>OY757916.1:50562413-50954913 GCA_963585895.1 Sepioteuthis lessoniana
GTGTTGTAACTCAAACCAAAATATAAATACATAACATTTTAAAACTAAGAAAATTAACATTTTGGATTCGAAAACAAAAATTAGCATTTACGAAAAATTAGGAGCGGTGTTCCTCTATGTGAGCAATATTTTATGTACGTATCTATGGAAATGCATTTATTACCTTGTGGTGATAAAGCAGTTCTTCTTAGTGTGATTTATTCATGTATATATATAAAGCCGCATAGATAGATAGATAGATAGATACATACATACATACATAGATACAGATGAAAATATATATATATATATATATATATATATATATATATATATAGAGAGAGAGAGAGAGAGAGAGAGAGAGAGAAAAGCACATTTATAGATTCATGAACACGTGTATACAGAGAAAAGAACATGCATACATACATATATGGATACATACATTTACATATGCGCAAATATTTAGATACATAGAGAAACAGATTCACATACATTAGACACACATTTTAACCTCGACAGGTACATAATGCATACATAATGTCAATGTCTCTAAATACACACGATGTATATATTTTTGGTATATAGATATATATATTACATAATGCAGAGACACGTGTGTGAATGAAAAAAATCGTTGAAAATCTCTGGAAAGATAACAGTAAGTAGCCTCCACCCCATTTATTTTCTGGGTCATTTGAGTCAACCTTTTATCTGTTAACACTTTTTCTTTCTTTCTTTTTTTCACACTTTTTATTTTTCATTCTTTCATAATTTCTTTCTGTTTATTTTTCTTTCTTTGTACATTGCCTTATAACATCTCTGATCCGTCTTTTTCTTCATATTGCGTTGATTTGTATGCAGAACATTTTCTCGTTCCAGTACTTTTCATGAAAATCCCTTCAGCCGTTTTTATCAATCCACGGCATCGTAGTGGTAATTTACTAAGCTTTTTGCTTAGATGTGGCACAAGGCCATATGAAGGAGCACCCATTGAGACTCAAAATCACTCGTGTAGATTTGCTAGTCTAGCTTGCCAACCATTACACCACCGGATGCGCCCCTCCTCGACATCGTCATAAGTGAGTTCAAATTCCAGTCACACTATTACGTCAGCTTTCGGACTAATTGCTTTTGGAAAAGTATGAACCCCCTAATCACCCTAGCTATGGGTTAAATATTACGACTACTGTTCTTCTACAAGGCTAGCTTTGGCATTTAATAATCCATGAAGGTTGATACGCAGAAGTTAGCAGAAACCAATCATCAATCCTTAAAAATGAAACATGAATTGTAAACGTGCTTATTTACGAAAGCAGAAGAAAAAGAAAAGTAACTTAAATAAGTTGATATTATTATCATTATTATACTATTATTAATAGTAACAGTAGTATTGCTTCTTGTTTACCCATAAATTGAATAAATCGCCAAGATTTTTATAAAATTTATTCATAAAAAGATTATCTTATTTACAAAAATGAATATGTAGCTGTCCAAAAATGTGTGTCTGTGTGTGTGTGTGTGCAGCTTTAAATTTTGATGACAGTTGTTTCAATTTTTAATTACAAAGTTTCAATCTTCAAGAGTTTAGTAATAAATAATACCAAATAACGTCCGTTTTGATTGTATGATATTCCACTTGAAAAAAAAAAATATTGGAATCTTTCCTTTATAAAAAGTAAGTCTTTATTTTTTTTTAAATTTTGGGCGTTAATATTCATTCTCGATAGTGTTTATCGTTTTCGAAACAAAATGAATCAATATGACCCAAGTTGTGCTTTTCAAAGAAAAATCCAAAATAAACTTCAAAATGAATCAATATGACCCAAGTTGTGCTTTTCAAAGAAAAATCCAAGATAAACTTCAAAGTAACAAAACAAAATAAAATTAATAACAACAGAAATGTGAACAACAATTAGAAATAAATTGCGTATATGTGTGTACATGTAAAGAAGCTAACTTCAGTTTCATATACGATCATATTTAATTCATAAACAATAACTGTATGTCTTCTTTATGTGTAAAAGAGAAATTCGATTGTGGTGATTGAACTATATTTGTTATGTAAATACACTGAAATTGATATATTTAAGTTTTTAGCTGATATACGGGTGTAATATTTAACCATTTAAGCTCTAAAAAATGTTATATTACCAAACTGAACATTTATACGCTAATGTAAAAATACATAAACTCGGTTATCTTCTAGCCGCCAATAATTTTTCAAGTTCCTATTCACTTCTATCAGTTCCCTAAAACAAACATGTTTATTTTACCGCATTTATTCAGCAAATATAGTATAAACTCAACAGATGTATTTCTCTAAATCGTATATCCCAACAAGCCTAACAATAAAACGGGGAGAGAAAAAATACGCTTCACACAGAAATTGTTCAATGTCTGATCAATCCCCCTACTTTTTTTAACATTTATTTCCTAAATCAGAAAATATTGTGCAAAAAAAAATTCTGCATGATTAAATGGAACAATTAATTAAAGCAGACATTTTTGTGATGAAAAAAAAATTTAGAATAAAAATCTTATACGAAAAGATATTCAACCATGGTCGTTGTTTTTCTTTTCTGTACCTATGTATCAATGTTTTGTAATTAAAAAAAAATCCAATTACTAAAAAAATGAATAAATAAAATAAAACACCTGCGTTGCCACTTTTACGAATAATCATAAATTGTAAACCTTGGAAATCATATTTCCCCACAACTAATCATTTCCGTATCTACTTCTAAAGAAAACTCCATTGTATTTAATTAGGGAGGGAGTTGCTTTGTTTTGTTTTTGTTTGTTCGTTTTATTTTTCTCTGTTTGGTTTCGTTTTTTACTTTTTTACTTTGTTTCATCTCTCAACGGGGACGGACTGTTAGTGATCGTTGCACCCCATCGGCAAAAAGGTTTATTAGCCACTTTCTCTTAACCCACTAAATAATCCATTCCATAGTGATATATTTTCTAAATCATAATATCAAAAGTGGAAAAAAAATCTATTGGTACGTTTATTTCCAGAAATCCCTGTTACAAATAAAATTAACTTTCAAATTGAACAACAGGGATTCGTAGAGCTAAAAAACATCTTTAAAACATTGATTCATTTTTTGAGGCAACTTCAAGAATGCTATTTGGTATTTGGGTTTCTTAAAGCTTTCTATGAACCTTCGTTCACAAACCAATTGCCTGACTGCTCAGTCTACCCATGTCTCTTTAAAAAAAAGTAACACGTGTATATTTTTAAGCCTCTGTTACTCAGAAATGTATCAAAACCAATTTTTTTCTAAAAGTTTTAAAAAGATGCGATAAAAAAAAGTATTTTCATATTGTTTTTCACTTGCCTTTCGTATTGTCCTAATCCATATAGCAATATGATGATGAGAAAATGTTGTCAGTTGTTGAATGTTAACAGCGTTGTAGAATGTAGAAACTTACTATAAATTTCTACTTTGTGTGTTGCAGAGGTGTATGAATGCCACGGTGAATAACAGAAGGCAGTAAAAGCAATAAAGAAACCTGCGGAGAGGCAGGCGTGTCAACACGATTAGGTTAGAACAGACTCTACCTCGTCGACTGAACCCAACATCGGATAAAGGGAGGTCTGTCTTACTCTTTTGTTGGGACCAATCAGCGTAGAGTTTTCAAATCCTATTAACCAATCACTGATTCCGTTGTAGCATTAATAGATAATTACGCTAGTGGATAATCATTTAGAAGGGTGAGGGAATACAGTTGCATTCCTCTCAGTTGTATGTTAAATTTTACATTTCGTAATTACGTTCTTTCGAATTCTCTTCATTAAAACGAATCCCGAAAAGTTTTGTAATTTTTGTCAAAGGTGTGACTTTTATAACATCTATATATATAGAAAGTGGAGGCTTGTTTGTACTTTTAAAACGAATTTAATTTACAACCTAAGAATGACATTTGTCTATCGACACATACATAAATATTTAATAAGTATATATATATATGTGTGTGTGTGTGTGTGTGTGTGTGTGTGTGTGTGTGTGTGTGTGTGTGTGTGTGTGTGTGTGTGAGAGAGAGAGAGAGAGAGAGAGAGAGAGAGAGTGTATAAATTCAAGTAAGAAAAGTTTTGATGCAAAAAAAAACCATTATGACAGAGCAGATATAAAATCTAAAATATTCGAATTATGAACTCTTGATTTCCGTTACTTGAGGTTTCATATGAAGCAGGCAATAATCCGACAGAAATCTCTCTCTCTCTCTCTCTCTCTCTCTATATATATATATATATATATATATATATATATATATATATATATATATACGTAATGAATTGAATCAGAGGAATAATTTTATTAGATCAGTTTAAAACAATAAAACTAAACTAAAGGGATCCTTTCGTCCGGCGTTTTTTATAGTCATGACCGGAATCGATTAAAATAAGTAAGATTTAAACATGTGCGGTAAAAAAAAATCATAAACTAGTGAGATAAAAGAAAAACATATTTGAGAAAAGGTAAAAAAACTCAACTCTCCAAATTCCCACTAGACTCCCTAAATAAGCAAAGAGTACAAAATCATTTTCTATCAGCGCAGGGTAGGGCGAAATAGCGTGATCGCCATGGCTTCTAGAATGGCCAGATGTTTTTTGCGCCTAACCTTGTATAAGACAGAGAAACGATCATCACAGTCGTTTGTCAGACCTAGCGTTCATACAAGTGATCACCGATAGCCGACTCTTGTGTTTGTGAAGATCTGGATATAATTTCTTCAGACCGTTTCGTGAGACGTTCCGCTTAACTCGAACTTCCAGCCTTTGGGTAGTCCAACCAATTTAATCAGCATCATTCTGACATTAAAATCCATACACCATCATGCTTTATTGAAGTATAAGACGTCCTTTGGGGAAGACGAAAAGGCAGATATATTGGTGAAGATGGTTCTCACCTTAAGCAAGTTAAAACAGTGCATAACTGACCCAGAGATTTTGTTAGCGAATTGCTGGCTAACAGATCCAATCCACGGGAGATTCACGTACACCGGACATTCAAAAGGTCCAAACGATTTAATGGTGTTAAATCTAGATATCGTTGATCTAATACTACTCAAGATGACCTTATCTGGGTATCCATTCCTTAGAAAAATATCAGTAACTTTTTTTTTATTTCTGCATCGATCCTGACAAGGTTGATCCTCCTACATTTCAAGACAAATGAATGCCAACTGTGAAAGGTGACTTTCTATGAATATTAATCATAATGGAAGAAGGGCCTTTTCGACCAATACACCGAGAAAAGGTAACATGTAGGTTTCTTCTTAGTAAAAGTAAAAGATTGATGAAGGTTATTCGAGCAATGAAAAAATATTAATGCATCGTTACGAGCAAAAGTATCATCAACGTAATGGAAGTAACAATATGGTTTGTGAACTTATCAAGAAGCTGTTGTTCCAAAAACCCCACAAATATATTAGCCATAAGAGGCCAAGGGGACTACCCATCGATATTCTATCTACTTGACGATACATTGTATCAATAAAACTGAACGAGATTGACTTAGTAGCCAACTTCATCAATTCGATAGATATGAACTCTGGAAATGTTGGAGGCCTCAACTGGCCACGATATAAGCAATTGGCCTAAATCTTATAGTCCTGTCCAAAGAGATGTTGTAAGCAAAGATGATTTATCAGATGAGACAAGAAACCCAGAGTCAGTACAAGACCGTCCCAAAAACCTACATCCGAATCTTCACAAGCACAAGAGCTGGCTATCGGCGATCACTTGTGTGAACACTATTTATGCCAGACAAACTACTCAGATGATCGTTTCTCTGCCTTGCACAGTTGCAAGAGATATCTAGCCATTCTTGAAGCCATAGCAATCACAACATTTTGCCTACCTTGTGTTGAGTTTTTTTGTCTTTTTTTTATCTCTTCTTTACGGCTTTTTTACTCCACTCTTTTATAAGTTTTTACCTCACTTGTTTGAATTTTACTTATTTTTTATCTATTCCGGTTGTGACCATTAAAAAATCGCCACACAAAAGTATCGCTTTAGTTTAGTTTTATTATTTTAAACTGATTCAATAAAATGAATCCCCTGATTTACTTAATTATACAATTTTGCTCTACCAAAAGCTTGTTTATATATATATATATATATATATATATATATATATATATATATATATATATATATATATAAGTATTGCATGCATATGTATAAGAGGTGTAGTTATTTTTGGACTGCGATATATTCATATTTTTTATTACAAAATAGAGTTTAGTAATGAATTATACCTAATAATATTTGTTTTGACTGTATAATATTCTTCTAGAAATAGAAAAATTCTGGTTTTGTTTGTAAGGAAAGTAGATTTTTATTCAAAAAATACATATTGGTGATAGTATATATAATTATATACTTGTAACCATTTACATTATGAAGGATATATATATATATATATATATATATATATATATACGAGGATCATTAAATAAGTTTCCAAACTTTTTTCGTATTGGCACTTTTATTGATAGTACACACATGAAACTCTAGTCCTCTTCGAAGGAATCTCTTCCGGCTGCAATGCACTTGTACCGTTCCAACAACTTCTGGAAGGCCCTATGGAAGTCCTCTTGTGTGAGCGTGTCAATGACCTTCGTCACAGCCTCTTTCATCTCCTCAATTGTCTCATAACGACAGCCTCTGAGCTTAGGGAATAAGCAAAAGTCACAGGGAGCAAGGTCTGGACAATAGGGAGGGTGACGAACTGTCTTGGTGCCCATCTTGGTCAAATAGTCTGTGACAAGGATGGAGTTGTGGACTGGTGCATTGTCCTGGTGGAAATGCCACTGACCCGATTTGAAGAGTGCTGGCCTCTTCCCTAGGAATCTCTTGCTGAACTCCTTTAAAACCTCAACATAGTATTCCTTGTTGACTGTCTGTCCAGCGGGAACCCAGTGCATGTAGATCATGCCAGTGCTGTCAAAAAAAGGGATCATCAAAAGTTTGTGGTTGGATTTGCTCTGTCTGGCCTTCTTGGGTCTGTGAGAGCCAGCATGCTTCCTCTGGGAACTCTGTCTCTTGGTCTCTGTGTCATAGCAGTAGATCCAGCTTTCATTGCATGGCATTTTTTCCTAGTTTAAAACAGAATTTTATTGCATATCGTTCTTCTAAAGTCCAGATTGCATTTTTGAAATTCACCAGCTGTGACAATCAGGCTTTAGTAGGGTGTATTCCAATTGCTGCTGTAGCTGTTCATTTGAAGCTGAAATCAAAAAAATAGGTCAGTCATCTCATAAGATATATTGCAATAACATACTGAATTTTCAAGAGTCTACGACAACTTTAAATGCCTGTACCAAAAAAGTCTGGAAACTTATTGAAGGCACCACGTATTCATCAGTTTGTAATTTGAAGTCTATAAAATAATAAAGATGATTAATAATAATTCTCGTAAAGTTACGGTTTTCATTTGAAGATAATAGTCCCAAAAATATTTGAAATAATAAGAATCTGTAATTAAATTCAGCAACCCTCTAAAACTAAGCTACCAAAGACAATAATCCTGTTTTCATTATTAATGATTTTGATTACTCTTATCCTTCGTCTTCACAATTCTTGTTACTTCTTTATTGCAACTCTTCAGCTCTCTCTCTCTCTCTCTATCTCTCTCTATCTCTATCTCTCTCTCTCTCTCTCTCTCTCTCTCTCTCACACACACACACACACACACATTCAAATGTCCATTGACTTGCGCTTACATTTCCATGCATACAAACACAACCCCTCATAAGTATGTACACATATAACCACTTTTATACTTATATTCACCAACACATGCCCTCACTCAGGCTCACTTCTGATAGATCGTAATGAGCTGTTTATCTAGTTCCAGGGCTGAGTTGATAGCTTGCCGCCTTAGGCGCCCCTCTATAAGGATTGTCGAAAAGACCAAGCATTTTTCAAATAGCCGCGCATGAGTTTGGATTTGTGCGTGGTTTCCCACTATAAAACGTCTATGTGTCACAAACTGGTTTTGTGGGGGGTCAGAATATTACCAACACATGCTCAATCATTTACTTATGCATGTACATACATATACGAAGTCCGTTCGAAACGTATTGAAATTGAAGTTATATTTACCAAAACTGAAATAAACAACTAATAAAATGTAAATTTTCTCCCGAATAATCCGCTTCGCATTCATCGCTCTAATTCTAGCAAAAATGGACGTTACAAATTGCAGAATATAATCCAATAAGGGAAATTAAATAAAACCCATTCTATGTGTATGTGTGGATTTACATATATATATATATATATATATATATATATATATATATATATATATATATATATATACGTATGCATATAGTTATATATATATATATATATGCACACATATACGTGTGTATGAGTTCATATTTATCTAACCCCTTCACTACAACCAGGATTAGACACAAGGTCATTTATTAAGTGAAATAAAACTGGTATGAATTTAGAGTCTTCCTTCATCAAGATTGGTTACCAAATCAAGGTTTAAAGATCCTATTTATCCATAGTTGGTGGGGAGAGAAGGAAAGGATACATGTCTTTTCCAAGGATATTAGCACGAAGTGAAACGCAAAGTCTCATCCAGGATTTGAAATCTAGTCACCGATTTTATTCCATAAGACTATAACCGTTACACTAACCTGCCTCTCAATGTGCATGTGTGTATATGTAAATATAAAAGGTAGGATAAAATGAATTGGGACTGAAGCTTTGAATTTTTTAGTTTTACAATTCAAATTTCCAATGAACTCGGGTTCACATTTTGAGTAATTTATATAAGAAAAGTGATGCTGTCCAGACGTCTAGCCTGATGTCTAAACTTAAATACATCATCTAGATGAGTCAGCGCCAGTTTGGGAGGAAAAAGATAAAACCAATCATTACTTTTTTGAAGGATGTGTTTGGCGAAACACAGGATTGTGCCAGTATAGCATCATCCACATTGATCAAACGAAGCTCCGTGAAACTTGTTCTTGTTTTCTAAAATGAAAATTCATTCCAAGGGATTGAGTAAGTGGAGGATATTAGATAAATATGACGGTACAGCATCACCCTATATCAAAAGGGGAGTTTCGTAGGTGCTTCGATCAATAGAAAATTCGCTAGAATAAGTACAATAAACTAGACTCATCTTTACTAGTGAATTCGAGTCTCACTGAGTGCCCCATCCATCCAGCCTTGTGTCACATCTAACCAAACCTTAGTAAATGAGTACTTGGAAGAAAAATAACATTTCATTCATAGTTAATTTCTCGATACTTTTTTTAGAAATCATAATCTTTCTCATATATCAAAAAAGAAGAAAAAAACGTTTCAGCTCATCCGTTTTCATGTCTTTTTCTGGTAAATATATCATTCAATGAAAAGTTTTGTTGGTTTTTACTTATCGTAGTCAACCGACTACTCATAAACCAAACAAAAACAAAACAAACAAACCCCTTTCGAAGAAGTGATGAGTCACTTATGTCGTTAGCCAATAGTATTTAGGAACGAGTCGTAAGGAACCAAATCCTTCCGCACTAGACGTCTTTTTTTAAATATTAAATTCAGCCTGTCTTTCTAAGAACAGTCCTCAACTAAGGGACAAAATAGGTAGTAATAAAAAACACATGGTCGAAGTAGAATGAAGTTTCTCACTATAATATAGTAATAATAAGCAAGGTCATCCAACGTATACCACATAGCGTAGTATCACACAGTAGTTATAAAAGCAGTGGTATCAAACCGGGTCAGATAAGTTTTGCTGGGCGTCAGCCAAGGATGCGGGAGAAAACAGATTCTCCCCTGGTCGTTCTACGACCGAAGCCTAATCAACAGCAGCTGCCCACGAGGACTGCTCGAGGCTTCTCCTAAAGCCGACGTCCTGATTCCAGCCGCAGACGAAGCAGGAAGATTGCCAGCCCCTCAGCTTAAAAGCTCTTTTCAGGGCTACTCAGAAAGTCTATCCAAACACCTCCTGAGACTGCACGATGCAGCAGACACAACTACCATCCTCTCAATCTAACAAATCTTTTCAGGACTAATTCAGAAAGTCTAACCCAATACTCTTTGAGTCGGCACCAGCAGCTACCTTCTTGCACCGACGACCACTTCCCTGCAGCAGCAACTACCACTCCTGCACCGGTGACCACTTCCCTGCAGAAGCAGCTATCAGCCCTGCACCAGCGACCGCCTTCCTGCACCAACGATCACCTTCCTGCACCAGCAGCTACCAGTTCTACGCCAGCAACTACCTGTTCTGAACCAGTGACCACCTTTCTGCAGCAGCGATTACCAGTTCTGCACCAGCAGCTACCAGTCTTGCACCAGCGATCACCTTCCTGCACCAGCAGATACCAGCAGCGATTACCAGTTCTACACCAGCAACTACCAGTCCTGATCCAGCGACCACTCTCCTGCACCAGCAGATACCAGCAACTACCAGTTCTGCACCAGCAACTACCAGTCCTGAAACAGTGACCACCTTCCTGCACTAACAGATACCAGTCCTAAACCAGCGACCATCTTCCTGAACCAGCGGAAACCAGTCCTGCACCAGCGACCACCAATCCAACGAATACCAGTCTTGTACCAGCTATCCAGACCTGCTCCAGCGACTAGATCCTACTCCAACGATCACCATCCAGCCGCGGTGATTGTTCGCCGTAAGCAACATCCTTGTTTTGTCATTCTTGCCTAGTTCGTTGTCAATCACTTATATTTCAAAAGTTTGCGGGGACTGATATATTTATCTGGCCTCCGCAACATACTTTTGTTGTAATAAACATAGAATATGGAGCGCTCCACAATCGTAACCCTTATAACCCAAAATATTAGGAACAACAAAATATAATAGAAAACAGTTAAATATATTTTTAACACAATATTCGCTTTTATTTCTCACCGACGAAGATACAGTTAGAGTGGATTGATAAGTAATTTACTGTCAACAAATACTGTGTTATTAAGCAGCCATCTTGATTATACACTTTTTTCGTAAAGAGTCAATTATTCGTTACTGGAGATTACTCCCCCTAACACCTCCCTTTTTAGCTTTTGCTCGTATGTCTTGTTTCGGGAATTTATTTGTAGTTCATAGGGTTTTTAGGTGGATTCCTATGATTATCCTAAGAATAGTGGAGGGAATTCGAAAGTATCCAATAGGCTATCTAGCGGTAAGGTAAAGTTTGATTTGGTCTCTGGAAGGTAAGAGGATCGTAATTGGTTTGCATATTGAACCCAAACTGTAGACTCTATATCTACATCATATATAACCTTCCCGGAACGACGTAGAATGCGTCCTTGAATCCATTTTTCTTTGCCATTGCGGTAGTCTTTAGCAAATACGGTTGTCCCAGTAAATATATGCATTTCCCTGCTCCGTGATGTTCATTAGATTGTTTCTCCGTCACAATCTTCCTTTTTGGGGAATGTTTAGGAGTAGGATGGATGACGTCCATATACAAACGAACATTATGATTCATCAGTGCTTCTGCTGGTGAATTACCAGGTGTGTTTGGATATGGTGTAGTTCTGTAACTACAGAGGAATATTTCTATATTTCTTGTGTAGTTTCCTCCCCTTTGTTTTTTATGAGTGCCCTCTTAAAAGTATCTAAAAACGCTTCACCTGTCCATTTGATTGTGGATGAAAAGGTGGTCTTCTAATATGTTGGATGCGATTGAGTGCACAGAAATTTGAGAATATTGCAGAAATGAATGCAGCTTCATTATCAGAAACTAATATCAGTGTGATTCCAAAACGACTGAAAATCTACTTCAACTTTGCAGTGGTGCAACTCATTTGAAAATTTTCTGGTCATTCGCTGATGCATCAACAAGTATAAAATGTCCATTGATAGGTCCAGTGAAATCAATGAAAAGCCGTGACCCGGGTGATTCAGAGATAGGTCAAGAACTCAGTGTAGTTTTCTGAGAGATTTTGCTGCTAGTTGACAGTTGGAACATGTGTATGCCAATTCCTCCAACTGCTTATCCATGTTAAGCAAATAAAGATAGCTGCCTGCAAGGGCTTTCATACGGCTAATACCTTGATGACCATAATGTGTTGTATATTGACCTCCGACCCGGCCAAACATGCCATTCCAAAGACGGCGGAAGTGCATATTCCATTGGCGTGGGCGAGCTTGGCTGACGGTGTGGGACAGGGTTAAAATCCCACGGTACACTCACAAACTGATGCACCGGAAGAGAGTGACCTGTGAACTGCATGACAGTTATTTCCGCTCGATGACACATCCGGATGGCCAGTTATGGGGAGATATTGAGTTTGGAGACCCGTTGGTGACAAGATGTGGTAGAGAAAGCCAGCACTCAGCAGAAAGCTGGGCCCCCGGGCCTCCGGTTGAACAACCTGGGAGAACGAGAAAGACACAACACTGATGGCCATAAGAGTGGGGGTCAGTATATTGCAGTTCTGTTCGGTCTCCAACTCCCTCTCACACACAAACCTTTCAAATAAAGTGAGAGGTATATTTTTCTAAGAACTGTGTCGCTCGTCTTTATTATTGCGTCAATATGTATTCAGCATGTATATGTGTATATATGCATATTTATTATGGAATTATACAACAAATGGAATTGCTTAATCCCTCTGTCCTGTAATAAGGACGAGACAATCACATCTTCAGCAAAAAGAAGACATTCATTAACTTCTGGCAATGAAGCTTGACGCTAAAAGAAAGGTTTAATTCTTTTGTCTGTGCATACTTTTGGCCATTTTGTACGATGGAAACGCATCACTTTTTGTAGCACTGGATCGGAAGCTGTGACTTCACGGATCATTGATTTTTTGTCTCCCATAAATTTTTATTTTTTACAATTAGTGCTCAGTTAGAGAAAAATTTGTTGGTAATAATTTGCTGCAGTTTTAATTCAAATTCTTATTTACCCTAAAAAAATTGAATGATAAAAGAATCTAATTCAACAATGTTCTTTTATTTTAGGAATTTTTTAACATCTAAAATATTATTTTAAGAATGTAACCCTAAACTCGTGAGTGTTTTGAAATATTATTATCATTATTTTCTTTTTCGAAGACATTTTTTGAATATGACAAATTTAAATTTAGTTCTTAACTACAAGTTGAATTACAGTGATAAAAAATGAATTGTTTTCATTTATTGTCTTTTTTAACTGATAAAGATGTAACTATGAAAAGAAGCTAAGAATTAAAAATCTGTTCTTATTTTTAGGTGGGAAATTTCTCGTATTAATTTAAATGAAAGGTGTTCATTTATTCTATTTATAGTTTATTTCTTCTTTAAAAAATGTCTTTGGGTTACACTAATTAAAAATTAATGTTTTATCTATAAACAATGCTTTCGTTAAAATTTTGCCATTTTTTTTCTTTTTTCTTTTTTACTCTCTAAAAATGTAACATTACAGGTCGGTACAATAAAAAGAAGCTAAGAAATAAAAATGTAAACTTTTTGGTATTGCAATTTCTTTTTTTTTTTTTTCGTGGTGGGGAGGAGTATTTTAAAATAAGTACCACTTGATTTGAAGCATTTTCATGATTTCTTTTAATTCTCAAAAAAATAAAGAATTTCTTTTACAATCAGTACAAAATACAAAATAATAATTTTGGAAAAAAGCATTAAATTCAAATTTCGTGTATGAATTCCGTGTGATATCTAAATATGGTGAGCTTAAGAAGAACTGAAAAGTTCCCTTTTTTATACCTACTAATGAAGAAGTATTCTACAAATCGATTGACCTTTAAATATATGATTTGTAAACGAATAACTTGTAAGTAACAGAGCACATTTGTTTGCACATAATTAAATGGTTGTAAGACTTGCTACATAATATTGATAATTCAATTCAACATCTATAATTTGTTTGCACACAGTTAAATGGTTTCAAATTTAGAAAATGACTACATATTTCTATTTGACCCATAGATGGGACCCCAATACGTACTCCAGGTCAGAGTAAATATAGGAGTAATAGCAATGGAGGGGTATTCCGTATTCCCCAAAGCTCCAGAACTGGAGCCTCACCATCAGATGGTTTTGTGTCATATCCATAACACTCGTTGGGTGGGAGGGTTACTCCTCTGCAGAAATTCAGCCGACTGGGCTGTATTATTTACATATTTAAAAGTATACGCGACCTCAATGCTTTCTTCTAACTTATAAATCGACACGTACATACCAAAACAGATGCGACTCTTATATACATATATATGTGCACGTATGCCTATGTGCGCACGCCTTGTGTTAGAATAAAATGAAAGTCATTTTGACACCATAAAAATGTAAGCATTAAATAAAAATTCATTTTTCCTCTGAACTTCTCTGATAAATTATTCCTCATTTCTATTTATTCTACAGCTGAGATTATTTTTTGTATCGATCCTTTATAATCTTTCGCCTTAGAATAACTTGAAATATGTTTTCGTATACCTTTGATATGTCGAATGGGGCGGATTAACTATATCAGCTTCTAAAATTATTGAATGACAAGGGATTTCCAAAGGATTTTATGTCCTGTTATGATAAAGACGAGCGTATTCGTGTAGGCGTGTATAGTATAAAGTAATTTTCTAGATCATATGGATTATGCACGTTTTTTTTTCTTTTTTGGACCGGATACGAACACCTTCATCAGAATACTACTTTCAGTTAACGTGCTGGGCTCTGATATCGTAATAAGAGAATTCGAACTCCAGCCGCGCAATTACGTTCACTTTCGGACTAATACACCTGGAAAAGTTATGAACTCATTTAACCTCCCAGCTATAGGTTCAATAATACCAACAACAGTTCTTTTATAATGATGGCTTTGGTATTAAATAACCTACCAGGGTTTATATGCCATTAAACAAAGAAACTAAACGAAAGCAGCCATGTCGAAGATAAGTGAAAGAAGCTATAGTCATAATAATACTAATAATATGTGGGTCTTAATACACTACAAATAAAATACATACATGTGTAATCCTTAAATATGATATATATATATATATATATATATATATATCAAAGAGAGAAAAAGTAAATATTTCCAAATACAAAGATATTTATACTTTTGATCATTTATTTTGCTCTTACACGTGTTTCTAGCTTCTTGCTATCGTCAGAGAGTCTTCAATATTTTTGGCCGATGTGATCTTTGGTTTATATTGTGACAACTGTCCAGATGTGGTTGCTTGTCCTTTTCAATTCTGCGATGGATTTTTTGCAGGTGTTGGTCCTTTCTTTTTCTTTTTTTCTTTTTCTTCCTCTTCCTTTTCCAAGAGTGCGGTTTGTGTGCTTTTATGGGTGTACTTCTTTTCTCCTGATTAATCTTTGATATTTGATATGCCATAAAGTTTATTGGGTGTTTTACTCTAGGTCATTGTTGGTGTGTATATGTATGTGTGTGTATGTGTGTGTGTGTGTGTTGGGGAAGTTTTTTTCTGTATGTATATAGATTAGTTCTGTCGTTGAGTTTTGAATGTTAACTGCCTTTAATTTTCTTCTCTGTGGGTATGTACTCGTGTTTGTGTGTGTATTTGTATTTGTATGTTGTTGTTTTTTGTTTCTGTGTGTATATAGTTGATATACCGTAGAGTTTATTGGTAGTTTTCTCTGGTTCATAGTGTGTGTATGTTTGTGTATGTGTGTTGGGGGAGTGCTCTGGGATTAATAATGTTGTATAAAATTCAACTAACGACTACTTTTTACTTTTTTCTTTGTGTGTATATATATATATATATATATGTGTGTGTGTGTGTGTGTGTGTGTGTGTGTGTGTGTGTGTGTGTGTGTGTGTGTGTTTATATATTTGCTTGAATGTTTGTTTCTGTCTCTGTGTGTATATTTGAAGTTTTATTCAGTGTAGGCTTGATTTTTATGAATTTTTTTCTGTTTGAAGTAATGTGTTGTCGTCAGTTTGGTATATTGGCATTGTCTTGAATGATCCATTGCTACATTTGCATAGGTGTTTAGACACATTTAATTATCTATTTTTTGGTAATTTAAAATTGCTTTTGAGGAGTGATATTCTGGCATTGAGAGCTTGCATCGATCCTATGTATACTTTTTTTAAATATTTTTTACATTCAATTATGTAGATCACTTTTTTGAGTTACAGCTTAAATCTTTATTTATAATGAATTTTGTTTTGGGGGTTTTCAAATGAATAAGATTTTCCTTCTATAATTATATCACATACTCCACATCTTTTATTCTTGCATTTTGCGACTCCATGTGTTGTGTGTTCGTCGAATGTAAAAGAGATGAGTATTTTTTTTTAAGATTTTTGGGTTGTCTCTGGCTTTTAATTACTTTTGTTGTGTCAAGTATTTTTTGTGATTTTGTCATTGTTTTTATGTTCTTCTAGAGTTTTTATTTCTGTGAATAGTTCTGGATTGTTTTTATAATAAGTTGCGACGTATGCTAAGAGTTTTTTGTTGTTATGTTTTTTGAGGTTTGTAGTTCTTTTAATGGTATTTTTCCGCTAATTTGAATCCCCAGTTTATTATGTTGTTGGGTATCCTCTCTGGTGGAGGGCTGCGCGTAATTCTTTAAGGTGAATTTTTATTAGTGATTATAGAGCATATTCTTAAAGAGTGGAGTATCTGCAAGTCAGCCTTGAGTTCCTGGAATCAGTTTCATGCCCTCTTCGCATAATGCTGAGTGGAATTCTCACGGCGGAACAAGTTATCACTCTTTGAAGATATGAACATTAAGAATTCATGTGGTCTGCAACATGATCTGTCTATATCATAACTCTCGAGTGGTCCCTAAGAGCTCCAACATGATCTGTCTATGTCATAACTCTCGAGAGGTCCCTATGAGCTCCAACATGATCTGTCTATGTCATAACTCTCGAGAGGTCCCTATGAGCTCCAACATGATCTGTCTATGTCATAACTCTCGAGAGGTCCCTATGAGCTCTAACATGATCTATGTCATAACTCTCGAGAGGTCCCTATGAGCTCCAACATGATCTGTCTATGTCATATCTCTCGAGTGGTCCCTACGAGTTCCAACATAGCACACATCACACCAGTAAATTGTCACTGTTAGCTTGCACAACACCCTTCTGATAGGCTGGATCCATTGACTTATTCGGTATCTTCCACGCACAAATTCGACAATCTGTCATAAAGAACTGAACCCAAAATAAATTTCTCATGATCTAATGATAATGTTCTCCGGTCCAGGTGAACCACAATAGCTGACAATTACCTCTGTGGAATCAAGTGTATGATGTACAGAACATTGATGAGTTAAGCATCAACTCCATTGAATTCGAATATAATTTAATGAAATATTTCTCATCATTGCGTAGCTAATGTCCTCATCAGACGCCAACTGTCCCGTTTTTAAATCATCTTTTGGACGCCCGCAGTTTACACTTGTCACTGATGTCTGCCCAGAATTCCTGGAATTCACTTTCTACTGTTGTCCAAGAAAAAAACCTATAGCAACTACCACTTCAGTGATAGGTTGCCCCATTTTCTGGCTACAACAAGCGTGATCAAACGGTATTAAATTTTGTCCGCGTCTTATCGCTGCCATAAGTAAATTTTTACAACTACATTACATCTTTCCCAATACGTCAAAAATATATCATTCAGCTGAGATAAAGATGAGATGAAAAAATGTCGGCGAGTTCACATCAAGAAAAAGAAAAAGTCAGACACATGGTTAAAGAAAAATACAAATCAGTTTATTTCTGTGTTTCAACCTTCTCTTAGACAGTCTCAAATCAGGAAGACATGAAGCGGTGTTTTTGTGTCAATGAGGGAATTGCTAAATCATAGCTCACTCTGCCTGGGGGGCAGTTTCGTTAGCCCCAAAATCTAAGTTGCTTCTAGTCCTCTGCCGGTTAATAACTGATTGACTCTTTTCAAATATCCTCGTGTATGAGTGTTTCTCACTCACACTGCAAATATTCCTATGATTTACTCTTCATTGTCAGTCACATAACCGGGAATCAGGTTCACTGGTGGTGGAAGGTGATTACACGAGTTCATTCCTACAAAAAGAGGAGGGCAAAACCATCTAGTGTAAAGCTATCTCTAAATTTTTGTCACTTCAGTTCACTGATCCTTCACTGTGGAGGTACTGCTTCGGTATTAGAAACTCTTGTCTTTTTAATCATGTCTCACCCAAATACTAGAAAATAACAAAGGAAGAATAGATAATATACTTATTTTATATCCTTTTTGTAACGACTCAAATCAACCTTTCACTGTGTTCGGAAACACCTTAAACAACATTTTTACTTAGGAGAGTTAATTTTTTTTTGCAATATTTCGGTATGAGCTAGTTTGCTATGCGTATATCACGTAACCTAGGAAATTCAAGTAGTGTAAGTGTCCACTATGGTTCGTAGTATCATGGGAGTTGGTGCACCGACACGTTTTGCTATGCTTCACTCCGTATATGATTTAAAAGCTGCACTGATAAATGTCTAACGTAATTTGATTCAGGAACTTGAGCCTTACGAGCCCGAAAAGGGCCATAACGCCGCAGCAGAAGCAACCAAGAACATTTGTCGGGCGAAAAATAAAGGCGCAGTTTATCACAGTTGAGGAACCAGATTTTAATGTTTAAACTGAAAACATTTTAAAACCCCATTAAACCAATCTTCCAATTTAAAAAAAAGTGCGTTTGCCGTAATAATTTACTGGGTTTTTTTCTTGTGTAAGCTATATTAAACATTGTTAAGTTAGTTATGTTTTGCAATTGAATATTCAATTAATTCATTTGCAGATGAATGGAAATTAGATTTAGTTAAAAAGGGTGCAGCAAGTAAAAAGTTTAAGAAGCCTCCTTTAGAGTGATACCCCACGGTAAGACAGTCTTAAGGAATGTGAGTTGTAATCTTGTCGGAAGTTTAGAATTCTGTATTTCATGCTGTTTTGCTTTTCAACTGTCTAGTAAGTTATGATGTCTCAGTGAATTTAAAGAATTCCAAAACTTAAGCTCGTTGATAAAGTTCAAAAAGATAATATTTATGTAAACCTTACTCTGGATTAGCGGATTTACAGAGAATGTCCTTATTGTAAATGTGGGCTTGGGAGTCTTAAACTCTTTAAGCGAAAAAAAAAACAATTAATTTTTTCGCAAGTCTATTGTAGTAAGCATTAAAAATAATATAACTTGTTAAAAGGGGACAAATTGCAACACAGATTCATAGAAAAAATTATCTATCGATTCATTTTTATAGAAAGGCTTCAAATTTATGCTCTCCGATATAACAGTAGCTAATTTTTTATCAAGATGTTGCCCTCTTCTCATTAAATTGCCACCCTCTGAAATTAGTAAATCAGTTTACATACCTCGCAAATAATATCTCATCTACCAAAAGCGATATGAATATATGCAGAGGTAAAGCATGAACCATTAATAACAGGTTCACGGCCATAAGGAAATCGGATCTCTCTGATATAATAAAAAAGAATTCTTCCAAGCAGTTGCTCTGTCAGTACTACTGTATGGTTGCACCGCTTTGACGTTAGCGAAACGCCTGGAAAAAAAACTCGACGGGAACTACACCAGGATGCTGAGCGTTGTTTTAAACAAATTTTGTAAACAACCTCTTAAAAACAGTATCTGTACGGCTACTTACCGCCTATCTCACAACTGATTCAAGTAAGTCGAGCAAGACATGCTGGGCATTGGTGTAGAACTAAAGAACTCATTAGCGACGTTCTTTCACATGAACACACCAGCAAAAATTACATCTATCAGCTCCGTGTGAACACAAAATGCTGTCTAAAGGAATTACCAAGAGTGATAATCGATTGAAACAAATGGACAAATCGACATGCCTTCATTTTGACTATGTCAACACTTTGGGAGTTTTTCATTTGTCCCGACAAAAAGCTTACGTCCTAAATTTTGAAGTAGAGAAACCTAAACGATGAAAGAGAAAAAAAATTTCTCTCTCTCTCTCTCTCTCTCTCTCTCTCTCTCTCTCTCTTTCTCTCTCTCTCTCTCTCTCTCCAAAATGTGTATTCTCTTGTTTTGTACTTTAAAAATTGTATTTTCTTTTTCTTGTTGACTAAAATCTCAAATCCATGGTGTTAGTTTGCAGTCAAATCTAACAAAAATTTGAAAGTCAAACCATTTTAGCCTTTCTCACGAACAGTCAGTCTTGTATATCTTTTTACTTTCCTTATTGATCCTTTAAGTTGACTATGTTTTGCGGCTTTGGAGCATAAAGAATGAGCTAGTGGTAATAAAAGTTTAAAATAAGAAAAATGAGCAAGATGCCATTTGGGGGATTTTTCACCCCCAGTCTAAAATTTTCATAACCAACAGAAAAAGGTAAGTTAATTTTTTTTCGTTTTTTCCCCTTCCCCAAGGTTAGGGGTTACAGATTGAATTATGGTTCGGATTTTTTTTGATTGATTTTAAGAGCATGTCAATCCGTTTTGAGTTATTTTATTCCAAGAGGTTCGGGAATCGCTTTCATTTTACGTTTATATTTCTATTTTGTTGTTTCTTTAGATTTTTTGCATACAGTTGTATAGTTTCAAGTATTCTTATTTAATATTAATATTTTATCGACAAGTGTATAGTTTAAATTAACTGTTTCTATCTAATTATAATCATTTGTTTGCAAACAGTTTTATGGTTTCAAGGAACTGATAATTATAATCCTTAGTAAGCAATTATAGCTTCCAGTAACTATTCGTAATACAAATAACTTAAAGTTGTGTTGTATCAAGTATTCCTATCCAATACGAAGGATTTTCAAACAAACTCAGCTATAGATGAATCCCTAACTAGTACTACTACTCTGGATCAGAGTGGACCTGGGAGTAATGCCAATGAAAATGTACTCCACACTATTCAGATTTCCTAAACTGGAGCTTCATCATCAGATGCAGTTAAGTGTCATACTCAGGACTCAAGAGTTTGGGATTAAAGTCCAGAATGAGGAGTTTCGTGGTCATGGTTGACACTAACGAAAAATTCAGTCTTTTTATCGTCAAATAGCAAATACAACTTAATTGCTTTGTTTTTCTTTTTGGCTTCAGTACATTAAAATTATGGACATTATCTTTTCATTGGGACAAGCGAAAGAGACCAAAAATTTTGATTCACTCTCATGATTGAAATATTTAATGATACGACAAATTCTAGCAGCTGGAAGTAAAAGTGAAACAAGAATCGCAATTATATTTTTGTAGCTGATACATTTCAACAGGTATTCAAAGGTAAGATTTCAACTTTTAAATCACTGCATAATGACTTTGTCACTACAATTCACCTCCCGAATAACTTTGATAATTTGCTGTACTGACAAAAATAGACATTTCTACGGATGGCGAAAATTTGTATGAAAAGCATAAACTGTCAAAATTTTAAATGAATTTTGGTTCGGCCGCTCTTCTTTCCGACCTTTTTTTGATGCGTGTTTGTTTTTGTGTCTTTTTTCGCAATCAGTAATCTTCAGAGAATTTTAAACCGAAATCTACATAGTAAACTGTTCTCATTCTGCTGTCCAAGCTATGGAATATCTCATATCAGTCAATTAGCCTTCTTATGTTCGGTCTCTTAGTTTAATGGCATATCAACCTTCTTAGATTATTGAATTCAAAGTCAACCTTATAGAAGAACAATAGTGGTACTATTTAACCCATAGCTCGGGGATTAGATGGTTCATACCTTTCCTGAGGGTATTAATGGCTTACTTCTATGTCGACGCCACGGGGGCGGGGCTACCCCCTTAGTTTTCTTAGTGATTATCGAAGTTAAGCAGTTACATTTTTCCCTATGGCAAGAATTTGCTGTCATTATAAATGTAATTATTTGAGTAAGTGTAAGAATTCACATCATAATTTAATACCGTGAGACTCATAAAATAATCTACAATTCATTCCTATCGTAAAACGTTTATATTTCCATGGCAAAACTATTTACAATGTACTTCTATTGTAAAACATTGCCATATTGACTATGTCACTAGATATGTAATCATTAGAGTGAGTGAAGGTTTTTGTAGGTTTGTTTAACGAACTTTGAAACAAAGTGCTTCATCAAGGATTTGAACCGGGGTCACTGATTCTAAGTTTTTAAATAATGTCAAATAACTTGTTGGGTTTTGGCCATTCAACGCTGAATACCGGTTCTTATCTAATTACTAACGTTAAGCATCGACGAACCTAATCAATGTTTAGCTGGATAACCGCTTACTGTAAACAAATTGTGACCTTTTACAGACTAAACAATGTTTAGTAAATACACTCGTTTTTTTTTTTCTTTCCGGTCATCAAAGTTAAGTATCGACGAAGCTAATCAGTGCTCGGCTTGGTGACTGCTTACGAAAACTAATCACTGTATTCAGTGTATAACCTTGTACCAGACGAGTTAATACTATTTTAATGAATCAGTATTGGAATACATAATTTTTTCACTAAGTTGACAACGTGTTTGACATGGTTCTACTTATCACCTGCTATTTTCAAATGAATCTCCTTAAAGTTTATCCATTTCTAAAACTCACCGCCCACACAGGGTTAGGCATCTCACAAATTTTTTTTACTGATAACGCAAATGACACCCTGTGGATGCACGATGAACATTACTTAGCAAGATATTAGAGCTACTGATAGTAGATAACTTTATATTATAGACAATATGAAAGTAGAAAAGATCATGGGGTCACAAGTTACATTATTTTCTTCTTTTTTTCATGTTCATAGATGTGTCATAAAGACTAAGTATGACACTCGTATATAACCTTTACCAATGTTCAGGAAAATAAAGCATGTTTGATCAGGCCAAAAATCTTTCAAGGAAACCAAACAAAAACTTTGTAACCTACTTTTGAAAAGGTTAACCCAAAATTGTTTTTCAGGTACTTGGCAATTTTGACTCGTTAATTTTTTTTAATAGCAAGGCTATTATAAGGCTTTTACAAAGTTATATTATCTATATGTTATAAAATTTTCATTATAATTCTTTGAATAAAATGCAATAAGAAGAAAACTCAAACCTGGTTAAATTGTCATGATAAATTTTATTTCGACGAAGAATATCATTATATTCTTCGTCCGATGAGATGACTTTACACGTTTAATTTGAGGTTGAAAAATAGCAAATATGAATTAAAGTCTATATATAAATGTATGAAAGGAAAAAAAAACTTATATAAGTTTAAATTCTCGGGCGAAAGTAAATGGAGGTTAAAATAATAAAATTATTAAAAGTATATGAAGAATTAATAAACCACGATATGAATGTTCCCGTAAATTAATCTATCCTAATTTGAACTTATGCTTGATTTTTCGTAGCAAGTGGAATTTTTTAAATAATGTAAGCTTGAAAACTAAACTATTATCTTCATATATTTTTCTATTTACATCTTTTACATGTGTTAAATCCCTCTGTTAATGAGGCCATCAACCTCCTAACGAAATTAATTTAAAAAAACTTTCGGCACCCACCAAGTGCCTTTAATTAACCCAAAAATGGTCAAAAAAGGGAATTAACTGATCCAGAAATTAAAAAACCTAAATGCGAATTAATATCTAAAATTCAAAGAATCCCCCCCGTCGTATAATACTTGTAATTACAGAAATGAATGATATTATATCCAATAAAAATCATCCAAAATCAATATCCTTGTTTTTATCTCGAGTAGGGAGGGGCTCAGTGGCTCCCAATCAGGATAACTTAAATTTACCTTTATGTCTACATTTAAACACAAGTTCGTTAAGTTCATTAAGCAGTAGTCTGCGATCCTTAAACTTAATTATAATAAGTTTTTCATTGATACACAAGTTACATCTGCCATTGAAGCTATTCGCAGTTGAAGACTGTCCGACTATTTTCAACTTTATTTGAGGAGTTAGCCCCTGATCATTAAGGTTCTAAAAGTATTTAGATGGAGCGGTTTGGTTTCTAAGTCACAGATTGGAGAAAGAATGTCAGTGGTTATACAGTCCTTGTTTCCAATTCCCAGCGGAGATACCTATATAAACCCTCTCCCCATCATTATACTGGTCCATTGGGGAAATGCACGTTTGGTATACAACGTAGTTCAAGTTGCATCATCTGACCAAGGGACATTCCCCTTTTTTCTACAGTTACAGGACACCTCATCTGGCCCCCCACTATTTCTATTTAATTCGTCTAGTAACCTCCTATTGTGGGTGTTTAAGATACTATGCATATTGTTTGTACAAGTGTAACTAATTTTTACGGTATTCCTATTAAAAATTTTCCTTAATGGATTGTCCCTATTAAAATGCCTCTCCAGGTGGTTTAGGAAGTATTTATCAACGTTAATATTTGTAAGTTTACAGAATGGCGGGTTAAACCAGATTACTCTTCTATTTCTAATTCTTTCCTCGTCTATTCGAGTGATTATTATTGGTGTTACCTACTGTGACGCGAAATTGTCTAAAATCCCAAAACGGGACTTTATTTTCGCACGTGTGAAGACGGGGCAGGTTGGCACTTTATCCCCTACAGAATAAGTCCTGTTCAGAGTTTTTCTCTCAGGCATATAAGAACTGGCATATTACGTGAGGGAATAATTTAGGGCCAGACTGACCACCGCTGGCAAGGGGTTCCAAATTTCACACTATCACACACCCACCAGGCCGCTAAACTTCTTCCCCTTAGACAACAGAAGAATATGGGCCTACAGGTTTTAGTCGTAATAATATTAATATTGTAGTAGTCGGCAACTCCGGTTTCCCGTGTGATACTTTAGGAATTAATAGGACAATTCTAAGCAAGATAACATAAGGCGAATAGAAGCTGAAAAGAAAGCATGAAGTAACAACATAGACCACATGGTAACATGAAAATACATAAAATCCTTTACTACTTATATATACACGTTCAGAGGGTCAAAACATATAATTGGACAGTCCACGAATATAAATGTCTTTTCTTGGCTTTTATCCTTCTTCGAATTGAGAGAGAGAGAGAGAGTGGTAAACGAAATTTGGGTATAAAGGAAAAATGTCCCCAAAGTTACTTATCTTATTTTCGACGGGGTTCCACTGGAGAATCGTTCTTCTTTTACGGGCTAATAGACTTTGTTCTGTTTTTAGTACTGGCTTGAGGGACTCGGGTCTCTCATGTCTCAGTTAATCTTTTGTCTTCAACCCGGAGTAAAGTGGCTATGGTTCGTCTGCCCGCTATGAACCCTGCTCAAAAACTCACTTTCTTCCTATTTACTTCCGCTGAGGGGAAGGGAGCCCCACTTCCGTTTTGGGGTCCCAGCCAATCATTTGGCTTCTCTCTCTTTCTCCTTCCGATGTCCGGCGACCTGAGGTCACTAAGTGCGAACACCTGGTCTTCCCTGCGTGACCCACATTCTCTCTTAACGGTCACTTTTTGACTGCTAGATAGTGCTAATTCAACACGGGAGGATTCGTCTCCGTGAGCTATCACGTGACACCTACCTTGATGAGTGCGAAGGTCCCACAACTAATACTTCGTCTATTAGAGTTCACAGGGTTCACATACTTTAGTCTACCTTGGAATCCGCTGTTTTTGAGGGCTTCACCATATATCCTTTTGTTCTCATCAAAACATTTTTATATGAGGATAGTCTATTTATCTTCTGGTTCACGGCATTAGAAATCTGCTTCAATATCAATCTTGGGTGGTTAGAGTCAATATTTATGTAGGTGGGGTTACTTATAGGTTTGAAGGTGCCGTTATCTAAATTGAGTGTGACATCAAGAAAGTCTATCTTTAAGTTTGAGGTTATTTCAATTCGTAGACCTAGTAATTTAAATGCTCTAATAATCTTTTTCTGTATTTTAGAAGGCTTGGGGCCGTTACTATCCGTGATGAAAATAATTCCCGGTAAAGCCCCACCTGATCTAAGTTGACAATACGACCCAACGTGTCCAAGATATAAATCCCTATTAAGTCAGTTACCTTGGTCGAGTTGTAAGCACCCATGAGTACGCCGAAGTTGTCCACGTGACTTTTCACCCGAGTTCTAAGATTACCGGTTAGAATAGATTTCCTATATGCTAGAATTATTTCTATTTCCCCATCAGTGATGTCCGTATATTGCCTAATGGCAATATCAGAAAGAATGTATTATTCTATAAAAAAAAGTGTATTAATCATTTTTTAGGATATTATAAGATATAAACCTACTATAGATAAATAATTAGGCAGACTGGGATCTTTTCTCTTGTTTAGGCAACTAATTTAGAAGAAGGAAAATTCTTAATTTAAACTACTTTTTCTCCGCTAAAAAATTGACCTTGTCTCACATCCTTCTCGTGGCGGAGGGGTTGGGTAAATACAAGACATTAACAACAAAAAAATGAAAGAAAATGAAAATAAGGATTAAATCTAACCGATACAGTAATTTTAAAAAATAACATATTTATCGCCCTTGTTACGGTAAGGTTTAATTTTGGGTGGATAATAAATTCATTCTGAATAAGTGAAACTTATCAATCTAATTTTCCATGTTGTCTTTTTTCTCATACTGTCTTCCATACTAATTCCATGCTTTATATATATATATATATATATATATATATATAGTGGTGTACACACCATAATCCACTAAAAATAACTAAATGAAAGAAACTTGAAAAATAATGTGCCAAGTGTACTAAACTGCTGAACTGCGGGATTAATATGTGGAATAGCACCCTATGTTTCGTGGATTTTGGCCGGGAATCGCCAAATGATCAATATCGACCTCTTGAAATCGATTAGATTATCCATGGAGCCGATAGATATCTGGAAGTCAGAGGGGATCGATAAGTGTGACGAAAAAGAAAAGCTGACATTAAAATTGTACAAAACATAACTTGCTGATACACGTTTTTATTACTGCTCATTCAGTTTTTATACCCACCCCCATTGTAGTTTAGAAAAAAACAAAAACAGCCTAAGTAAAGAAAGTCCCAAATGCCACAAAAAAATAAATTAGTTAATAAAAATAACGAAACGACTATTGTCCCCCTCCCCAAGTAGTAGACCTACTCAAATTTTATTTAAATCCATTAATGACTAAACGGTAGAGGACAACACCAGAGAAGAAGACCTAACCAAGTTAAAACTTACTGGAAAAGAAAGGGCTCCTTTTTTAACGTACACATGGGAAGCAGCATGATGGACGTAAAGGTATGCGAATAAACCCTCTGATGGCCAAACGGAATGCCTAACCTGGTCCTGGATGTATGAGTCAACGCTCAGGATCGTCAGTTCGATCGGGGAACTACTGCTGCTCATCTATAAGAGTGGCTTCAATAGATGAGAATAAATAAAAGCCATCGAAAGATAAAGATGACCTACACTCAAACCACATACATAAACCGCATCGCTCTTCGCGCGGGTAAAAAAGGGGAACGTCCTGCCGAGGTTGGAGCCCTAGCCTCAGTGTTCGAAAAATCAGCTACAGAGCTCAAACAACAAAAACTACTAAAATGCAAACAAACAATACAAATAGCGACATTTAACGTTAGAACCTTAAATAGAATAGGTCATCTATCGGAGCTGACTGCATTGGCTGTAGAACATAAGATAGACATAATTTGCATACAAGAACACAGATACATGCACAACGAGGAAATCAAATATCATGATACTGGCAATGGATGGACGCTAGCAACTGTATCAGCATGGAAAAACTCGGTCAATGACACGGTAGGAGGTGTAGGCATACTTATAGGACTAAGAGCCTTAAAATCACTTGATAGCATTGAGAGAATACAACCTAGGATGATGGTAGCTACTTTTAATGGCAATCCCAGAGCAACAATCATCTCTTACTACAGCCCTACCAATGTTAGTGAAGAAACTGAACTCGTCGCCTTCTACGATGAGCTATCTTCTCTAGTGCGTAGCATTCCGAAACACAACGTGCTAGTCACTGGCGGAGATATGAATGCCCAAATCGGGAAAAACGGAAACAACAAATACAGCCTACACAACACGTCAAAGAGGAGTGGACAACAGCTAACAGATTTCATGATAGAAAATAGATTAACATGCCTCAATACAAACTACCAAAAAAGGGAGGGAAAATTATGGACCTACACATACGCGAACAATAATAAAGCACAGATAGACTACGTCTTTATAAAGAAGAAATGGAAAAATAGCGCAATGAATTGCGAGACATACTCCTCTTTCGAGGGTGTGTCCTCCGATCACCGATTTGTCACGGCAAAAATACGACTGAGCCAACGAAAAAACACCACACGAACAGCGACCACCAAACACTATGACTGGGCCCTTCTTAACAACAAAGATATTAAAGATAAATATGTATTAGAATTGAGAAACAGATTCGAGACACTACAGGAGAAGACAGAAAAGGGTACCCCAAATGACGACTATGAGAATTTCGTCAACGCACACCTCGAGGCAGCAGCGAATTGTATTCCATCAAAACCTAGAACTAAATATAGAGTCTCATGGGAAACGTTAGTAGTAAGAGAAAAACGTGCTGACGTGAAAACAGCCTCCAAATGCTATCGGAAGAACCCAACCAACACAAATGCCCTAAAACTAAAAAATGCACAAAATGAATTAGTAAGCATATATCTAAAAGAACAGGCAGAATATATACAAAATCAGATAGATAAGATCAGAGACTCAGTGGAAGATAGGCAATTTAGGATAGCCTGGCAAGCAATAAACGAAGTGAGTAGAAGGAAGAGCACAACCAAAGCTAAATTGAAAGCTACAAACCAACCAGAAAGAATAAAACTGTAGAAACAGCATTTCGAAAATCTACTTGGAAACCCACCGAAAGTTACACATAAACCAATCACCAGAACTATTAATAAGCAATTGGACATTAAACTAGGACCGTTCACTCAAGAAGAACGTGACTCAGTTCTTAGAAAAATTAAAAATAGGAAAGCCGCAGAGCTTGACGAGATTCCTGCAGAAGTATGGAAGACCAGACAATTCGACGACATACTGCTCCGACACTGCAACACAGTCTATAATCAAAATCCGACAGACGGATGGATGAAGGGGTGCATCCTCCCCTTCCCTAAAAAGGGTGACATCGGATTAGCCAAGAGCTACCGAGGTATAACACTTACACCTATAGCAGCCAAAATTTATAATGCCCTACTACGAAACCGCATAGAACCAAAAATTGACAACATTCTTAGGAAAAACCAAAATGGCTTCCGAAGAAATAGATCCACGACCTCATGAATATTGACCATCCGTAGAATCCTTGAAGGCGTACGGGCAAAAAACCTACAGGCGACAATACTATTTGTTGGCTTTACCAAGGCCTTTGAATCTATTCACAGAGGGAAGATGGAACAAATCCTACTAGCATACGGCGTACCGAAAGAGACCGTCGCAGCAATAACGATTCTCTATAGAAACACCAAAGTGAAAGTACGTTCACCGGATGGAGACACAGAATACTTCGACATTGTAGCAGGAGTACTACAAGGGGACACGCTAGCTCCATACCTCTTTATCATCTGTCTAGACTACGTGTTTAGAACATCGATTGATAAAATCAAAGAAAACTGCTTCGAGCTGACAAAGGAAAGCAGAAGGTACCCCGCAAAAACAATTACCGACACCGACTACGCCGATGACATAGCGATTCTGGCAAATACACCCAACCAAGCCGAGACACTACTGCAAAGTTTGGAACAAGCCGCTGCAGGCATTGGCCTCCATGTCAATGCACACAAAACTGAATACGTGTGCTTTAATCAAACAGGTGACATTTCAACTCTAGACGGAAGCTCTCTGAAACTGGTAGACAAATTCACCTATCTAGGAAGCAGTGTCTCATCAACCGAAAAAGACATCGACAAGCGGCTAACGAAGGCATGGACAGCTATCGATAAGCTATCGATCATATGGAAGACAGACTTGACCGATAAAATGAAACGCAGTTTGTTCTAAGCAGCGATTGTATCGATACTGCTATATGGATGCACAACTTGGACGCTAGCAAAACGGCTGGAGAAAAAGCTAGACGGCAATTACTCAAGAATGCTGCTAGCAATATTGAACAAGTCTTGGAGGCAACACCCCACAAAGCACCAACTATACGGCCACCTACCTCCCATCACGAAAACTATCCAAGTTAGACGAACCAGACATGCGGGACACTGCTGGAGAAGCAGGAACGAGCTCATAAGCGATGTACTCCTATGGACCCCCACATATGGCCGATCAAAAGCAGGACGACCAGCTCGAACATACATACAGCAGCTCTATGAGGATACGGGATGTAGCCCTGAAGATCTGCCAGAGGTGATGAACGATAGGGAGAAGTGGCGAGAGAGGGTCAGAGAAATCCGTGCTGGCGGCACGACATGATGATGATGATGATGATGATGATTTCGATAAAATTGAGTACTTATGTTGGATTCCAGAATTACCGTAAATCGTAGCGTACTCGTCGACGTCAAGACTTTTAGCTCAAAATCCTGAATTAGACCTTTACCTACTGTATAGGTCGTCTCCGCCGCCACCACCACTACCACCACCACCACCACCACCACCAAACATACAGTAGTCTACAGGTGGGCCAAAACTTTCTCAGAAGGCCTAAATGAGGATGGGCTATGATTACTCGTACCAAAAGCATACAATAAGTTAATCGGAATTTAACTTTATAAATGTGTATGAGTAAATATTTTCAAGATTTCAATGCGGTATCTCAGAATCAAGATTCTAACAGTGAATAAAATAACCTTCAAGTAACCTCTATTCAAAATGTTTTGCTATTCTGCAGTTATCTGACTTGTTTCCTGGATCCTGTGACGTCCCGGTTAGTGTTTGCAGTCAATGCATTAGCTGTTGGAAATGGCGTGTTATATAACGTTAATATAATACTTAATTTGTTTTATAGTTTTATCATTATTTTATTATTCTGTGTTAATTTGTTAAATATGTTGACCAAACGCGAGTTTAAGTTGGAAATGTTTGTGGTGGTCTGCTGGAGTTACACTAAGTGGTGTATATCGATTCTTAGGGGTACTATACTACTGGTTGACCACTTTGTGATAAAGGTTTGGATTTTAGCCGTGCCGTATAAGTTGACTCCTAGTTCTGTAGAGATTTTTTCCAGCTTAAAAAATCGACTTGTCCGCTGTAATTTACGGTGTGATCGATATTTTGCATATTTCTCATAATTTCTTCGACAATAGTTTTTTTCCTTTTTTGTATCCTTATATTTTAAGATTGGTAACCGCAGAGTGAGGAAGAAGGCGTAAAAAAACCCGAGCCTCCCACAATTTTGTATGCAGTTTTACTTATTAATGTGTATTAAAACTGCACCTCTACCTATTTATGTATTCATTTATGGAGGGCAATCCAGGATTAAGAATTCCATGAAAGAGTCGATGGTTCAAAGAGTTTGACAACCCTTGCTCTTGATAATCATCTTCTCGGTAAGCTCGGGAACTTTTCAGCATGTCGTATATATATATATATATATATATGTGTGTGTGTGTGTGTGTGTGTGTGCGTGTGTGTGTGTGTGTGTGTGCGAAGTGTGGTTAAAAAATATTGTGGCTGAATTTTTTAAAATTTTTGAATTAAAAGATATGTTCACAGCTGAGAAATTTATGTAATAAATTTCTGATGATGTCTTAACGAATCAGTACCAGCTTTATTTATTTTTTAATTTGAAGCCAGTCGATCCCCTCTGACTTCCAGACATCTATCGGTTCCTTGGATAATCTAATCGATTCCCAGGGGTCGATACCGATCATTTATTTTTATTTTTTATTTATTTTTAAATAAACCAGATACTTTTTGAATAAAACTTTTTTGGCGAAATAAGGATTGTGCAAGTGTAGCACTCACCATAATTAGCTGCGCGCGACTTTCCCTTGTTTCCTAAACTGAAAATTAATCTGAAGGGTATGATTTGAGGACGTGTATCGCCAATGGTCCGGGAGACCTAGGTTCAATCCCAGATCGCGTCATACCAAAGACTTTAAAAATGGTACTCGATACCTTATTGCTTAACATTCAGCAATATAAGGTACGTATCAGGGGTAAAGTGGAGCAATTCAGGGAAAGGAGTAGCACCCTCCCCTACACCTCGGGGTTGTAGCTTTTGAAAGGGGAGCCTTCAGGTCGCCCTCGACTACGGTCGCCAACTTTACTTTACTTATTTATGTATTTACCCGACCCCTCCGCTTCGGGCAGGATTTGGTTGGTTGGTTGTTTTGTTTTACGGCGTATCAACACCTTTCGGGTCATTTAACGCCGAATCAAATTTCAAACAATTCAGTTTAGCATAAGTACGCAGTTTAAATGTCAAAACAGTCCTATTTCAAGCAATTCAGTTTAGCATAAGTACTACCACTCCGGGCCAGAGTTGACCAGGGAGCGATGGCAATGAAGGGGTACTCTGCATTCCCCAAAGCTCCAGTATTGCTGAAGCCTCAGCATCAGATTGTTTAGTGTCATATCCAGGACATTCGTTGGGGGAGTCTTACCACACTGCAGAGATGCAGTCAGTGTATTCTACAGCACCAGCTGACCGGGCCACCTCAGGCAGGATGTAACACAAGGTCGATTTTTGAGCAGAGTATAGCTGGTTTGAATTCAAATATTTCATTCATTTTAAACTGGTTGTCTTACAAAGGCTAAAGAATCCAGTCTGTCCTACAATTTACCCATAGCTGGAGGACAACAGATTGGTTCATTTCTTTTTTCCAAGGACATTAGCCCGAAGTGAAACGCATATAACTTCGACCAGGTTTTGAACTTGTGTCGCTGATTTGATGACGTGAAGGGCATTTAGAATAAATACGACAGTACAGCTTCACGCCATATCAAAAAGAAGTTTCAGAGGTGAAAGCTTGTTGGGATGAGGGTTTTAGCTTACAAGGAAACTATTTTATAGAAAAGAAATATATTTATATGTTAACCGATATCTTTTTCTAGAGTACACACAGAAATATCTTTGAAATGAATAGGCATTGTATTTGATCTTCTACAGAGAGACAGAAGAAATTTCAAAAGAGTCGAGGAGAGAAGAACCAGTGAATATTCAAAGGAAAAACGTAGAAAGGAAACGGAAAATTTCTTTCACAAAAGCGACTATTTATTTTGCTTTTATCTCTACAGATAAAATAATAAATTGAAGAAAGAAAAAGCTCTTTTCTTTTCCTACCAGCAGGGAACCTCTGTAATCTCGTTAATCTTGTAAAGGTACATAAATGAACAACCAGATTGATTTGCATAGTTAAAGATGACTGTAACCCCAATAAAGGAGCTGCGTAAGTTTATATAACCAACTTTTCAGTCACCTGTGTTAAATATACTCTTTTGTGTCTAATATATCGTCGATCATTTAACACAATAATAATAATAATAATAATAATAATAATAATAATAATAATACAGTTAAAATTAGAAAGGTTTAGCACAATTACTGATGTACTGTATGTTGACTTGAAAAATTTTGAATGATTATAAATGCCGTCTGTTTATCTGGTTACGTCGAGAAACCTCGCCTGTCCTTCTCATCTCGAAAATACATTTATCTAAGGTCAGACGACAGAGAGAGAGATATAAGAAAACAACTTCGTTCTCCGTCAAACAGCAGGCGGGCGTAGCTGTCAGTTGGCGTCTAGCGCTCATCGACAGATTATTGAGATAAATATCAACATATCCTGAAACGTTACCTGCTTAATACCGATAACGGTGCGCCATATTACAGCGCACACAAATCAAATGAATCCAAAACGAGGGGCAATGTCTGTAGCCTCTCATTTTGGGGACACTGCTTTATTGAGGAAAATGGAGATCTAACGGACACATATAACCTAAAAAATACTATGCTGACTTAAATAACTAGTGTTCAATTTTCACTGTGCTGAGCTGTAAAACTTACATAGTTTAAAGATTAAATGAGTAAAATTTTTCCTACAAAATCACAACCAAACAGGTTTTATACTAAGCTCGCCTGAGTAAAATTAAATTTTAAAAAGAAGACAAATTTTTGGCACCATGGACATTAAGTTTTGAACGAGATTAAATGAGGAGTCACGTTCTTTTAAAAATGACAGGTTTCCTTCAAATATTGTTTGAACAGTGGAAAATTTAAAAAGGAGCAAAATGTGTTGGCTCCATCGTCAAAATGGTTAAGTAATGCTCTGAAACTAAATAATAAAATGGAATAAGACGATGTTTTCTTTTAAGAAAATAAATTTTGCTGTGATGAATTTGGTGACTTAAGTTTTGTGTGACATTTTCTACATTTTGAGCTGTGAAACTTACACAATTTAGAGATTAAAAGTGAATTTGTCAGTTTGATTTTGTACTGATCTCAAATGAGAGAAATTTTAAAGAAAACGCCCCTGGCATAAATCGTTATTACGTCAGCATATTGAGTATATAAAGAGATGAATATATTTATGGCTTGTGTAAGCTTTGCAGTTGGTGTTTTACCAACTTAGTTTTTGGCAAATATTGTAATACTAGCATAGTTCCTATCATGAATGACGAGATCATTTATGAATAAATTCTCTCTCTCTCTCTCTCTCTCTCTCTCTCTCTCTCTCTCTCTCTCTCTCTCTCTCTCTCTCTCTCTCTCTCTTGTTCTTTAACTTTCTTCTTGCTACTTTTCTCACTAACTTTCTATTTTTCTATTCTTATTTTCTTTCTTTCTTTGACTTTTTACTCGAGTATTGCCTCGGAGAACAATAAGAACAAATTTCTCATTACCTTGAAATGAGATGAAGTTCCGTGACCGATAAATAAATATATATATATATATGTGTGTGTGTGTGTGTGTGTGTGTGTGTGTGTGTGTGTGTGTGTGTGTGTGTGCACGCGCGTACTGGTTTGTATATTCTCGATGAATGTGTTTTGCATATATCATTCCTTTAGTTCGAGTTATTGCATGGTAATTAGCATCGCTTTGTATTTTGCTGTGCACTACACACAGCCAGTCTCCCTGCTAATTCTACCGATTGATTAACATTTGAATATTACTTTTGTGCACAATCTCTCGCCTGAGGATTATAATACTTGTTTAATCAATCACTATTCAATAAATATCATCATTGTATTTATATGGATTGATTCTTGTAAACTCGAGCTGTTTCTGTTATTAAATATTCGTTGTTATTTTGATATATTAGGTTAGTACAAAGATAATTACAACTTCAAAACAGATCATCTCAATTTAGAATAAAATGCATTAATCAAAAGATTCTTCGAACCAAAATGTTTAACTATAGTTGATCGTTCCCGGGTTAAATTCTTGGTTGACATTGAGAACAATTTTCGCTGTTTTACGTTCCATTTTAAATTTATACAATGAAAACGATCGAACTTGATATTTTTCAATTTTTAGCCTAAAATAAACAATAATAATAAACTGAGTTAACAGAACCGTTTAGCATAAATCAGTAGAGACAAGTTTCAAATAGTATGTCATGTGAACATAGTTGACCAATAGTTTATAAGAAAATATGCATCAAACTTTTTTTTTAAATTCCATTATTTTTGCAGCAACCTCCTATCTTGATTTTCCTTTTCTTAAATTTTTTGATTACTCTAATCAATTAAGAACAAAAGAAGTTGAAAGAAAAGACTCTTATCTTACTTTTTTGCACTTTAAGAATGTTGCTTTAATTTACAACAATACTAAACTAGCAATATTTGTAAAAGAAAAAAATGTATTGTCAAAGATTTTGAGATATAGTGCTGTTCTTATTCCAGGAATGAATTGGATAACTATCACCCTCTTTGTTGTTTTGAACACTTTGTTTAGCCACTGTAACATCAATTAGAATTAAACAATTTAATAAAGAAATGAAAATATTATTAATATGGAAAGCCGAAAGTGCTTCAAGCAAAATTAAAAGATTGAAGGAACTGTAACCTTCCCTAATCCAATCAAATGTAAATGTTGAAAAATTCCCTCGTGTATCATAATTTTCAAAAATAACTTTTCCCTATTTTGTCGCTAAAGAATAGAGAGTACGAATACCAGCTATCTCCTGGGCTAGTCAGTTGCAGTCCATTAATCGAAGAAGACAGACCGTATATTCTCCAGCCTTTGAACCTGAAATATCAAATTAAAAACTTTCGAAATGGCAAGTTTTATTTTCAATGAATTAATTTTTACCGTGATTGTCTTGGCTAACTTTTTCAGAGTGAATTCATTCCATATTATCATCTTCATTGTGTTGCCGTTCAACTTGCTCTTCTGAATTTTCTAAGATTTACTAAAATACTTGTCAAATGCACCGTTCTCCTTTTCTCTTTTAGCCCTTTTTTGGGGTGGGGTGCCTTTGTCATAACTCTATTCTTTCCCCTTTTCACTATTAGCCCTTTGTTTTTGTTTTTTGGTTTTTTGGTTTTTCTTTTGTTTTTTTTGGGGGGGGGTCTTTTTGCTTTTTGCGTGGGGTAATAAGAAAAGGATTATGACAAAGGCACCCTTTGTCATAATCCTTTTCTTATTACCATTTTCTGCCAATGTCCTTCAGTCCTTCAGTCATATTTCCGGTTCCAAACTGGAACCTCGATCAACAGATAAGTTCAGTGTCATAACCTGGTCAACCATTGTTGGCAGAGTTTTATCCCTCAGGAGATCCAATCAGCCTAATTTAAGCCCCTCTCCAAGAAGAAGAAGAAGAAGAAGAAGAAGAAATGCCGTATATGCGATGACAGTGATTTCACTGGGAATTGTGCGAACGAACGGGATTTGACAATACAAACGGTATAAGCAAAAAATAAAAAACAGAAACTGTCCTCACGAAAAGAAAATTAAAAGTCTTTAGGAGTTTTAATTCAAAGGAATCGTGCAATCCAGTCCAGGAGACTAGATCTTGCCTTTTATAAATAAATATTGTATATTCTTCATCTTAATTTCAGTTGGTTTTATTGATAAATTTGGTATAAGGTAAACGAGATGTGAGTTTGAGTCCCGTTCAAAGCTTATTCGTTACTTCTAATTCGCGCTGTTTGAATAACGATTCGAGTGTAAATTAAATCAAGATAAAAGATGAACTCATAAAAATTATAATTACTTTGCAGTTTCATCAAATAATAAAATTCCAGAAAATATGATGGTGATATTTGTACCCATTTTTCCTGGAATACTTGAAACAATCCCAAAGGTGCCTGTAAAATGTTTAGAAGATTTGGACATTAGTGAAATGACTAAATTCATGCAGATGACAACATTTATAAAAGAAGCTAGAATAGTGCGGGGAATGTTGAAGTACAGAAAAGACTTGCTCGCGTTTGATCTCCAGTGAAAGCTACCAGATACTATTTGTTGGAAAGTCTAATCCCACCTAGAATACCAGAATTAAAGTTAATGAACAAAAGAGAGAGAGAGAGAGAGAGAGAGAGAGAGAGAGAGAGAGAGAGAGAGAGAGAGAACTTGCTATCTAGTGGATTTTGCCGTTCCGGTGGACCATTGAGTAAAAATAAAAGAAAGCGAAAAGATTGACGAATACTTGGACCTTTCCAGAGAACTAAAAAAGCTATGAGACATGGGGGTTACGGTGATATTATTGTAATTGGTGCCCTTGGAACGGTCCTCAAAAGACTTGGAAGAAAAAATAAAGGTGTTCCAGACTACAACATTGTTGAGATCAACCAGAAAAGATCTGGAGACCATAGGAAACTTGCTGTCACTTAGACTCCAGTGAAAGACCATCAGCTAATGCCGGAGTGAAAAACTCTCAAGGAGTAAAAATAATAATAATCTAGAATAGGTAGGACCCAAGAAAATAGCAAGTGTAGATTACGAAAGAAAGAAAGAAAGAAAGAAAAGAGTAAATCACTGAAAGCGTGCAATAGCAAATATAATAGGATGTGAAAGATGAGTCATTGGGGCTTGTGCAAGGCGTTAAATTTTTACCATACAAACAAATGCTGCATTCTCAAACCAGGAAACTTTCCTGAAAAATGAAATGCATAAACCAAGCCAGAAGACCAGACCTAATTGAAATAAACCAGAGGAAACGACGTTTCTACACATCTGAGATTTTTAATGAAGGAAAGTAAAAAATCTGAAACATATCTTGAACCTTGTTAGTTTTAAAAGTTGGAGATTATGAAGGTGACATTAATGCCAATCACATTAAATTTGTTTGACACCTGTTTGTAAAATTTATATGCGAAGTAAATTTCAACAATGTTTATTCTTGGAAAGCAAACTGGCTAACACAACACAAATAAAAGGATGTTTGAATGCAATTAACACATGAAGCAATTATTAGAACTGCTAAATATAGTGACTAATATTGTTGCATAAAAGTTACGTGTGTAGCACTATGTGGGTAGGCCGCCAAAGCAGACGAGTCTGTTTTGGCGCGAAACCAGACAAAGGATTCTTGGACATGAAATCTCGCCGTACCCGGAAGTGGTACGGGGAGGCGAATGAGAGTTGACGACGCGACCCAGAGAGAGGCAAGGACCAGAGTTGGTAGTTGGACAGGAGACCACGGAGGAGTTGGTGGCTGGAGAGCAGAGAGAAGGCAGTTGAGACTGGACAAGAGGCAGTTGGCGTGGATCCACGAAGGGGCAGTCAACACCAGACACCGAGCAGAGAGGCGAGGGGACAAGATAGGGTCCAGTGAAGAAGAGTCTCAAGATGTCTGATCCCAGTAGCATTGTGGAATTTTCGCTAGTAACCCATGCTAGCGATAGTCCATATATCTACTATCAGGAATGCATATGCATGTAGTGTTGCATACCTCCCTCTGCTCTTGGTAATTCCAAGCTTTGTTTGTTCGTTTGTCTTTCTATTTTCTCCTGTCTCCCTCGATCGTATTCTTGTGTAGGTAAAGAAATGTGCGTTACCCCCTCAGCCACTAGTTGATCACCGGCCGGCTAAGAAGAAGACATGGTTAGAAGACAGAGATAATGTGGTGGGGGTGAGGGGGTAACGTTTCACACGTGCACGTAAATTCTATCTCTCTTATCATAAGGATATATCCATTTACGAAACATTTTATATATATACATAGAGAGACAGATACACAGACAAACTGGCAGATGTCAGACCTTGTCTAATAATTACATCGGTGAGAAACTAATAAAACCAAGCACCGTTGACATTCTGTCAATCTTAACTCAGGACTTAGATCTACATGCTCTGTCACCGATATTGAGCATTCTTTTATAAATATAGCAAACTGTGTATATATATATATATATATATTGAGAGCGAGAGAGAGAGAGTAAGAGAGATAAACTCAGTTTTATGGTAACACAATAAAGCGTGACTTCCATAATGTTTGATTCATGATCTTTGTCTTTTTACAATGTTGAATATAGAATTGAAAGATTAATATGACGAAAATATTAAGAAAAGAAACGGAGAACGCTGAAGCGTCATTGCTTTTATCATTACTTCGGCAGATATTCCTACTATGACTAAATGAATGATAAAAAATAAGTCTGAGAATACCACGCCGGAACGACTCTCTGAAAAAAAAGACCATATATATATATATATATATATATATATATAGCTACTGTAACACACACGTACATCAGGCTCTGTACGTTAGGCATCACGCCCTGATAGGAGCATCAAAGTAGCCTAATTATTTCGTTTTTAATCATAATTCCTCTTAGACAATTGTCAGTAATATAATTTCTGCTAAATAATAAATCAATTCTCATGACGCCATCTTTCTCATCCGCAACACAATGCCCACTGCTTTGTCTATATTGGCTGCCAAATTTTATATTAATTTTATTTTACTTATATATTTTTCTTTGGTTAATATTTATCAAGTGCCTTTGTAACGCTTGTAAATTATATTTCTTTGATTTAAAGACTGAATTTGAAAGTTTTTCACCACTACGGTTGGTTGGTTTGTTCGTTGATTTTAACGGCATGTCAACCTATCAAGGTTTATTTTATGCCTAGAGGTGAGAAAATAGCGTTCATTGTACGTTCCTATTTACATTTTAGTGTAGTTGTTTCTTAAGAGTTTTTACACAGTCCTATCGAATACGAATAATAATACAGATCTATTTAACTAATAGATGGGACCACTCCAGCTCTCAGTGGACCAGGGAGTAATGGCAATGAAGAGGTACTCTACACTCCTCAGATCTCCGGAACTGGGGCCTTACCATCAAATGCAGTTTAGTGAAATACCTAAGACACAGTTACACTTAGGACACCCAAATGGCCAGCAGCGGCCCTGTACTCACACACACACACACACACATATATATATATATATATATATATATATATATATATATATATATATATATATATAAAACAAAATGCTGAAAATGTTCCTGCCGACAACTTCAAAACAAAATGCTACAAATAATTAAAACAATAAAAACTCAAACTATCAATTTAAACTGCGCTACCCCTGATGACGACCAAAAGTATGGTCGAAAACACTTGGGCAGAAGATATGGGACAATTCTTTAACCCCCTGGATCCATAGTCTTTAATATAATTTGCTTGAATAATAACTTGCTGCCTAAATAAACACTCTTCAATATATATATATATATATATATATATATATATATATATATATATATATATATATATATATATATGTGTGTGTGTGTGTGTGTGTGTCCACCCTGTCACCTGAGACTATATATTTACGCCGATTGCACCTCTGCAGAGAGGTAAGACCCCACCCCTAACAAGTGTCCTGAAACTAAACTGCATCTGATGGCGAGGCTCAAGTCCTGGAGCTTTGGAGTATGTGGAGTACCCCATATATTGCCATTACTCCCTGGTCTACTATGGCACGAATGGTAGTACCAGTAAGTATCCCGTCTATGGGTCAAATAGAACTGTTCAATCGTTTACTAAGGATTATAATTATTATTAATATTGTTATTATTTTACTTCTTTGAGAGTTTTCACACTAGCGTTAGCTGATGGTTTTTCACTGGAGTTTGAGTGATAGCAAGTCTCCTCAAGTCTCCAGGACTCTTCTCAGTATTCTGGCCAATCTTAGTAATGCTATAGTCTGAGTGGTCTCTACTTGTCTTCTGATTTCTAAGTCTTCTAGTTCCTTTACCAATCATTTGGGGATCGTTCCAAGTATACCAACTATAACTGGTATCACTGTCATATTCAGTTCTCTTGCAAGGTCCATATATTTGTCGGGATGGCAAAGTCCACAATTCAGTACTCTCTCTATCTCTCTCTCTCTCTCTCGCTCTCTCTCTCTCTCTCTCTCTCTCTCTCTTGTTGACTATCACTAGGTCTAGTCGTCTGGCCGAGATAAGGTGATCCATTTTTATCTCAATTATTATTATTATCACTATTATCATTATTTGTAACAATAAGACTGTGTGAAAAATATGTATATTACATAGGAATGCTTGATAAATAGAATTACATATTACAAATGTCAAATAGCAATACTAGAAACCATTTATCTGTATGCAAATAAATGAGCTTTAACATGTCGTTTGAAAATAAAGTTAACTACAAACTATCCACTTACAAATCATATATGTGTGTGTACATGTGTGCGTGCACGCGCGTGTGTGTAATCAATATATTGCATTGAATAATTCACAAGCTTTGATATGCCATAAAACACCGACTAACCAACCTACCAAAAATATATGTCTGAGCGTCTTTTTGTCTCTGTGTTTCTCTCTATTTATCTATCTATATATATATATATGTGTGTGTGTGTGTGTGTGTGTGTGTGTGTGTGTGTGTGTGTGTGTGTGTGTGTGTGTGTGTGTGTGTTGGGAGACATAGAGAGAGATTGAGAAATACAAAAGACGGTAACGGTAAACGAAGAAGAAGAAGAAGAAGAAGAAGAAGAAGAAGAAGAAGAAGAAGAAGAAGAAGAAGAAGAAGAAGAAGAAAAGATGAAGAGTAAGCGGATACCGAGTGGGGCGGTTGACAGGATGACATGTTGCTAAAATAATTATTTATCTACCTGTCTTCACGTAGTAATATATAAGAACAGTAAGATTAAAGGAGGCTTAGAGATGAAAATGACGCCGCCAATCCGTATTGGATCCTGTGGTCCAAGCAGTGGGAGGGCTCCTCTACTGTAACCGTGGCAATGACATGATTCGGCGCACTCGATCGACCCTAATGAGACAGCAGCACTCAAGGTGGAATAAAGCTGTAAAAAGAAAAGAGAGATGAATGCGTTTCATTACACCACGTATGAGTGTAGAAACCCAAAAACCAAAAAGGTGACGCAGGTTAGAATGAAAATGCTCTACTTGTTTAAATATCTTCCGAACAAAACTTTAAAAATCATGACAAGTTAGGAAGAAAAGTTACGGGGTCCCAATTGATAAAATGAGATAGATAGATAGATAGATAGATAGATAGATAGATAGATAGATATGAATAAGTAATTAACAAAATAAATAGCATACTAGTTAATGATTTTAAATGATATAATGTCAATATATTATTGTTTCGTTAACACAGTGGAAGTATTTTGAAAATATCCAGACAGAAATTCAAAATAATTGCCAGCAAACATAACGTCTGATGATATCGTAAGTTATTGCCGGGCAGCCTGGTCCAAAATCATGCCTGAACCCGAAAGAAAAAAAAACAGAACTTGAGAAGTTAAGAAAAAAGTTAATAAGAGGCCCTAGTTGATAATATTAGATAGATAGATAGATAGATAGATAGATAGATAGATAGATATGAAAAAGCAATTGACCAATTAAGTAAAGAGGCAATATATATATATATATATATATATATATATATATATATATATATATATATATATATATATTGTCACAGATTAATAATAAACAAATGATTTACTGAACAAATACTTATTTTTAATGCAACCCCATTCTTTATCAATTCCTCTTAATTCATTGGTGAGAATCAATAACATAAATCGAACAATCGTACAATTAAATTCCATCTAAAAATTCTTCTAAGCACCGGCCTATTTAATCTACCCGTATACAAATGTAATAATATAATGAATGGAGTGCATTCAAAAAGGAGATTCAGCTGAAAAACAAACATCGGCCGGAAAAAATGAATGCTTTTTTTTTTTCAGAATAAGGCTACAGACTTCTTTATGGGTTTAGCCTGAATAAAAAAAAAAAGGTTTTATGACGTTTTGGTTTTGAATTTATATTTAAGTAAGATGATTCATAATTCCGAGGTTATTTTTTATGTTTCCAAGACTATATAATCTTGTAATAATTTGACTCGAAATTCTTTATTTTGCAAAAGTTGCATGTATCAATTTTCTTTAATTGATGTTTCTTTTAAAAGTGTCTTTTACGAAAAACCTTTAGAAAAGGTAAAATCATGACGTCCTGATTCCAAGAGAAATAACTCTTAAGAGCGATGTGTCAAATTTTCATCATTACAACCAATTCATCTTTTGATTCATAACATTGGTCCTTTTCACGAGATATTATTAGATTTTAATCCATTATAATGATTAATTATAAATGTCAATTTGTATCAAAGATATAGGGAGAGTTGCTTTGATCCCAGCTCTCTCGAAGCCAGTTTAAAGGTCCTGATTTTTAATGCTGCTTTTCTTGAGACAAACCTACTCATTTTAGCTTAATCTTCCTCGCTTCCGATCGACTCGCGCCCACCAAACGAACACACACACACTCTCACGCACACACACACACACGTACACACACATAGTCCCGTGTCCTGGGTATAACACTAAACTGCGTCTGATGGTGAGGCTCCCGTAATCCTGGAGATCTAGGGAGTGAGGAGTACCCTTTCTTTGTTATTACTCCCAGGTTCACTCTGACTTCAAGTGATAGTACCTGTTTGGGTTCTATTTATAGGTCAAATAGATCTGTTTAAGAATTATTCATATTCGATGGGAGCGTGTTCCAAAGAATTCTCTTAAGAAACAACTACACAAAAAAATGTAAATATGAACTACAAATAGCGCGATTCCATAACTTCCAGGTATAAAATACCATAGATGGATTGACATGCCGTTGAAATCACACAGTCAACGAATTATATCACACACACACACACACACACACACACATACACACACACACACACATAATTAATCTGCTTAAAGTATTAATCTTCAGTGTCTACGGAGTGAGTACTCGATATCCGAGATAGAGTATATATAAGCAGTATAAAACAGAAATAAAAGCACATATCTACTACTGATTTCACTTTACCGTTTCACAATCACAAGATAATGCAACATTCAAATGAACTACAAGCGATACGAGATGATACAAGGAAAACTCAGAATATAAAACAGAGTCCAATTTACATTAAAGATCTGAAAAGTCTATAAAACAATAAACAGGCTTAACAAAGAAGAAAACTTCGGAAAAATTCAATATTGTTTGTAATATACTAAAATGCTCATAATTCCTTGAATCTTATATGTTCATTATATATATATATATATATATATATATACCTAGGAGGATCATTAAAAAAGTTTCCAGACTTTTTTCGTATGGGCACTTTTATTGATAGTACACGCATGAAACTCTAGTCCCCTTCGAAGTAATCTCCTCCGGCTGCAATGCACTTGTTGTACCGTTCTAACAACTTCTGGAAGGCCCCATGGAAGTCCTCTTGTGTGAGCGTGTCAATGACCTTCGTCACAACCTCTTTCATCTCCTCAATTGTCTCATAACGACAGCCTCTGAGCTTATGGAATAACCAAAAGCCACAGGGAGCAAGGTCTGGACTATAGGGAGGGTGAGCAACTGTCTTGACGCCCATCTTGGTCAAATAGTCTAGGAGAAGGATGGAGTTGTGGACTGGTGTATTGTCCTGGTGGAAATGCCACTGATCCAATTTGAAGAGTGCTGGCCTCTTCCGACGGAATCTCTTCCTGAACTCCATTAAGACCTCAACATAGTAACCCTAACCCTAACTCTTTGGCCAATCACCTCTGGTATATTGACTTCCTTACTCCTCCCACACCTCTCATAATCCCTCACAGATTCCCTGCCTTCCTTGAATCTCTTATGCCACTCAAAAACCGATGCTCGATTCATGCAGGATGGTCGAAAAGCAGTCTGAAGCATTCCATACGTTTCTGTGGCATTTTTTCCAAGTTTAAAACACAGTTTTATTGCATATCGTTCTTCTAAAGTGTCCTCACGTCCAGATTGCATTTTTGAAATTCAACAGCTGTGACAATCAGGTTTTAGTAGGGTGTATTCCAAATCCTGCTGTAGCTGTTTATTTGAACCTGAAATCCTAAAAATTGGTCAGTCATCTCAGAAGATGTATAGCAATAAGATACTGATTTTTCAAGAGTCTACGACAATTTTAAATACCTGTACAAAAAACATCTGGAAACTTATTGAATGCACCACACACGCACACACACACATATATATATATATATATATATATATATAGTTATGATTATAAGTATAATAACGTCGTAACAATTGTAATAGATACCTGTTTTCATGCGCCAGCGTTTCATTTGTTTCTATTTTCATATACGGAACACAAGGACCCCAGAAACAAAGAAAATATTTTCATTGGAAACATCTTCAAACCTCGAATCTTTCTTAATATATATGGAACCTTAAAAGCAAAATTATACAACAATATCATAGAAAATAAGAACAATTGCACCAACGTATGACATAGAAGTAATGTATCATTTGCTTGCGAGAGAAATTAGCTATCATCACATTTGAAAACCAATAAAATCCTTTTGATCAGAACTCATCATGATACAAGCAGAAAAATAAGTTTCTATTTCGCCATTTACTACCCCATTATAATTCGAATGATGCAAATCCTATGAGTTTCTTATCTTCCACATAAATTTAGAGAGGCAGTTATTATCACCATCTATAAAAATAAAGGAAGAGTATTAGACTATTCAAACTATTGTAGAATCACCCGGTTCTCAATTGCTTCGAAGATTATTTTCATGTTTCTGCTAAATAGACTTGTTTATGCCATTGCTGAGGAGGATACCCTCCCTGAAAATCAGCGTGGCTTTTGAGAAGAAGGCACAGTCACTGACACTGTTTTTGTCCTGCATCAAATTAAAGAAAAATTAAAAGACCAAAACAAAGGGGCGTATGCCTCGTTCATCGACTTGACCAAAGCATTTAGCACAATGCGTAAAAATGGACTTTGGAGGATCCTGAAAAGGCTGGGATGTCACCCGACGTTGCTTACATTGCTCGTTCAGCTTCAAATTTGACCCGATTGAGACTCATCACAGCCATTCCCAATTCTGAACGAAGAGAAACAAAACTACATCATTGGTCCAACCATGTTCTTAGTTTTCTTCAATGTGATATTGACCCAGGTATTAAAAGACATAGACGACAACGATGGAGAATATATACATTTTCGCGCCGTTAGTTGCCTGTTTAAGACTATTTCAGGTGCACTCCAAAACACCGGAACAACTTGTTAGAGAACTACAGTTTGCTGATGACACTGTCCTTATTATTCATACAGTATGAACTCTTCTTTACAGAGTTCTCTGAAGGTTTTGATCTTAAAATGAACCTGAAGAAAACCGAGGTCATCTATTAACTGCCCCCAAAAAACAGCTACTGCAATCTCTGTCGACCAAATAGCTGAAAATAGTTCAATATTTCCCCTATCTTGGTTGTGTGTTATCCTCTGACGCCAAGATGAAGAAAGAGGTAGACTAGCGACTCGCTAATACGAACAGTACATTCGGTAGACTTTAAAATCGCGTCTTGAGATCCAACAACATCAGGAAAGACACCAAAATGTGTCTACAAAACATTATTCTGGTCTACCTTCTTGTATGGCAATGAGAATGGGTGACCTATCATATCTACCTCCTTGAACGATTCCATCAAAGCTGCTTCTATTCTATCTTTTGGAGTAACTTTATCTCAAACATCTTGAAACTGCTAAAAACGCTAGTATCGAAGAAATGTTGCAAAAATACAGCTGTGCATGACAGATCACGTTGCCTAAATAGAAAATTACCACCTCCCAAAGATTGTATTTTTCGACTTTTCGAAGAGCTATTCAAGGCCACCGTGCCAGAGGAGCGCAACGAATGAGATACAAAGATACCCTTAAAAAGGCTCACACCTCCTGTGAAATCGACCGCCATCAATAAACAGCGCAGACTGCCAATAGACAACATTGGCAGCAAACCAAATTAATGCCTTTTTACTCTTCGATAACCGCCATGATTTTTTTAAAACCCGGCTCATTTCCATACTTCGAGTGCAAATGTCTTATGGTGAAAGTATTTATCTTTTTCATTTATGTTTTGTAGAAGGTCGACAATTTAGACCCGAATAACAGTGTGTATTTTAGAAGCACAGAAAGTAATAATTGATTTCGTTAAAGGACAACATAAAATATCTCGTCTTCTAAAATACGCAATGCTATCACGGTTATTGAATATCAATTATCTGGCATAATCCATATGGTATGAACAAACGGCGAATTTCAAGTTAATTATGCATTCTTTCGCATCTTAAAAACTCAATGACCCACGTTAAAGTATATATATATATATATATATATATAGTCGTGCACACACATGTAAGACTTGGGGGCTTTACTGCTGTCCACCAGTCAAAGCGGAAATGCGTGATTGATTTATATTTGAGCTAAAAAAATATCAATCAAAAGGTCAGTCTCGTCTTTTGGGCAGAGGTTAAGTGTGCAGTTCCGTCTTTTGGTGGGGGAGGAAATCTATAGAAACTGAATGACCCCACTAGAAGCAAATTACTAGTTAAATATAAAAGCAAGAAAAAAAATAGATAAATAGATAAATAAACGCCTACCAGCGAGTAAATACCTGTAGTAATCAAAGGTTTTTCTTCTTATTATTATTATTATCATTATTATTACTGCTACTATCCGAGCGATTTCTTCACACCAGCTCTAAGTGATAGTTTTTCACTAGAGTCAGTGACAAGTCTCCACAGGACTACAGGACTTTTCTAAGTATCCAATCCGATTTTAGCAGTGCTGTGGTCTAGAAGTTTCAATTCTTGCTTTAATTTCCAGTTCCATCTGTGTCTTTTCCATGTTCTAACCGCGATTGGTATCTCTGTCACCTTTATATTCCATAGCTTTTTTTTAGTTCTCTGACAAAGTCCAGGTATTTGTCCAGCTTAACTCCTTCCTTCATTTTCACTCTGTGGTCCATTGGAACGGCAAAATCCACCAGATGACAAGTTCTTTTCTTCTTGACAATCGAAACTTGGTTAAGTCTTCTGGCCTGAATTGGGTGATCCGTTTGTTTCTCAAAATCCCGGAGAATTGTGTACGGTTCATTTTCAAGGATATATTCTGGTTTCTTGCATAATTCCCAGTAAATCATCTTCTACGTTCTGTCGTGTTTATTTTTGTATTTCTTTTGTGATGATTTATTTATATCTATCAGAACGTATCCAACACTTTTTGCTTTGACATTAGTCCTTATGGCATTATCTTGTGCTGCTATTATTAGAGATTCTCTTTCTATTATTATTATTATTATTATTATTATTTTATTTGTCGACAGTTTAGTAAAGATTTTGATGGTGGAATGATATAAAAAAATCAATACAATATCCATACAGTTTATACATATATTCCGATACTGCCTTGAACACTTGCTTTAATTTCTGATATCTTACATTCTCAATGAATTTCTATTGTAAAATTGTCTGCCTTGCATTTCTGTGGTAGTTCGTTTTTTTTAATGCACTTCAAAGGTTCATAACTATCTAAATGTTTATTAAGCTCTTCATGCATCTTTACAATCATATTCTCATCTTCATTCATCCCTGACTCTCCAGTCCATTTAACACTTCTCATTTCCATACGATCAGAACTCTTTGTTGACTTGTGGAAAATTTCGCCTCGTTTATAGTAGATCTTAGTAAAAAAAATCTGTTGTGCAATCATTAGCATCATATTTCTAAAGTAAAAACCATTGGTACTCAATTTACATTGTACATAGATTGTTTGCAACTTTTGACTTCATTTCTGACCTCCAGCAATACCTTTCTTGCTGATTTTCAAATATTTTATGGCAAAATTATTTGTCAATGCACATCTATTGGGAAACTATTTTTCAATTTATTTCTATACTAAAATCATTTATAATGCACTTTTGTGGGGAAAATATTTACTAACGTATTTCTATTGTATTATCATTAGTAATACCTTCATTTTTACTCAAAATAGTCCAGTTTTGTCATTAACGCTTGCATTTATTCTCCACCATTTATAATCTCTTTTCTTTCCGATTATCAAAGCACAATACAGAAATTATTTTGACGCATTTATTTTATGAATACTTCCACTGATATCTCGTTTAGCATAAATAATTTGTAAATAATTAAGATCCAGTTAATTACACACTCATTTGAAAGTTTTATGGTTATACGCTTTTCATATATATACAGATAATATTTAGGTAAAAATTAGCAGGAAATACGTGATTTTTAAAAAGCCAAAACTTTACCTTTCTAAAAAGTGTTAAGAATATGAATTGTTTTATTTATTTATTCATTTATTCATTGATTTATTTTAGAATTCCTTCGAGAGGTTGAATAGGTTGGTTGGTTGGTTTACGGCGTATCAACCTTTTCGGGTTATTTAACGTCGAAATAAAATTCAAACAATTCAGTTTTGTATAAGTATAGCTTTTGTTTACTAACAGTTGAATGTCAAAACAGTTCAGTTAAATGTCAAAACAGTTCTATTTCAAACAATTCAATTTAGCATAAGTACACAGTTCCGTTCTATTTAAAAACAATTATAATTCAAACAGTTCAGTTTAGCATAAGTACGCAGTTTTAATGTCAAAAACAGTTCTATTTCAAACCATTCAGTTAGCATGAGTTCTATTTGACCCATAGATAGGATCCTATCAGGTGCTACCATTCCGAGCCAGAGTGAATCTGGGAGCGATGGCAATGAAGGGGTACTTTGCATTCCCCAAAGCTCCAGAATTACTGAAACCTCACCATCAGATTGTTTAGTGTCATATCCAGTGGTGAAGGGGAAGGGGTCTTAGCCCTCTGCAGAGAAGTTGTCGGTGTATTGGGGTTCTTGAGAGTTTCACATTTCATTAATCAGGGCAACGCATTTTAATTCTTTCAACTCATATTGTGAATCAAAAAATGGGTGCCTTTTTCAAAAGTATTTTCTAATAAACAAACTATTGTTGAGGCTTTAGCAGTTGAAGTTTTCACGAACACAAATTGCTGGTATTTACGTTGATATATATATATATATATATATATATATATATATATATATATATATATATATATTGAGTTATTCATTTTTATAAACTATTCTATAATTCTGATGGTACGAAAAAAACCTAGATAGCACAACTTGCAAATAAAAATTTTTACACAAACAGCTATATGAGAAAAAAATTCCATAAAAAAAGAAGAAAAGACTAAAAGCATACATACTACTTAAAAATAATCAACCAATTACGCATACTTAGCCAAAAGAAAAAACACCAACAGAATTCCTTAAGCTCAACGTAAGAGTGCCTAATACACTAAGTAGAGCGAAATATGAATGTAGAGTTAGAAAACGTTAACAGTATATATATATATATATATATATATATATATATATATATATATATATATGGTGCTGCAAAAGTGGGTTAGGCATACTATATGTTTTATGATAGTGGTGCTAGCTTTCATTTAATTCATTAAAATCATTATGATTATTTTTCATATTTTTATTTTCGTAATTTTTATTATAATACATCTATTATTAGCAAGTAAAATGGCAATTACTGTACAGACGTTTTGTTTTTTCATTACTGTACACCTACTTATATATATATATATATATATATATATATATATATATATATATATATATATATATATATATATATTTGTTATAGGTCTTTTTCGAAATATTTTGATAAAATATAATAATAGATATTATATCAAATTTCCTAAAAAAGGGATGATTTAAGATAGCACCATAGATATTCTCTGAAATAACTGTATATTGTACACTTTGGCTGATGTGCCAAGTGTATGAGAACAAATACAATACTCATCAAACAATAAGTGTTAGTGCATTTATTGACGCTTATTGATATTTCACCAGCTTTTAAAAGTAGCCACCAGATACATTGGTTGGATCCACTGTAAAACCAATGAAATTTAAGGGCTACTAATACCGGATAGGGAATTAAAGCGACTTTAATCCACGTTGCTTAAAAGTTTTCTGACTATTGTATAATAATTCAAGCTTCGGGGACCGAAAAATGTAAATCCACCATTGAGCAGATTAGATTCATAAAACAAATTCAGTCCAACTTATTAAGACTCAAAAAAACATATATTTTAGAATGATTACAGTCATAAATGGTCCGGGAGACCGGGATTCAATCCCAGGTCGGGTCATACCAAAGACTTTTAAAATGGTACTTGATACCTCTTTGCTTAAGACTAGGCATTATAAGGTACGTATCAAGAGTAAAGTGGGGCAATCCATGGAAAGGTGTAGCGCCCTCCCCTACACATCGGTAGCTATTGAAAAGGGAACCTTCAGGTCGCCCTCGACTACAGTCACCAACTTACTGTTATAATACTTTTGGAGGTGCCCGTGGTGTAATGGTTATCGTCGTAGGAAATGGACACGGTGACACGAGTTTAAATCCTGGACGAGACTGATTGCATTTCACATAGCACTAATACCCTTGGGAAAGGTATGAATCCAATTATTCTTCCTCCAGCTATGGGTAAATAGTAGGGCAGACTGGGTTCTTCAGCCTTGGTTAGGTAACTAGTCTAGGAGAAGGAAAACTCTGAATTCAAACCTGTTAAACTCCGCTTAAAAATTGACCTTGCTCGAGCGGAAGGGTTGGTAAATATGATAATACTTTTGGTGGGATAGTGCTTGACAGTAATTGTCAACTAAACATGTAAGAAACTGTTTCAATACATTCAGACTTTCACGTATACCTAAATTTCTTGAAAGATTTGCTGCTTATCCATAAACTCACATTTTTTTACCAAAATTTGTAAGGTCTCTGGGTTTTTTTTTGGGGGGGTGCTTTGGGTTTTTATGGGGGGTGTCTTTTTTTCGAGGTGGGGGTCCGTCATTTTCTGATATCTGTCACTTTCATTTGTCTTTCTATCGCAGTTAAAAATAGCTTATTAATTTCGTATCTCTTTTTTTTTTTATGTGACCCCATTTAATGCTGTTTCTTTTTGCGCTGCATTTTTAAGAACATAAGTGGGTCGGCTAAAAGGTTTATAGGCTGAAAAGTTCATATGATGACATCATATATACGGTTGATGACTGTCTTACCACTGAGATTCAAACACTACAACATCAATGGAAGAAATGTATGGACTGTAAGGAGGACCGTATTGAAAAAAATAAACCTCATTTGGTTACATTTCATGGGAGTATATTGGTCAGCCTACGAACTTTTCAGTCGACCATCCTATCTAAAGAGTTATTATTAAAGATCGAGACATTACTCCGTATCCAATCATTAAAAGGAATTAACAATTTCCTGTATTTGTTTAATAATTTCAAACAGTGTTATGATGGAATACATAAACAGTTTGTTATATAAGAAATAGTAATAATGATAAACTGTTCGCTTGACGTTTTTTCTCTTCTAAAATACATAAGCTTTACTTTATGAAAGTTCCAAAACGCAAATGTAGTGAAGTTGATAATTCAAATATGCCAAAAACAACCGTAAATGTTTCGTTGAAGTGAAAATGGTGAAAGGTCTCAATTTGATAAGAAAAGACAAATCACATATCATCCATTCATCACATCACTTTTATTACAGAGAATTGTTATTATTGCTCTATCTTAGAATTTATTGTTGTTAATCACTTTACCGAATTTATAGATTAAACTTCATCGTAGATATGCATGTATTGGAAAAGTCTGAATTCAAAATCTGGGGAGTGTTGCTTAGGGAAAATGTGTCATATTGGAGCACCATTATTCTTTATTCAGTTTATTCAAAATATGTGGCTGGTCCTGCACAAGCCTCCGCCACTATAAACATGTTTTGTGTAGCTATCTTGGAACATACACCTGCGGATAAAGGGGAACCACTTTGCTCATGTTTTTGTTGAATTAATAGGGGAATAACTTTTAGCCAACTATTATAGTTATTTCCCTTAACAATATTTTCTTTGAAATTCGTAAATTATATTAATTTTTTTAGCAAAAAATAAGCAAAAGCGTAACTCCAAGAAAAAAAAACATGAGTCCTTAACAGTTCATTTTGAACCGCTGAATTTGATAACATTATTTAAAAAGTAAAACCTTATTTTAATTGGTCGATTCTATCCTGCGAATATATACCTATATTTTACACTTGACAATTTCATTTCCTCCTCTACTTAACTTACTACAAATCTGCAGACACCCAGGGAAAATCGAACTTGCTATACTAGATGATAGTTTTTCATGACATGTGCTGAATGATCACGTCACAGTAGTGACCCAGAACGTTTATTCATTAAACTTTGCATAGACTGGTACAGGATCACATACTGGTTCATCTATTAAAGGTTTTAAAATGCTGAGGACTTTATACAAGGATATTTGCTATCGTTGATATAATTTGGAAAGATATATTCTCAAAAGCGCAGATAACTTTGATTTGATTCATAAAGACTTATTTTATAATATACGAGCCGATCACATAAACAGAATTTTATAAATACGAATACAATGATCTGTGTGTATATGAAATTTGATAAAAGAAAATTATTGAGAAACACTAGATTTTTTATAACTTTGAAAATTCAAATTTAATCAAAGACTTGTGCAAAACTGATTTTTTTAATGAAACACGAGATTGTGAAAGCGCAGGACGCACCATATTCCCCTGAGTTTTTCTTGTTTCCTGAACTGAAAACTAATCTTCAAAATTGAAGACATGGAGGACATTAAAAGAAATGCGTCTGTACACCTTTGCACCATATCAACATTGGAGTTTTGAAAAACTCGAAGAAATAAGTATGTTGAATGCCACAGGGACTATTTTATTAACGTTTCATTCATTATTCATTTTTATCTAGTTAAATACAGCTTCAATCTTTTCAACACAACTTCGAATATTTAATTCAGTCAGTCTTTATTATACTTGTTAACACTATCACGTAAATGACAAGTGACGATTTCTCTGTGCTGACTATTCTTGCATTTCTGTAGTAAAATCGGTTGCATTTCTATTCTATTGTAAAATTGTCAGCAATACATTTTTATAGTAAAATAGATTAGCACGGACAGTAATATTCACCTTAATTCCTGACTGCTGACAATTCCTTTTTCCTTATCAATGCATTTCTATAGTACAATCATTTACTTTACATATAATTGCTCTATTCGGTCAGTGGTGTTTGCTTTAATTCCTGACCACTGACAATCCCTTTCTTCCTGATTTTCAATTGATTTCTATAGCAAAACCATTTGCAATTTATACATAGATTTGATTAAACTATTTTCTCAGTAATTCTTATCTTAATTCTTGACCACTGACAATCTTTTTCTTTCAGATTGAGTACTGAAATTTTCCAAAATAGATTTTAGATCACACCTTGTAAAATTCGGTACTTAATTATCAATTTTACTTTCCCTAACCCCCAAAACATTTAATCTGTATTGAATGGTAACTAATGGAATAGCGGTAAACTCAGTGGACAAAAATAAAGAATCTTGCCGACTCATCCCGAATTTAAATGAAATTTGCATTAAACTATAACTAACGTTATTTTTTCATCCGCTCCTTTACCACAAAAATTTACTCCCTCCTCCCCTGTCACGGGGAGGATAGGACACAAGGTCAATTCTTATGCGATGAAAAGCTGGTTTGAAGTCGTCGTTTTCCTTCTCCTTTGTTGGTTTCTTTACCAAGGCTAAAGAACTCAGTCTACCCTACTATTTTCCCATAGCTGAGAAGAGAACATGGATTTATACATTTTCCAAAGGCGCGAAGAGAAACACAAACAGCCTCGTCCAAGATTTGAACTCGCCACCGATTCCATTTTTTACGACAATAACCGTTACGCTAAGTCCGCCTTGTTGTCATTAGAAAACCTGCAAAACCGTCAGGTTCCGTTCTACCAACGGTCAATGATGAAATAGATTTTTGTATTCACAAAGAAGTAATCAACATTTTATAATTATTTCCGTTATATCAACAGTTCGAATGATTAAAAGAATCATATTCAGTGCCAATGCAATCCCCATAATATTATAATTCTGTTGCAGATGGAGCAGGGAATTTATTTACTTATACATAGTTTATTTTAGTACATTTGAAAACTATTCTTTGAGTAGACACTTTATGTAAATATTACAGAATACAGGTATTACAAGCCTTAACCACTTAAAACAAATCATCTGTGTAGGTTGTCCTGCGCTTAATATTTTAATATCTTACGTTTAATAACATATTTGACTGAACGAGAGTTTTGACTCCTTGTTAAATAAATCCTTTTAAACAACTAGTTGCAAGGAAAATTGTTTCGGGGTTTTTTGTTTTTATTTTTTCTTTTTGCCTGTTTTTTTTTTCTTGGTTTTTTAGTGTTTCTAGGAAATGGTTAATTTCTCAAACACTATAAATTATTTGGCAACACAAATGAATAACGAAACTTCTTTTAAACAACACAACAAAGAAAGATTTATTATCGTAGCAGGCGTAAAGGAGTGAGAGTGAGAAAGTGTCCCTTTAGGTGTCGCTTGTTAGTATGTTGGTCCTTGGTTTGTAGGAAGCGTGTGTGAAGCTAGCAACAGCGTGTTCTTCAGCGATGGGGTTCCAAGTGGAATCAGTAGAGGTAGATATGAGAGAGGTCTGTTTGGGCTGCTAGATAATTGCTCTCTGACCGTAAGGCTGGTAGTCGCGTGTCCTTCCGTGAAGGCGAGAGAGGTCTGTTATGGCCGCTAGCTAAGTGCTGTCTCGGGCCATGTATGTGTATCACTGTAGCGGCTTGCTCGCGTGACTAACCGTAAGGCTTGTGTTTCCGTGTGTGAAGCTAGTAGCCGCGGTCTGTTATGGCCGTTAGCTAAGTGCTATCTCGGACCATGTGTGTGTGTGTCACTGTTGCGGGTTGCTCGTGGGACTAACCGCAAGGCTTGTGCTTCCGTGTGTGAAGCTAATAGCCGCATGTCTTCCTGTGAAGGCGAGAGAATTCCGTCATGGTCGATAGCTAGGTGCTATCTAATGTTGTCTTCTGACTACCAAAAAGGACTAGAAAAAATAGTTCTTGAGAGGAAGAAGGAATCAATGCGCTCTACTTAGATTGGTCAATTAGTGGCCGAATCGCTTGGCGGGGGCATTGATTCGCGAAAGGAAATAGATCTGTGGCCGCTACAGTTTGTTTGTTTTTCTTTTGCCGAACTATGAAAATTTTCATTTTGGTAGAGAAATATTTTGAATCTTTATTTAAGCGTGAGTCACTTAAAAGATTTTCTTATCCAAATTTTTATTTTATTTTGTGCGAACTGTTCGTTCTAATTAAGCAATAATATTACTGGTTTATTTCACATATTCACCTTGAAAAAACGCCTAAAAACCTAACTAGTAATGTTTACTTAATTCGAATAATCATTTTTAAGACACTTTTTTTCTTCTTTTTTAACAAAAATTCTGTACAATAAATTACGTTTGGTACAATATAACTTCCAACGGATTATTTTTTCATTGTTAGAGGCGCCCTCTCTCAATGAAAACTGTCATTTCCTCATAAAGAACAAATTTTGTTTACCTTAAAACGTTCCTGTGAGACCAGTGTTACACTCTTAGTCAAATCACATAATGTTATTTGTCGAGAGCCCCACTAATGCACAAGTATGGCACAAGATCCGTAGCCCAGATACGCTTAGCGGCTCAAAAATGTCTTGGGGCCATCGGCATTCCCCCAAAGGGGACCCTCAAGCGCCAGGCAATAAACCTAACCCCACCGAGGTGGGTTAGAGCCAAGAGGAATGGTTCCCTGAGGCTCGAGGAATGTCAGTCTGGCACCACATAGCCCTCACTGCTGGGCTTTCTCGGCAATCACGTCAAGCAATCTCGACCGACAAATAGTTATGATTCAAAATTCTTCATTGTGGTAAAAAAAAAATGGAACAGTCTCCAGGCCGTTCAAGGTCACTACCTCGCTGTGTAGACCCTAAGAACTACTATAAAGAAAGATAACACCCATTGTACCTTTCTGTATATAAATTTCACCCCATTTGTTGACTCTATTGTTGTCTCTTACAATTTCTCCCACCTCTGCTGTATAGCAGACAACACAATATTCCAATTACAATCAATTCCCCAAATCTCTCTCTCTCTCTCTCTCTCTCTCTCTCTCTCTCTCTTCGTCTGCATAAATATATATAGATATAACACCACTTTTGTAGCCCTACACCAAACCATTTTACTGTCTATGGAAAATAAACAAATTCTTCACATTTATGTAGATCTTACAGTGTAGTAATCGTCAATTAAGGTCGTTTATAATGTAAGACAGATTTACATTGTTATACAATTTAGTTAGGACAGTTATTTAATATTTGTTCTCCATTACTCCAAAAATAGTTACTAATATTACAGAGGTGCCCGAAAGGCCCAGCATTCGTGTTTCACAGCTGAGACTAACATCCTTGAGCCTCATGGGGCCTTCCTCCCAGGTTCTACCCCTCTCCATGGGAGGCCTAGGTTTATCGCTGGGCGCCTGAAGCGCTCTCTTTTGGGGAATGCTGACAGGGCTCAAGGCATTTTGGAACCTCCGGGCGTGTATGGACAATGGCTCGGCGCCTGGTACCCACAAGAAAAAGGCCTTGTGCCATACTCGCGTGTACGTGGACGCTCAACTAATACGAGGCACCTGTGAAAAATAAAGCGTCTCTGAAATTTCATGCCTTTTCCCGCGAGGGGATAGAGTCAAATCAAAACTTCATCTACCATCAAAGGGAGATAATTATTTCACTCCAACACCAGGGTAGATAATTATATTGGTAATATATTCCGACTAATCAAAACACCACTCAAGACCATTATTGAAATTCTGTCTGAGGACAATTTAAGCTCTTTTCACCCATAAATACGAAGACACACCCATGTTTAATCAGCAATGAGAATTCCCAGCAGTGACAATTGTCTCTGCGATCAACAGATTTTTTCTCACTCAATATACACACTCACGACTGAAACGAATTTCTCAACACTATTTACCAACAACGATACAAACCAACTTTATGATCATTTCAATACACTGTACAACATGCAATAATAAACCATTGTTTATTATTACTCCTCTCTCTCTTTTTTTTTTTTTTTTTTTTTTTTTTTTTCACTACAAGCTAATGTCGCTAAACATAAAATACGTTACTTAATTTTTATTCGGCAATTCAAACTTTTTCACCTAACTCTACCCATCCCCAGAGAACATCTCGATCAAATCCGCTGAACTCGATTTCACCACCGACTACAATCTCAATACAATCATTTCCACAATATAATGTTCAATACTTCTGTAAAGCTTTTCCGACGATTCAATATTGACGGATATTTACTGTTTTGTTTAGTCTGGAACCAAGTAATAAATATAGGGCAGTGGAGATCAAATTTAGTAGTGAATTGAAAAAAAAAACCTTGCAAACTTCATGACGAAGTATTTAATGATATTTACCCTGCAGAGTCAAAAATAGACTCACTGATGTAGAAATCGTAATATGCGAGGTTGTTAACCAATGCGTTAAGGCGATGTACATTTATATGTACTAAGTTTTGCTTCATTTGGCATAAGCTCACAAAAATCGATAACCAAGTTAAACAGATTTATATGACAAACAGACCGACAGATTGACCCCACATTGTAGATTGATGCAACACAGTCTTCCTATTCTTGTTTTGCGGTATGGGTATCGCCGAGCTGGGATACACTTCGCCCGGTCGTGTTTCTAAATGGGCGGATCAGGTCAGGTGTGTCTTTGCTTTGGTAACAGTTGGTCGAGGCCGCCTGACATGGATCCCAAGAAGCCGGTATTCATGTTACGCGCGCTAAGACCGGTGCTTCTTGAGCCTCAAGGGGCCGTCTCTCCCCAGGCTCTAGCCTTCCCCAGAGAAGCTAGGTTTATCGCCTGGCGCCTGAAGTGCTCTTTTTTTAGGAGAATGCCGACGGGGCTCAAAGCATTTTTGGAACCGCTGGATGTTTGTGGGCTTTAGCTCTGCGTCTGACTCCCGCAATAAAAAGGCCTTGTGCCAAACTGGCGCGTACGGTGAGCGCTCGACAAATAACACTCCTGTTCAGCCTTGCACCGATTGAAGTAAAGCTTAACTGGACATTTTTCATTTTTCCCTATTGACTGGCAGAGAAAAATTAGGCGCAAATCTCTAATGAGAAAAACATCTGTAAATAACATTTTTTTGAATTGCACAATCCCCTCATAGAAATAGAATAAAATGACGTATATTATATATGCATCGACACTTCTGTTAAGGTTTAAAGTACAGTATCGGTGTATACTGCCAATGACCGAAATGTTTTTTCTCCCCAAATTTACCTAGGATCAGAAAATAATTTACCCCTGGTGCTTCTACAGTTATTGAAAAATAAAGAAATTAGACATAAAACACAAAATGCTGTTTTTATTTCATTGCGAAGAATAAAATTTAGCATTAAAAAAGTAGACAGAATATATATATTATAAAATGAGTGGGTCCGCAAGGAATTTTTTTTTAACAATTTGTGGACCTATTCATTTTATGATTTTTGCTTTTCTCTCGTTGGACCAACAAAAAGAAATATATATATATATATATATATATATATATATATATATATATATATATATATATATATATATATATATATTAGCAAAAGTACCCGGTCTGTAACCGGACTAAAAGGATTTTTGGAACACCAATGACTTAGATAGAAAGGAGGAAGAGAGAAGTAAGCTAAGAATTTAAAATGTGTCCTTATTTGCAGTTATAAAATTTCGCCTATTAATTCAAATGAAAAAGTATAATTTTATTTTATGATTTTTTTCTTTCTTTTTTATTCATTTTTACTTTACATTTAAACTAATATATTAAAAACATGAAACGCTATAAATTTTGAAAGTTTTAAAAAGTTTTAATAATTTTTTTTCCTCTCTCTTTTAGTCACTAATACATTTTTATTTTTTTTTATAATTATTGCTCTGTTCCGGGAATGTAACTATAATAGAATCTAAGAATTCCTGTACTACAATATTCTTTTATTTTAGAATTTTGGGTTACATATTTTTATATATGATTTTAAATGTAAACTAAAAGATAATTTTTAAAAAAAGAAAAAAAAACAATTAAAAATATGAAAGAACATTTTTTATTTGAATTAATAGGCGAAATCTTTCAACTTCAAATAAGGGCACATTTTTATTTTTAGCTTACTTCTCTCTTCCATCTTTCTATCTCAGTCACTGGTGTTCCTAAAATTCTTTTTGTCTGGTCATGAACTCCAGCTAGTTTAGTTATATATGAATAATATGCGAATGTTTTATGTATTGTTTTTCTTTTAAATCATTTTCTTGGTGATGTTATTATGAGATATTATCTCATCCAAAAAATTATTTTCAAATGAAAAAAAAAAAAAATGAAACGAATATATATATATATATATATATATATATATATATATATATTGAGAATTTTCGATCTAAACATAAAAAAAACCTAGGTATGGCTTAGATTGAATACAAAAAACCTTTGATAGCGTATCCTACGAATGGATTCTAAAAGTTCTAAACATTTTAAAGATATCACCAGTTTTTGTAACATTCCTAAAATCCAATGTGGAAATGTAGCATACAAACCTCCGCTTAATCCATGAAAAAGGCATGCTTGAAACTAATAACTTGAACATTAACAATGGAATCTTCCAAGGAGACTCGCTTTCTTTTCTTCTTTTTTTTATAGCTCTTACATAACTCTCCCTATAGAACTTAAAAACACAGACTATGGATATAAAAAAGTAAAGATGGCGACCCGGAGGCTCCCTTTTCAATCGCTAGTACACCGAGGTGTTGGAAGGGCGCTATTCTTTTCCCTGAATTGCTCCACAATATCCTTGATCCATACCTTATAATGCAGAGTGTTAAGCAAAGTGGCATCAAGTACCATTTTTTGAGTCTTTAATGACTCGACCTGAGATTGAACCCCGGTCTCCCGAGCCATTGGCGGACACTCTAACTGCTACGCCAATGAACGATCAAAAAAAAAATCAACCTCCTACTCTACATGGACAAATTAAAGTTATATGCAAAAAAAAATAATGACGGTTTAAGTCTACTAAGCACTGTAAAATATAAGTGATGACATAGGGATGCAATTAAGACTGGACAAATGTACGTAAGTCCCATTTAAGAAAGGCTGGCTTGTAAAATCAAATAACGTCACCAGATATGAACGCGGAAATACGAGTTAAAACATAATTAAACCTGTAAATATTTATGAATTAATGAAACGAATGATATCAATCATACGATAAAGAAAGCAAAAATAAAAAAAAATAATTCTAAGGGGAATAAGAGCCATATCAAAAACAAAATTGGATGCAAAAATTAAAGTTATAGCAATTAACACTCTCGCAATATCGGTAATGATATATAATTTTTATATAATAAGCTGGAAAAAATATAGATACTTAAACTTGCAAACCTGCCACAAAATGCATCATATAAGAACAAATACAGAACGTCACTACGTCAAGAGATAAATGGTGAAAGAGGTACAATCCAACAAGAATTGACCTAGAAAACAACCACAATGGAGTTAAAGAAATACTTAGACATTACAACAGATTAAATGTTACAGTTGATAAACACACGCGAGAAGCAACAGAAAAAATATTCAATTAGTAAAGAAAGTAATAGATTTCTTAATCTGTTATATTAACGCGCAAAATCACTCACCTCTGCGCATGCAGACAAACCGGATGTAACAATACCGGCTCTCACACCTACCAGAATAAACCCTGCTATCAACAAGCTCTGTCGTCGGCTCTTTTATTACCTTTTATTACCAACACATATCACTTCAATCAACCTGTCCTCACACCGAAAGAAATAGACATAAAACATAAAGCAATAGAGGTAGCAAAAAACATAAAGAAAGAAACAAAAACATAAGGATTAAATCATTTAAAAAATGCCCAGGAACAAAAACCCCTACATGGATGGTATGTATAAAGTTAAAAATATTGATATAAAAATAGTAAAGATTATTCGATGGCAGAAAAGTGCTGGACTGAAGGCGGGGACAGAGAGTTTGATAATTGTGGAACAAGACCAGAGCCTACCAATTAGAAACTATCAAGCAAATATTATTAAAAAACGGATTAAACCCAACATGTAGATTGTGTGAACAAAAATCTGAATCAATTGACCACTTAGTATCCAGTTCCCCAATCTTGACACCAATAGAATATAAAGAAATACAAGATAGAACATTACATTCATTGGAAAGTATGTAAATACAAATGAATATTGGATTGAAAAAAAATTGGGACTCCGATTGAAAAATAAAGAGCAATAGACCAAATATAGTGGTTGGAGACGATAAACGAAAAACAAGTCTTCTAATTGATATATTAGTGCCAATAGATGATAACATATCAGTTAAAGAATATGATAAGATAAGTAATTACAAAGACAGAGAAATAGAAATTGAAAAAATGTGACACATTAAAACTACCACCATGACAGTGATAGTAAAAGACCTGGTTATGATAACGAAAGCGACAGATAAATACATTGACAAGATAGTTGGCAGTCTCGGCCAATATGAAACGGCACTTTGCGGGTATGCTCCTCTCCTAAGGAAAGTACTATCACTGTAACTGAAAAATATCGCTCAAAAGAAACAACAAGAAACATAAATACATGATCATTACCTTTCCTCGCCTTAAGTCTTGGGTAAAGACCCAATGAATGGGTTGTAAGAAAACGAAAATAAAACAGAACAAAAAACATTAAATTATAATGATAATAATAGTAAGAAAAAGGTGAAAAGAGAGATAAGAACCTAGATAACAAAAAACTTATAGAACATACCAATTGCAGTTGGTGCGCTCAGAACATTTCCTAAAGAATTAGTTGAGGGACTGGTTGACTTGGAAATAAGAGGACAAGTGGAGACTATCCAGTATTATTAAGATCGGACAGAATGCTGAAAAGAGTCCTGGAGACTTGAGGAAACTTGCTGTTACTCAAACTCCAGTGAGAAACCATCAGCTAATGCAAGTGTTAAAAACTCTCAAAGGAATAATAATAATAATAATAATAATAATAATAATAATAATAATAATAATAACGATGATAATAATAATAATTTTAAATGAATGCCTTCGGAAGATGAGAAAACTACTCAAAACCAAATTATATACCAGAAATCTCATCAAAGGGCTCTCACACTCGTAAGATATTCTAGACAATTCTTAAAGAGGACGAGAGAAGAACTTCAACAAATGGACCAGAGAACAAGAAAACTCATGACGATGCATAGGGGCTTATATCCAAGAGATCCAAAGACAGACTATATGTGTCAAGAAAAGGAGGAAGAGGATTCGCCAGCATTGAAGATAGTGTCGATACATCGATAAGATATCTCGAAGACTTCATAAAAAACAAAACAAAGAAAGACTGATTACAGCGACCAGAAACAAAACTAACAATATTGAATCAAAAGAACAACAATAACTAGAAAACAAAAATGGAAAGAAAAGTAACTCTGTGGACATTTCAAGCAACAAACAAACGAAATCTCACACGAGAAAACTTGGACATAGCTTTAAAAGGGAACCATTAAGAGAGAAACTGAAATTCTTCGAATAGTATCACAAAACAACGCAATAAGAGCAAACTACGTTAAAGCAAAAGTAGATAACACGCAACAAAACAGCCAGTGTTGGGTATGTGGTGTTAGAGACGAAACGATCAACCATATAATAAGCGAATATTGTAAATTAACGCCAAAAGAGTATAAGACTAGATGCAATTGGGCAGGGAAGATAATCCACAGAGAGTTGTGCAAAAAAATTAATTTTGACCACATGAACATGTGGTATATTCACAGCACAGAAACTGTCCAAGAGAATGAAACGCACAAATTCTCTAAGATTTTGAAATACAAACGGATCCCCTATTTTGAGCAGACAACCAGACCTAATTGTAGTATTATGGGGTTTGAAGGTGTGGGGTTAATAAATAAGGGTAATACACAGTTAGCTTTTAGCTTTGGTTTATTAGGCGAGAAGTACATAAAGTGTGTGAGCAATGTTTTTACATGTGGGGCTGGAAACTACTCTTATAAAAGAGGAGAGTTCATACTTTAATTTTCTATAATCTAAGGGAGGTAACTTTTAATAAGTTTCACTACTAGTGATAGTCAAGAAAAAAAGAGACAAGACCCAGTGATAGTCAACAACAAAAAAAAAAAAAAGAAAAGAAAAGAAAAGAAAGAGAAAATAGAACCTGTCCATACTACAGAGTAAAAATAAAAGAAAGCGAAAAGAGAGATTAGTACCTAGACCTTGCTAGAAAACTAAAAAAAACAAACATGGAATATGAAGGTAACGGTGATACCAATCATAGTTGGTGCACTGGGAACAATCCCCAAAGGATTGGTAAAGGGATTGAAAGACTTGGAAATGAGAAGACAAGTAGAGACCATCCACACTCATCATAATTAAGATCGGATAGAATACTGAGAATAGTCCTGGAGACTTGAGGAGACTTGCTGATATTCAAACCCCAGTGAGAAATCATCAGCTAACACTGGTGTGAGAAACTATCGAAGGAGTAAATAATAATAGTGATCAGAAGACCCACCACACTGCACATAAATGTTTTCAAAATTAAAAAAAATAGCCAACATCTTTAACGTATGTAATATCTTTAATAGCAGTTTAATGTAGCAGTTTTAAATAAAACACATTTAGTCTGAATGATATTTTACATATTTGTGAAGTTCGTGTCATCATGACATTTTTGAGGCAAGTGAACTTTCGGGTTATGTGATCATAGATGGAAAATAAATTCTCTGGATATAGACTTTAAATCAATTCTTTTCCACTTCTCGTGAGAGTAATTGTTTTTTGGTTAGTTTTTACTTTTTTTCCCAAAAAACATTTTCATATTATTACATCTATCAAGTAATTAACAAAAATAGAAAAAATATTACAAATAAAAAAAGCTTTTTTTTTATTAAAAAAAAGTTTTGGCGTCTGATGGTTACTCAACTCTAAGTAAATAAATAAATAAATAAATAAATAAAAGAACCTCACTAAAAGGTTTTATTTATTTATTTTTAATAACATAAGTCCAATATTAGAAACATGAAATATAAAATGAGAATAGAATAAAAACATTTTCCGATGTCACCGTCCAAGGTATCATTTTTAAAAACGTTCCTAAACAAAAAAGGGTAAATTTGACATTTGGTGTTTAAATTTATCAACGATATCAGTTGATTTTTTAGAACTCATCACAATTTCTTTTCAAAATAAGCTGCTCTAATTTACAGCAAAAAGGGGAAAAAACCGTAATGTACACTTTTTAATGGTTTTATATTTCTTTATTTCTACGAATGTGCTTACACACTGATGTATATGTGCATAGATGTGTAATACGGGACTGAGTGAATTTTAAATAAAAATTAAATTTATTTGCAAGAAAACACTTAAAAACGTCACTATCAGCCGTCATTTACAACTTCATTAGAATTTTGAGTAAAATATTATTTACTGCGTATTGATTGCTCAAGAAATTCAAAATAAAACACGCAAATAAGCAGTTAAATTGATAGTAGTAATTTTTCTTCTGGTAAGAAAGATGGTGGTTTGAGGCTATGGCGATTTTTTTCTTTTTGCGTATTGCATTTCAAACCTTATTGTTAAAAAGCACAGACAATTAACTCAACTCCAATCGTATATTAAAGCAATAACAATTGAGAGTCTGAAAAAGAAAATCGAAATGAAAACAGTAATCTATAAATAAAGCTTTGTTTAACTATTATATGGTATTCTTACAAAAAGACAACATTTATTTTTGTCACTAGGGAGGGGAAGTTAACGTGCACCTGCTTCCTGAAAATTTCACACTCCGCACTTAAAGTCCGGATACTATTTTTAAAAATGTACCCGGACATTTCATTTTTCTTGATACACTGACAATAAAATAACGATTATATAACTTAGGTGGAACTGAGAAAAAAAACCCTCTATCTGTATCAAACTGATAAACATATAAGTTTAATTTTTTAAGTTATTTACTTCGACAAACTACCATTATTGTTTTTACACGTGTTCTAGATAATAAATCTTGTACCAAGCATAATGACTTAATTTCTGAGGATATAGATGCTACAAAGCTATGAACTAACCATTAAATAATTTTGCAGAGTGAAACTCTTTGTATTTATTCAAAAGAATATAATATCCGATAGAATTAGTTTTTGTGGTCTCACATAGCACAAAGAGATTAAAAAAGAGAATCGGATTTTAAAACGAAATATGGACGCTACGAAAAAAAATTTGTTAGTCAATGTGAACTGTTTTTCGTTCCTGCAAATAAGTACGTACAAACACATTCACACACATTAAATTATTTTTTTCAAATAGTGGCTATCAGTTAAATATTTGAATTATTAGTGAGTAACGGTAGACTTTTTTTTTAAATTTCGTGATGGCGTATTTATTGTACTTCTTCGGCAATGGACATAAAACATGTTGTTTGTTATTAAACAAACATATTAACTGAATTTGATTTTTATAATATGTTAAATAATTTTTTTTGTTTAGCTAAGAGTTTCTTTCCACAATTTTTTAATTAATTTATAAAATACTCGACAACGAAAGGAAAATTAAAAAAAAAAAAGCATTTCGTTTCAGAATGCTTGTTTCCGTTGCCATATTTGTATTATCAACTCCGGAATATTAAATCCGGGACCTTTTTCTGCGCGGCCATCTAATGCTATCCACCGACGGCCATGGTTGTTGTCGGGGGAAAAGTGAAGTAGTCACCCGGTGAAAGGTTTTCCCCTGGACTACCACGTTTTAAGCAGGGCAAACATGAAGATAAAAAAGAAACATGTCGATTTGTCAGCGATAAGCCATTATTTAAAGTGTGGACAGTACCCTGATGGGTTATCTGATTCGGACAAGCGCGGCGTAAGGAAGCGCTCAAAGGACTTTAGGTAAGGATGGTGGAAAATGCAAAAGTCCTACTTTAGCATCTTTAAAGATCGTCTCTTAACAAACATTGTTGTTGCACCTACAAAGCAGTTTCTTTATAGACACCAATAAAAATATTAATCAATGTCTAAAGCAATGGAAGCAAAACACTGAATGTATTTTGATGCAGTAATTTTCAGGAGACTTTTAAAAAAATCTGTTAAACTTTTTGTTCGTATTCGAAGTCCAAAGCGGCCATTTTTTTCTTGGCAAATTATTATTATCGTTTTTGTTTTTTTTTTGTTGTTGAAGATTTTTCTGTTGAAAAAATTAATCAAAAATAAAATTCATATCGTTTTTCATAAAACATTGAGAATTTTATTTGCATTTGAATTATATTTTAAGAATTAAATTTTGCAATTAAAAAAAATTGTGGGTTTTATTCATAAATGTTAAAGAATGAAATGTGTTTACTGTTAGTGTTACTGATTATTTTATTTATCTATTTTGCTTAAAAGAGTCATTTATATATATAATAAGCAAATAATTGTTTTTGTGGTTGATTGCTTTGTTTTTTGTTTGTTTTTTTACTGTAACCTTTTTGTTTTATTTCGCGTATGAAATCAATGATTTTAGTATTTTGAACAATATTTCATTTTAACTTTTCACGTCTATTTTTAAATCAAATTTTGGATTTGATATTTTGAAAGATTATGATATTTCAAATAAATAATGTAAATAAACAATTCTAATTTGGTTTTTATCCCAGACTAAAAGATGGCGCGCTTTATTTTGTCCGGGATCCGAGAAGCGGTGATTCCAGCGGTGGAGAAAGTGATTCTGGAGAAAAGACTCCATCATCTTCATCTGATTTAGTCTGGCGCAAAGTATTGCATCAACCTGATATAATCCGAAAAGCTTTCCTTGAATGTCACGTGGACGATCAAGGTAATTATCATAAACAAACATTTACTTTTCAAATAAAACGAATTAATCACTGTTGTTGTTGTTGTTTTCAAGTTTCAGTTTTTGCGGTAAAATATATTTTGTCTACTGACGGAGCTATGTATTTTAAAGCAGATGCTGTGTATACTTTACAGTTCCATACAATTAGATAAAGGCAGTGCCTAACCTTAAAGTCATTAAAAAAAATGAATTAAAACTTTAACAATCTGTTCTGAGGGGGCTTTTTCTTAGAAAATTCATTATGTTGTGGTATCAATTCATTAAATGTGAAGGAAAATTTTTTTCATTTCAGCTAAGAAAGGACTAGTACTTGTTTACTTTGAGGGTCCCAAGAGGGATGCAACTGATATCATTGCTTAAAATGTGTTCTCCAACACTTCTTTTGTTTTTACGTTTAAAGTTATTTTGATACAAATCAAGCTAAAGCAGAATAAAATTTGAGGCAAATTGTTGAGAAATGTGCAATGATATATTTTCATTGCCATCACCTTGGGTATGTACATGTTACTGTCATAAAATCCTTGAAATGTAGGTAAATACACATGTAACTTGGTTTTGAAGTATATCTTAATTTTTAATTATCTGAATTTCTGAGATAAATGTTGATGATTTTTTTATCATTCAGGGTTTTCGGACTATTGTCTGCATGTTTTTTTGTTATATTCACAACATTTCGGCCGATATGTCATTCAGCCTTCTTCAGGTGTTTCTTGTCAAACTCGAAAGCCTACACGGAACTTCGAACCAAGTCTTTTATTTAATTCATGAGGGTCGCTTGCTCTGATTCCATTAATCATAATGGGTACAAGTGTTAAGTATTCAACTTAGATTTATTTTCATGTTTTATCTTAAATAATTTGTGATAGTAACAAACAGGGAAATGATTTTTCATATACAAAATAAAACTGATTTGATTGTTACATCAATCTCAATTTTTAACATTTAATTTCTGCTGCTGCAATGATGAGGCTAGCCATGAGGTTGATTGGCTATTTCAGAGAATTTCTTTTGCTATTCTTCAGGGTAACACATTTTCTATTCTTTTCTTTAGAATCGTAAATTGGAAATGATTACCTTTCATTAAGAATAAACAATTTATTTCTGCGACTGTAGTAATGTCATTTAATCAAGCTATCAGTTGATAAGTCTTCGTATGAAATGTTTTACTTTTTGTTGTTTTATGATTAAAATAAAAACTTTATTTTTGCAAATAGGTTTTTGTTTTTAACTCTTTTTTTTCTTTTTTTTTTTTTCTTTTTTTTTTAAATCTTGAGCCTGACAAATTTATTTTGAGAGCTAAAAACAAATTAGATGAGACTGTAATACAATAAAATATTCTTTCGAGTGAATTTTTAATTCATAGATAGAAAATTGCTTCATGCTAATGTTTGGGTTTGTAGTTGCCAAGGAAAAATTGTAGTAACAATATATCCAAACACTCATTCTTAAATAGTCATTAAATTAAGTAACTTTGAGTTTGATGAGTAGTTTTTTGTTTTTTTAGGTTTATGGTTCCAAAGGATTAAAAATAGTTATATATTTTCAATAACTGCATCAGTCCTGGGATGGAAGGGTGGGATTCAGCTTCTGATATCAGTTTGTATCATGTTTTGATTTTTGGTTTCCTCTTTTTTTTTTTTCTAAGAAAGTGATATAAATATCGGTAACTGCAAAGTTTATATATGAATAGTTGTTATAGAAAATGTATAAATTCAAATTCTAGACACATTGATAGAATATTTGCTAGGTGAAGTATTTGATAAACATTCATGATAATTCATGCATTTGTTAAGCCTACAAAACTCATGAATTAATAACATATTTTGTTTTGTACAATTATAGTATGAGATCATTAAAAAGATAATGATATCAAGTTATATAACAGATAAAATGCCATGAGTTTTTAAGATTGTAGTAATCATTCAAACTTACATCAATTACTATTATTAATTTCATTACAATATAATTATGTGACAAATTATTTTCCTTGTCTTATCATGAAAAAAATAATTCATTTAAAAAATTTTAAAGCAAGACAATCTCTTTGAGAAAACTTTGTTTTTATGAAGTATAAATCATAAATTCTTAGTTTTTTGTTTTTCTATGTAAATGTTTTCAAGAAAATCTTTTAGATTACACATAGAACTACAGCAATTTTTTTTTTTTACCAAAAATTTGAACTATAAAACTTTTTTTTATATGCATATATTGCCTTTAAAAGGAAGAAAATTGAAAATCAATTCAAAACTTTTAATTTAATCTTAACTGATCTCTTAAGTCTTTGATAGTGGGTTTAGTATTTACTGAATGCTCTAAAAAGTCATTTTTATTTCATTGACATGCAGAATCATAAAGCAGCATTCCATTGTTTTTGTTTTAAAAAGCAAGTGCATGATAGGAAAAGACATGAATCCATCTCTTCATTCCCTTCCCAGCTATGACCAAATTGTAAATAAATTGGGCTTTCAAGTTCTAGTAAGGGCAATCAGTCTAGGAGAAGGAAAACTAAGTCCTCAAGGCAGTCCAACATTGTTGAATTTTCCTCTGGCACCTCCTGCAATCATGCTACTGCCAAATTATATAGCACCTTACCCTTCCCTTGAACAATGAAGAGACCTGCTGCTTGGGCAGCTGCTGGTGTCTCCTCTAAACTGGCCAATGCCCACATGAAGATTCAAGTGTAGATCCATAGTTTCAAGAAACTGACATATACCATGTCTTATTGATTCAAAATTAAGGGATATTTTCTTTTATCCAACCGGACATTGGCCTAGTGGTTAGAGTGTTCGCCTATGGCCCGGGAGACCTGGGTTCAATCCCAGGTCGAGTCATACCAAAGACTAAAAAAATGGTACTTGATGCCTCTTTGCTTAACACTCAGCATTATAAGGTACGGATCAAGGGTAAAGTGGAGCAATCCAAGGAAAGGAGTTGCGCCCTCCCCTACACCTTGGTGTAGTAAGCTATCGAAAAGGGAGCCTTCGGGTCACCCTCGACTATGGTCGCCAACAACTTTCTTTTATCCAATAATAATCTAATGGCTTTACTGACTACATCTGATATCTAATCTTAATATTGTTGTTACATTGAGTAGTTTAATTAATCATTATAGCTATGACAGGGATTTTTACTGTGATCATTAGTAATATTATATGGAAACAAATTCATATAATTCCATTTATGTAAATGTTTTTGATGGCTAAATTTATGGTCCTTAAAATAATTGACTATTCCAGAATATGTATAAAAAAGATTTTTCTTAGTTAACTAATGAAATGATGGTTGATAAATGATGTAGAAAAGATATAACTGATATATTTTATTCCTTGAAGCTGGTCTGTTGTGTGTCTTAAAGTTGCTACCATAATACCATTTCTTTATTTTATTCTTGTTTTTTATATCTTTTTTTTTACTCAGTCTGCAGCTTTCTTTCTATGTTTTGGATTGTTTCCTTAGGAAGCCCATTATTGACAATTGTTTTATTAGGTACAAAATAACAATTTACAAAATTACTTTCATTTTAACAGAAGGTCTAATTTGTATTTCCCATAGCCAGATTTTTAGATTTGTATTAGATTAAAACACTTCTGCAACTTTTGTGTTACCAAAAGATAAAATCATTGTTAGCAACAACTTAGAAATTTGGCTTGTAGATTTTTCAACATATACTCATGAAATTTGTCGAGAACTGTTGATGCATGTTTAATACAAAACTTTTCATCAATTCATGCAATAATTTTCACGTTTTGTTATTGTGTGTGTGAGAAAGAGAGATTTTCTTGATTATTTACTATCTTTCAAATTAACGAATATATCTTTAATTTTTTAAGGAAAAAACTATTTTAAGAGAAAATAAGTTAATTAGTTAGGTCAATTAAGATTTTACTGTTTGATATCCAAAGAATAGAATCAAAAAGATTGGTAATTCTTTTATCCGAATTTTATAGACTTCTCAAATTATTTGTTAAACCCTCATGTTTAGTTAAAATTTAACACAGTGAAAAAAATTGGTGTGAACATTATTTACTATTTTGTTCTTTGGTTGATCAAATAAAATAGATCAGAGTATTCCGTCCTCCTTCAACATCATTACCAGTTTAATTAAGAAATTAACAGCAACAGCATCTTGATTTATCTTTAGTTCTAACAAGAAAACATTATTCATCATGACAGGAATAAATTCTTTTAATCTATTATAGGTGTAACTTGCTTTAAAGAGTAAATTAACTAATTATAACATAGAACTAAAGAAAATTTTACGGGCAATGTTCTTTATCTCATAACTATTTTGGTATTGCACTTTTCCCCCAATGTTAAGTGCTCTGAGTCATTGCATTGTTGCTTCATAAATTGTTTCTGTTGTCAATGTTTCCTTGTTTTAAATCAAGCAACTTATTCTGTTGACAGGAAATCATCGGTCTTTTGATAAAACACTAAAAGAATTCAGTGACATTTACTATTTGGCTAAAACCATAGAGACTGTGCGGACATACATCAAAGAATGTCCAGTTTGTCAAGCATATCGACATGGCAGTGTTCAGAATACACCTTCTAGCAAGACTCCATCCGAGAGAGAGGAACATGTGGCTGAGCTTATGGCCGCTCTTCCATTCTCAGAGACCATTGGAGAAGTTATCACTCACTTCTGGCAGAAGGTAATTTTGCTTTCTTTCTTAGAAAAAATGTGCTTATTTAAAACATATTTTGTTTGCTTACAAACAAGGTGTGTTCAAAAAGTATAAAAACTGAAGCTGTATTTATCTAGGCAGAAATAAACAAATGGTATAAAAAAATTTTCAAGATAGTTCCCTTGGCATTTAATATACTTATTTCAATAGGTTTTTCATTGGTTAAAATACCTCTTGATGCACCTTCAAACTTTATCCCAGACATGAATTTTCATTTTTGAAAACCAGAAAAAAATCTTACAGAGGTTCCCATTAAAATGAAATCTTCCACAAAATATTAGGTGCAAATAGATTTTACGACTTCTATTCTTGATATTTCTTATAATGGCTGCCTAAAGATTGATGTTTATTTGCAGCCCAGTTAGCTGGGGCTGTAAAATATGCTGACTGCATCTCTGCAGTGGAGTAGGACATCCCCCTGATGTGTGTCCTAGATATAACACTACTCTATCTGATTGGGAGGCTTCAGTCCTGGAGCTTTGGGTAATGTGGAGTACTCTGTCATTACCATTACTCCTAGATCCACTCTAAATCAGTGATGGTACTTGATAGGGTATATCTATGGGTCAAATAGAACTTTGACCATTTAACTGTAAGCAAAAAAATTGCTGAAATATAGACAAAGGCAATGGCATTTGGTGACTGTCAGTAGTTTCTCCCCTCTGCAATCATTGGTCCAATGATCCCATAGGCGAGAAACTGAGTCATCAAGCACGATTGACTATCACTGATATTGAACATTTTATTTATAAATATAACAAACCAAATTATTAATGTTAATATATGATGAAAATGGAAAAAGTGGATATACTAAAATCACAGACAATGGATTCAATTCTGAATATTTCATTCTTTTTTATTGAAAAGAACTTTTTCAACTGAGAAAAATAGGTTTTAGAAGAGGAATAGCTAAGAGTGTATAAATGTGAATATGAAAGTGGGTAGGATCTAAAGACACAAAAGGGAAGTGGGGGAAAAGAACCAGGACCGATGTAGAAGAAAAAAATTTTGTCTGGGGAGGCGGTATCCATTTCCTATTTTGATATTATTTTCATGTGGGATGATGTTTGCTGAATAGGGTGAAATCTGGTTAAAAAAAACACTTAGACGAGATTTTTCTTCTACTGTGCCTCCATATTTTTTTCTCTTTGGTGCCTCCATATTTTCAATTTTCTTTTTTGGTTGAATTTTTCAATGTAGTCAAACATTTTTGGCAGGCAGGATGTGTAGGCCTCCAACTCTACCACCCTGGCATGCATATTGCTATTTCCCTTTCGCTTCCCTTCTGTTCATCTCACTTGGGACCTCCCCCTTCCTCATATTGTCTCTCTCTCTCTCCTTTTTTTTCTCTCTTGGGCCACCCTGTCAGCTGGGGCTGTAGAATACACCGACTACACCTCTGCAGAGGGGTGCCCCCCTCAACTCCCCAAACGAGGCTACCTGTTGGCTGTGGGTGGCGACCCTTAATGCTTGAAGATGGGATCCTGTTGGCTGAGCGGTCTATGACCTGGCAACTAAAGAGGGCACGTGACCTGCAACACTTCTCTTTGGCCCTTACTGGGCTAGATGGGCAGTTGGAGAGGCCTGATCTGATCAATCAGTTTATCATGTCAGCCCTCTTTCAGATTTTTGAAAAATCTGAATTAGAGGGCGATGGCTGTAGGGTCAATCATACTGAGGAAAGACCTGTACTCCTTCCTGTCCCTGGGTGAGTAATTATCTCAGGAATGAAAACCCAACGACAAAATTAAAACTGTCCACCATCAGTATGAGTATACTGACTATGTAGCCCTGATGTTACTTGACGAATGGATTTCCTCCTAGGCACATCTCTGTGTGGGGCTCCATGGAAGGTGGGGAGCATAGCCAATGAAACTCATAAACTTTCTTTATGGCTCTCAAAAATATGACCCAAGCAAAAATTTAAAAAAATCTCAAGCGACCTTACATAGTTGGACAACTCCGAAGAAAAAATACAGCATGAACCACCTTTCCCAAAATTGAATAACATTAGAATCAATTGAAGATACCCATTAACAAAACTATCCCCATTTCTTATACAGAAGATCATATCTACAAACATCTGTCCAAAAACAGTTAAACATTTAAGAAATAGTACAATGATTGAAACTGAACATAAAAAAAAACACAAACCTTTTACGAAATAGGAAAACTCTTCACAATTTAAAATTAAAAACATACCCACATAAAACCCTAAACTCCTCTAAAAGAGTTATAAGAAACAAAGAACTCTCCCTGTGTTCAAGGGAAGAAATATCAACTGAACTAAAAAACCAAGGCGTAACTTATATAAAAAGAATTACCATCAAAAAAGAAAATCAAACAATACAAACAAACACTTATATATTAACCTTCAACTCACCTACAATTCCTAAAGAAATAGAAATTGGTTATATTTATGAAAAACTAGAACAATACATTCCAAACCCACTCAGATGCTTTAAATGCCAAAAATTTGGCCACCATGGAAGTGTATGCAATGGACACACTAAATGTGGTAAATGTGGAGAGAGAACCAAATCATATCACCATCAACTACAAACTCAACAACAGATGTGCCAACTGTGATGAAGATCACCCATCTGATACCAGAATTTTCCCAGTCTGGAAAAAAGAAAAAGAAATCTTAACTATAAAACATACCAGAAACCTTCCATATCCAGAAGCCCCCAAAATAGTCAAAGGCTACATAAAAAAAAAAAAAAAACCTACTCCCAAATCTTAGAGAGTAAAAAAGGAGAAAACTACCAAGAACTAATCTCCAAACTAATCTAATTAGGACCTCAAGACAGATCAAAATTCATACAAGAAATAAAACCCATATTATTAAAACTCTCCACCCACAGTACGAACCCTAAACCAATGACTGAACATAACCTGGAAAAAACATCACAATACATTGAAACAAATCCCTCTAAGTAACCTCCAAGAGAAGAAATAAGAATCATCTCTCCAGACAAAAACCCTAATAAAAAGCAACCAAGCCCCAAAAACCTGAGTAAAGAATTTACTTTAAGTAGTCCAAATACATAAAATAGAACCACACCCCTCTCTGAAACAGAACAAAATCAGATGAAAAACAAGACCATGACCAAACTTCCAAATAAAACATACCACATAGAAAATGCAAACCAAAAAGAACAATCAAACCAAAAAAGGAGCAAATCAAACCAATGATCTACCTTCAAAAACAGAACTAAAAGCAAAATAAAATCTTCCCCAGGAAAAATGAAATACTCTGAAAATTACAAATAACCGAAAGTACCCACCTTTACCCTTGTCCAGGATAGAGACTCAAGACACTATACCCACCAACTACAACCAGTCCACAAACCAAACATGATTCACAAAACATCTCCCCTTTAAGGAATTACAATGGTAACAAAACAAATAAAATCATACAGTGGAACATCAGAGGCACAAAAGCCAACCTTGATGAACTAACACTTATGATTAAAAACTTACGCCCAAGTGTTAAGTGCCTCCAAGAAACTTTTTTAAAAGAAAATGACTAAACATAAAGCAACACACTATATATAACGAAATAAATAAACATACAGCAAGAGCGTCAGGAGGTACATCTATTATTGTAAACAATACACTACTGCAAAGCCAAATAAACTTAAACACAAACCTACAGGCAATAGCAGTATCAGTAACTCTACACAAAACAATCAACATATGCTCACTATACATACCCCCCAATAGCAACATCATTGAATTAGAAATTAGATTTAATATAAATCCCCAAACCTTTCATGCTCATGGAAGACTTGAATAGCCATAACCATATATGGGACAGCAGAGATACAAATGAAAGAGGCCATACAATAGAAAACTTCAAGAACAAAAACAATCTATGCCTTCTAAATAATAAATCAACCACTTACCTTCATCCTGAAACGGGTACACACTCAGTAATAAATCTGACCTTAAGCGATCTTATAATTTATTTAGACTATAATTGAAAAAATAACTAGGATAGCTGCGGAAGTGACTACTATCTGATCATACTAGATAAACTTGAACCTGAACTAGAAGAAAAAATACCATGCTGGAACCTACAAAAGGCCAAATGGGAACATTTTAAAAGACTTTGCCATGTCAATTTAATACCAAAAGCCAATATAAACCAAGAAGACCACAACACCTATTTCACAAAAACACTCCTAACTATTGCAAAGGAATGTATACCAAAATCATCCACTCAACCGAAATTCAATAAAACTTGTTACAATGAGTGCAAAAAAGCAGTAAGAGTGCACCGCACCACACTCAGAAAATACAAGACAAACCCAAAAAAAAAGAATCTTGAATTCTTTAAAAATTGCAGAACCAGAGCACAAAGAATTAAAGAATCAAAACGAGAAACTTAGAAAAACTTCACATCAAAAATAAACACCAGCACAAAGACCAAAACAGTATGGAATATGATTTTAAAAAAATATTGGGTAAGAATGACAGCACCCCCCTGAAACACCTTATAAAAAAAGACCAAACAAAAGCAACAAACAAAAAAGATATAGTAAACCTCCTAGCAAAAACCTTTTCCCAAAACTTTTTGTCCAGAAACCTCAATAAAAAATTCCAAAGTAACAAATTAACAGAAGAAAGAAAAAAATAAACTTTCACTCAAATAATACGGATAGCTACAACCAACCATTTATCAATATAGAACTAAAAACCTCTTTAAGAAAATCCCATAATACAACTCCTGGACCAGATAAGATTCCATATGAATTCTTAAAATAACTACCTAAAATTTTACTCCAATATTTATTCCAAATCAACAACATTTGACACAGTGGGAACATCCTTAATTCCTGGAAACAAGCCACTGTAATACCAATACCAAAATCTGCAAAAGATACTACAAATCCAACAAATTACCAACCAATAGCTTTAACTAGCTGTATCTGTAAAACACTTGAACGAATGATTAACAACTGACTATGGTTTCTCAAGAAAAATTAATTAATCACAAACCTTCAGACAGGTTTTAGGAAAACAAGAAGTACAATTGATCACCCTATCCGCTTGGAAACCCTCATAAGAGAACATGACAGCTATATTTTTTTTTATATAGAAAAGGCCTATGACACCACATGGAAATATGGCATAAGCAAAGACTTGAAAAATATGGGATTGTAGACTGCCAATTTTTATAAAAAACTTAAATGATCAGAAATTCCAAGTACAGATCGGCACAATACTCGCAGAACTACAAGAACAAGAAATGGGAGTGCCACAAAGTAGCATCCTATCTGTGACCTTATTCAATATAAAAATAAATAGTATTGTGAAATGCTTAAACTTGGGAGTCGAAGGCTCACTATACGTAGATGACTTCCTAGTTTGTTGCAAATCAAAGTGTATTAGAACAATGGAACATCAACTCCAACAATGTTTGAATAAGATAAACAACTGGACCATTAAAAATGGTTTCAAATTCTCCAAAAACAAAACACAATGTATACATTTCAGCAACCTCCACAAAATGCATAATGACCTTGTACTAAACTAAATTCAACCTAAATCCCTATTGTTGAAGAACACAAATTTCTAGGAATTATCTTTGATAAAAAAAAAAAATTAACATTCAAACCCCACATCAAATACTTAAGATCAAAGTGTAATAAAACGATCCAAATCCTTAGAGTAATAGCACACACAGACTCGAGTGTAGATAAAAAAAGAAAAACTCTGCTAAAACTCTACCAAACATTAATCTGATCCAAATTTGACTATGGCACATTCATATATGGATCAGCCAGAAAATCTGAGACTGGTATTAGGAGCCTACAAAACCTCTCCTATAGAAAGCTTATATACCGAGGAGAATGAACCTCCGCTATCAATCAGAAGACAAAAACTAGCCTTACAATACTATATAAAATTGGCCTCATGTCCTTCAAACCCTGCCTACAATGTCCTCTACTGCCCACAACACAAAACTTTCTTTGAAACAAAAACAAACCCCATCAAACCTTTTAGTCTCTGAATAAAAAAATCTCGTCATCACCAAAATACAAAGAGATAAAACAAATACTTAAATCCGCCACCTCAAAAAACCCCACCCTGGTTATTGAAACAACCAAAAATACTGCTAAATCTAACAAAATATAAAGAAAACACATACCCTACTATCTTCCATGAAGAATTCCTTCACCTTAAAAATAACTGCCCCAACCATATCCATATTTATACTGACAGTTCTGAAAACGGAAACAAAGTATCATGCACTGCCGTCCAACATAATGTCAAGGTAACAAAACGACTTCCGAACAGCACTTCTATCTACAGTGTAGAAGCTAAAGCCATAGCACTCAACATTATGACTCGAACAGAATCCACCAAATTCATTATTTTTTCTAGCTCTTTATCAGTCCTAACATCCCTAAAAAAAACAAAACCTGGATAATCCCCTAATCATGCAAATATTGAATAGACTAGAATTCCTATCAAAAACTAAAGAGAGCTATACAATCTCTTTTCTTTAGAACACATTTTTCCCATCAAAAAACAAACTTTTTTTATTCTTTCAGCATAAAATCTTTGAACTGATTTTTTTGCCATTTGCTCACTTCCTCATCACTTGAAAACTTTGTTCCTTGCAGAAATTCTTTGAAGTATCAAACAAGTGAAAATCAAGGGGGAATAGATTAGAACTATAAAGATGTGATAGCTATTCCATACTAAACTGATGGTTTCTGTTCTTGCTGCAGTATTGGGCCTTGCATTGTCTTGGTGAAACCCAACAATGACTGACCTTAGAAAAAAGGCAAGGTCATCCTGTACTTGCAGAAATTCTCAGTTATTCAGAAATGTCCTCTACTGTAATTCTTCTCTCTGCCAAAATGAGTACATTAACTGAATCCACCATTTCAGGTGTGCTTCCTATTGTAGGCCTGCCTAGTCTGTCTTCACCTTGAATACTATTTTGACCTTCTTTAAACAATTTAACTCATTTGTAAACGTTTTTTGACTAAAACATGCTCCTGTGTACATATCACATGTTCTTCTATAAATTTCTCTTGGTGTGCACTTCTCTACTACCAAAATTTGATGTTGGACTTCGGGAACATTGTTTGATTTGTCCATTTTGAATAGCCTCAAAACATAATTTTGTAATAAACCAATTCCAAATAATACAGAATTTACATAAATAGGAAAAAAATTCCCCCTCCCCCCTTCAACTCGTATTTATTTATTTATTGAATGACCCCTTGTAATACATACACACACACACACACACACACACACACACACACACACACAAAGGAAAAAAATCTATTTTCTCTTAATTCCTAGAATGTTCAGTTAAAGATTTATAGTAATGAACAATTAAGATAGCCCTTCTATATAATTTATTAATTACAAGTTTGTTGACTAAATTGCAATTTTTAACCTTTCTTTTTATTTTGTTTTTTTATAGGTTGAAGTTGATTTGTTTGGTCCATATAAAGTGGCTGGAGGTAACTTAGTATATGTAGTTATTTGTCTGGATTCCTACTCTCTGTGGCCTGAGGCAAAAGTACTTGAATACCAAGATGACACTCTACCTGTGGGAGAAATTTTAAATTTTATTCTTAGCCTTGTTGCCAGGTTAGTAAATACTGAAAAATGTGTGTAGTTGTGGTGGGGGTAACTAATCATTTAATCAAATGAATTCATACATTTCTTTAAAATAACATTGAAAATTAGTTTTTAGTATTTGCTTCAAGCTCATCATACTTAAGTTTTTGTATTTTCAGCATATAAGACATTACTTACAAAGTTATTTGGAGGATTAATGCCTATTGCAACTTAACCACAACCCATAACTGCTCATTTTAAACTTTGGCAGATGGTCTCATCATAATATCAGGTCATTCTATGTTGTGTAATATTTGGATAATTTTTTCACTTATTAAGTTGCCCAGTCGGCTGGGGCTGTAGAATACACCGACTGCTTCTCTGCAGAGAGGTAAGACTCCACCCCCCAACGAGTGTCCTGGGTATGACACTAAACAATCTGATGGTGAGGTTCCAGCAATGCTGGAGCTTTGGGGAATGCGGAGTACCCCTTCATTGCCATCGCTCCCAGGTCCACTCTGGCCTGGAATGGTAGCACCTGATAAGGGTCCTATCTATGGGTTAAATAGAACAAAACCGTGCTTCTTTCACTATACTAATTTTTGCAATTAAACTGCGTATTTATGCTAAACTGAATTGTTTAAAATAGAACTGTTTTGACATTGGAACTGCGTACTAGTGCTGAACTGAATTGCTCGAAATAGAACTGTTTTTGACGTCTAAACTGTGTACTTATGCTGAACTGAATTATCTGAAATAAAACTGTCTGACATTTAAATCTGTGTATTGCCCAGTCAGCTGGGGCTGTAGAATGCACTGTCTGCACCTCAGCAGAGGGGTAAGACGAGTGTCCTGAATATGACACTAAACAATCTGATGGTGAGGTTCCAGCAGTGCTGGAGCTTTGGGGAATGCGGAGTACCCCTTTATTGCCATTGCTCCCAGGTCCACTCTGGCCCGGAGTGGTAGCACCTGAAAGGGCCCTATCTATGGGTTAAATAGAACTAGCTGCATACTTATGCTAAAATGAATTGAGTAAACTGAATAGCTTGAAATAGAAACGTTTTTGAGAATTAAACCGTACTTACACTTAAACTGCGTGCTTATGCTTAACTGAATTATTTCAAATAGAACTGTTTTTCGACATTAAAACTGTATTTACACTTAACTGAATTATTACATATAACTGCTTGAATAGTTTGAAATGGAAATGTTTTTGACAATTAAACTGTGTACTTATGCTAAACTGAACTGTTTTCAGTAGAACAGATTATTTACATAAAAATAGATTTGGCGTTAAGTAACCTACAAAGGTTGATATGCCATAAAACCAAACAAACCAAACCATCACTTATTAAGTGTGTCTTATATGTCAGAAAGTAGGGTAAGCATTTTTTTGTATTGTCCAAATTAAACATTACAATTCTGTTGTATTTTTTAATCAGTTACATTTTTTTTTTTTTATTCTGTTTTGTTTTTTCTCTGATAATTTTGTCCATTGTTTATTTTATTATTCAAGATATGGCATGATGCACACCCTTACATTCCGAAAGGAATCTTTCAGCCGTAAAGACATCAATGGTCGTTTTGATCTCCTCACAGATGAAGAGAATACCATTGATGTTGAATTTGGAGGCTGTCAAGACACAGGTTTGTATGCTATCTTTTTAATGATACTTCAAATTCCAATAATAAATGTAACTGAATATATTCTTACAAAAAAAACCTAGCTGATTTGTTTCACATCCTTTGATAGAAACATTTTAAATTATATCCTTCAAGCAGGATGAATTCAGTAAAAAAAAAAATAATTGATATCTAACTGCCTATAACAGAAGATAAAGAATTTGAATACATTGCTCCTCTCATTATTCGTAAAGTCATTTATTATTTGTTAAAAATGAATGCCTTAAGAATTGTGATATTGAGATTCCTGATTGTATTTTGTTTACAGTAAAAAGTCAAATGATATTTCTTTATAAACATTGACTATTTCTGTAAAATTTCAATTACAACTTGTATATATTGTCTGATTTTTTGAAGAGACATTAACATTCCAGCCTTTTTATTTCATTTTTCCCCTTTTTTTGCCAACTTAACTCCTTTGAATTATTTGTTCTACCAAAATATTTCACCAAATCCATTCTACAGCCTTTTTGAAGTCTATAATTTGTAAAGAAAAAAAGAAAAAGAAATGATCTTTTTTTTTTCCTCCTTTCTAAACTATACACCTATAGAGAGCCATAAAATGAATCAGTTGATTATTTTCAGTTAAGTATTGTATTGATATCTTTGTTGATGTCTCCATTTTCTCTGAGAACTTTGTAAAACCTGCACAAAAGAGTCCTAAAAGAGATTGCATAGACTGCTATCTTGACTTTTACAGTTGAACTCCAGTGACACATGAAGTCAGATGACCATCAGTTGCAACATGTTGCCAGACTCCAGTCAATAGTTAGTCTGCCTTTATTAAGATGCACCAGTTTGATTTGGGCTTGTCTCCATCAGCTTACCATCTATCATGGTGTCCCATCATGATAGATGGGACTCCAGTTTCTGATTTTAAATTCATAATTATCTTTCTCCTAGACTGTTTGCTTTTCCTTGGCTAGAGAGCTCAATCTGCCTTATTATTTTATTCATAAATGGAGAGAGGAAGATAGTAGAGTGGTTTTCTGTCTTCTCTATAGTTTGAATTCAGAAGCGTCTTTCTCATAGACTGGTTACCTATCACCCTAGCTAGGGAGACCAATTAGCCCTGCTATTTTACTTGATTATGCTAGGGAGAAGTGAACTCAAGTTTTTTCCCAAAGGCATTTATGCAAAGTGAACACAAACAGCTTTAGCCAGAATTTGAACCAATATACCGATTGCACCTCTTGGTTGATAGTAACATTAAGAAGACAAGTTCACTTGTCTCAACAAAAATTTGAATAATTTGCATACAGTTAAGCAGAATATATTAAAATCCATTTACTTAGTTTGTAACAATGAAAACATTATTTATGTTAGCACACAAAAAGTTTTGATTATTTTTTTTTTTTTTTTTTTTTAACTTCTAGATGTTATCTGGAAAGACCTGGAATGTGATATTGGTAAATTTGCTAAAAATTATCCAAGAGATTGGAGCAAATGTATAGATTTATGTCTGATGCCTCATCGAATAAGCCGACCAGAAATGGCTGAGTATACACCAGCATTTTTGGTGCACCACAGGTAAGCTAAGTTTACAAAAATATTCAATTATTTCCAATGTTTTCTCTTAACTAATTCTCACTATACATACCCACCCCCAATAGCAATATCATTGAATTAGAAATCAAAGGTTTTTCTTTATTGCTACATTCAATTGATGTAATTGAAAACAATACTTGTTCAAATAGTTTTGTTGTCTGAAATAGGGTCATGATAGAGGACTCTTATCCAATCTTACCATATAAATAGCATCAATTTTCTATGACTTTTGGTACATTTTAGAGGTGATTCATTTTGCTTGCCTCATGATGCATTCTACATTTTTTGAAGTTTCCACTTTTCATCTATCACAGTTTTAAAAAATATGAAACATCTTTATGTACATGTGACATCAAATTGATACAAATAATTTTTTATGCTCTATTTGGATATTTTGATTATCTCCCTTGTGTCACATTATATTGGGCCACATAATTTTTGAGTTATATCAGATACTTGTTTTTGATTAACTTTTGGCCTCTGAATCTACAAATGACTCTAGTTTTTCTGTATCACATCAACCTTTTGAGATACAAGATACCCTCACTTTGTCTTAAAAATCATAGAAATACTGCATCTAACAAATGTGTACTTATTTCATATAATGTTTTCAAAAATTTATATACCTTGAAAAATTGTAAAACATTGCTTCACTAATGTTTTTACAAATTTATTTTGTTCATACAAAGGATATTGATATTCTAAGTCACATTGTGTGCTAGTAGTTAAGGTAAAAATTTATACCTATAGGCATAAAATTAGCATATAGAGTATTCAACCTATGGACAATTTCACTATATGCTCCAACAATAGTTAGCCACCATATTTACGTCCCATGTACTTTGATACCATTCCTCCATGACCTTCAAATCCTGGTGGAATCATTCAACTTGCTCATCACTGACCTCACCAAGGTTATCCAGGAAGTTACAAGATGGCCATGCAGAAAATGCAGCTTGATGCTCATGTTACAATTGTGCGTTTTGTTACGCTCCAATAGTTTCTGTACTATTTCAGTGTAATTCTTTGCTTGTGTATATCCAAGAAAGTTCTTGACAAGATCTTTGTATGATACCTATCCATTCGTTTTGATTTCTAACATTGTGCTCATGAAATGTTCATCTTTTTTATTTTTTATTTTTTTATTGATAATCCAGGAAATGCCAAAATGATTTGATAAGAAACAATCTTGTTCAGTTAGTAATGCTTTAACAAATTGCTTCATGAGACTCAGTTTCATATGCAGAGGTGGGATTGTAGAATGTTGGGATCACCAGGGATCATCAGATCTTGGAGGCCAATTCCTCTCCCCTTGAGCTCTGTTGTCTCACATACACAGGAAGCAAGGAGACTTAGTATATCCGTGTTGCTGACGTAAGAAGAAAGCCTACCATTTTAAGATTTAACACAGATGATCCAATTGTGTTTGTGATATTGTGGCAATTCAATGACTATGTCTCCATATTTTTTACAAAGACAAACTGAATGCTCAATTTGGACTGCACCATATAAATTACCATTGTGGAAGGGGACTTTAATCTATCAGTGAACAGTCACTCTTAAGCTGAGTTGTAGATTGGAATTTCCAATTCTTCCATGTTATGGCAATACACAAATCTGCTGTCACTTCAAAAATACTGCAAAAATCCACTTTCTCTGGATTGAAAGTCTTTGAGTCTTGATGCCAGTTCTGAAGCTTTTTTTTTTTTTTTTTTTTTTTTTTTGAGAGCCCCAAACCTCATGCCAAATCATTCAACTCATTGTAATTGGATCCCTTAAAAGTTGAGTTATTTTCAATTTCAAAATCAGAGTTCTTCATCATGATCCAGATATTCAAGAGAGGGTAAGTGAATGAAAACTGGTACTGGGATTTCAGTTGAATGAAGCACTGGATGTATAGCTGATGGTAGAATGATATTTTTCATTTGTTTTTCTTGTCATATCCTGAAGTTTTCACTAAACAAAAACCTATGCAACAATCCTTTGGCTCTCACCAAATCATAGGTATAACAAATGCTAGCTTATCACGTATTCCCTTGGTCCACATCTGTAAACTCTTGAAACTAGAAGTTTGATAGTACTGTGTGCAGAAAAAGAAAAAAAAACAACAAAAACCTATCAAAAAAATATATATAAGTATGAACAATGAATTCATTCCCTAATCTCTAAGCATAAAATAACCCTGAATGAGTTGACATGTTATTAAAATCAATCTAACATTATATAGTAAATATTTCAGGTTAAAATTCAGCTGTCAGTAGACTGACTGATTCAAGATATAAAAGTAATAAGCAATGACACTTCAAAGCACCTAAAACACTTTGTTATTGGAAATTTTCAACTTGGAAAAGATGTAAAATGATCCATCTTATCCTGATAGGTGTAATATTTTGTAGAAAGAAAAAACTTAATTGTAATTTTATCAAGCTTGATTTTATTTCTCTTATTTGTTACACATTCGGGTTGGTAGGATTTTTGTTAATTTCTTATCATGGCATGCTGACAGCACAAATCCCTTTGACTTTCTCTTGCTATCCATCCCTATTTGCAAGTCCTCTAGATAGCATTCAGTGTCTGGACAAAGCTGATAAAATAGTTTTTGCTGGTTGGCTAACACTAGTGTGTCCATGTGTTGGAGCTTATAGGAGAATGTTCTTTTCTGGCAGTCCCTAGCATATCTTACTTGGATGGTTTGTAAGATGGGAGGTAAGTGGCCGTACAGCTACTGTTTTATAAGATACTTCCTGGATTTGTTCATAACAGCATGCAGCATTCTTGTGTAATTTTCATTTATCTTTTTCTCCAGCTGTTTCATTAAAGTCCAAGTGATGCAGCTATACAATAGTACTGATATGGTTACAGCTTGGAAGAATTTTCATGTCTTTCAATGATTATCATAAACTTCTTTTTAAAACTTTTCTTTATAATTGCATTTGTTTTTCTCAATTTGAATTCTGAGCATTTGTTAAAAAAAAATTGACAATTTTTTTTTTTTTAATTTTTTATTGCATAAATAAAAAAACAACATTCTATTCCTTTATTTTATTTTTACTTTTTCCAGGGAACCACGTCTTCCTTCTAGTATTTCTCATCGTCAAGCAAATAGTGACTTGGACCCTAATTTGACCGAAGTGCAGATGCGTGCAACCCAGTCTCGACTAATGAAGGCTAGCAAAGCTCTGTCAGAAATTTATTTATCTGGCACGCCGGAGAAAAATTCTTCTAATGCTGATTCTCCTATGCTTTACTATTCCCCAGATGATGATGATGATTTAGCTGAGCCTACAACTCCTCTCTCTACACCGGCAATGAAAGATGTAAACGGTAAATTGAATCATTCCAATATGGACATACAAAGCTCTACAGCTACTGCTGCAGCTGATTCATCTGCATCGTCATCAAATAAAAAGGTGGCAGCAGCAGCATTAGTCGTTACATCCACTTCAACCAGATCTAGAAAGTCAGTTACTATTGTTGAGGGAAAATTTACCAAATCGACACGTGGCCGAGGGGCTTATACTCGATCAACCCGTAGACGAGCTCAGGAAAATGTAGAAACAGAAACTGGAGGTGGAGAAACTGAGAATGATGAAGATGATGCTCTCTCTGGATCTGAAATGTCTTCGGGTCGACGTGGGCGAAAAAAGAATTACTCTGATGTTGTTAATCGTTATTCACCTAAAAAAGGAAATAATCGAAAAAAAAGGGAAAATAGAGATGTAAGTCATAGACATTTGAATTTTTAAATGTTTTCATAAAAATTAATGTAAAAATGTAGCATTATTAATAGCATTTAGTATTCATTTTTTTGACTAGTATTTTTACTTTCATTTCATTTTTTATTCATTTGATATATTAGTATAAACAGAAAGTTTTTCAGAAAATTCATGTTTATACATTTTGCATATATTTGGTTCTTGTCAGGTTTTTTGGCCAGTCATAATTGAAAAGCAATTGGAAGCCTGAAGAACTGTTGCCAGGCAGCATCTTTCTACTTAACTAAATGTGGTAAGGGTAGGGGCATACTGATGAGGATGAATATGACCCATGCTTTCTTTTATGTGTGTGTGATTGTGATGGATGTTTCAGAGAGTGTTCAGTTCCATCAACTGTTACTCTAGGTAAGTACAGAAGAAAAAAAAAAAAGCATGGTTATCTTCATCTTCCTCACATGACAATACATTTTACTATTTCATTCTATTTTAATGGTCTGACGATATTTGATCTAATAAAGTAGCATTAAGAGGAAGAAAACATAAGCAAATAATTTAATAAGGGATATTTTTAACCTTATAAAACTTTTTGTAAGACATGTTTTTCTTTCTTGATTTTTTAAAATTCTTTTAAAAAAAGCAATTTTAAGATCCTTCTCTCATAAATTCTTAGATTTACAATCTTTTTGATTTGTCCGTAACCAGGTTCCATTAGATGATTACTATTCAGCCTTGAAACTTTATGTTCAACATAAACGATATCCTGCGGGCATTAAAGATGACTATAAAAGAGTTATACGCAAAATGGCTCAAAACTATGTTATTGAAAAAGATGTGCTCTATTATAAATCTGGCTCAAAGTTGAAAAAGACTGTGATGGATGAATTGGAACGTTTCAAGCTTCTCAAAGATGCTCATGTATTAGAAAGTGGTAAGTTGACATTTCACCTCTATTACTGTATTTGTTTATTTTTACACATTTGATTTGTTTGAATATCAAATGATGTTCTCTTATTTTAATATAGCATGTTTGTTTGCATCAACATATTTTAATTCTTAATTTTTACTCTTAACTTTACCAGGAATACTAGTTTCTCTTTTCATATTGTTTCAATGAAATAATTTTTGCAGAGACTAAAATTTAGGTTTATGAAGTTTTTAAAAAAACTATAGTAAAATAATTGACATTCTTTTTTTTTTTCTCAGTTTTCAAATGGTTTTTGTACTTTTCTGTCAAATAGTAACAACAAAGCATACTTTATCTAATACATCATTTGTAATGGTATCTACTTTGAATTTGTCAATGCTTAACCGTGATAATTGTTTTAATCCTTGTACAGTAAGTGAATTGTTTTCAGAAAATTTGCAAAATAGAGAGGATGTTCAAACAGGTCAATTATTCATATATTTTTAAAATAATGATAATAGTAATAATTTGATCAACAATTGTGTCATAGTACACTAAAACGAAATAAATCATTCACTTGATATTTTTCAAAACATTCTTTACTCAATGCTACACCACAGTGGGGCCTCCTAGTCATATTTCTATATATTAACATTGAATTAGTCAATGAGCAACCAAAAGAAAAATGCATTACATTGAGTTAATGCAAAAACTGCCTGCAAAAAATTTAGTTTATATAAAATAATGTTAGTTTTGGTATTGTCTACTATCTATACCAGAATTAGAGACTTTGTTGTGGAATCTTTGTTTTGCTTTTTAATTCTCAAGAAATACTTACTCTTATGCAAAGTTCCTAATGAATTACCAACATTTTGCTGAACATTAAAACATTTTATTATTCAAAACAATAAAATCTACTGAATTAAGCTTGATAAAATTGCTTCATGTATGGAATTACTATTGCTATCAAATCAAACTGTCACCATTTAAAGTTACCTTAAAGACCTTATTAAACTATATCATATCATTAGGGGACTAAATCTGAATTTAGTCTTTACTCAAACAAATTAGTTGAAATTAACAGCTGATTAGATAACTAGCTGTTTTTTTAGTACTTCCTATAAGGAACAAATCTTCCTTTGGGTTAAATAAAATTCACAAAAACCTTAGTACAGTAAAAAAATAAGACAGGTGAATTATTATTATTATTATTATCCAAGTTGGATGTTAGTAAAAGTATGGGACCTGATGAAATACATCCTAAAATATTTATCATCAAATGAAAGTTTTATCAACGAAAAAAAAATTGTTTAAGAAATGTATAGAATATGAAATGATTCCATATATTTGGAAAACAGCAATTGTAATACCACTATGCAGAAAAAGTCTGATACATTTAAAAAGTAATTACCAACCAGTTTTTTTAACGTTTCTAGTGTAAGGTTTTTGAAAAATTGATTAGAAATCACATTAAATTTTATAGAGGGAATGTATTAATTGTAATCAACATGGTTTCACCTATGGTAAATCAACATTATCTAATATTTTGGAAAGTGTTGAAATTATAAATGAATATTTGATGGAAGGGGATAACATGGATAATGTATATTTGGATTTTAGCGAGGCCTTTATATATATATATATATATATATATATATATATATATATATATATATATATATATATATATATATATATGGTGTCTTATCATTTATCAGTAAAAATGAAAAATTTCAGTATTTGTAAAAAAGAAAAAAAATAGTTATCATTGTATGATATTTTTTGATAGGACAGGGAATATTAAAATTGGCAACAATTATTCTGAAATTCAGATGGTGTTTCTCAGGGATCAGTACTTGAACCATTGTTGTTTTTAATATTCACAAATAATTTATCTCATAGTATAAAATCAGAAATAAAACTGATGTTAAACTACTTGTTAAACCATTATCATAAACAACACAGATCTAAATAAGTTGTCATATTGGGAAAATATTTGAAAATTAAAATTTGATATAAAAAATGTAAAGTACTACATATTGGATCCAAAAATATTGAAGTTGAATATAAATTAAACAAGCAAATAAAAAAAAAAAGTTAATGAGAACTATTGGAATTGGCTTTGATGATACATTTAAAGCTGACAATCATGTTTTTGTCTCTTGTATTGAGGGGAAATGATTAGCTGGATAGAAATTTTATTTCAAGGGAGGCAAATGTTGTTTTAAAACTATATAAAACACCAGAGAATATTGTACTCAGACCTAGTCTCCAGCATCAAGACATGAAATGACAAAAATAATAAAAAGTAAAAGATTACAGTTATAAGGAGAGATTAAAGGAATTAGGATTAACAACTTTACTAGAAAGATGAGAGATAATTTGATTGAACCTTTCAAAATAATTAAGTTTCTAATTTTTTTCAGAAATTCTCATCAAACTGGAAATTTATTGTCAAGACAGATTTCAAAAACTAAATCAACTAACCAATTGAATTTTTTTTTGCTAAAGGAAATATATATTTTCATAACTAATTGTCTAATCAGATTAAAAACAGCAACAGCGTTTAAAAAAATTAAATGGTTTCAGAAAAAAATGATAAAAAAAAGAATTTATGAGTGCATATTTTTTCTTTTTTTTTTTAAACTAACGGATAAATTACCTAACAGAATTTGATCTGTATATAGATATTATATCTGTAGTGCATATATTCTGTTGAAAGGTTTGTTTGTTTTTTTTCTTTGTAAGGCAGATGTAAGTAAAAGTAAGTAAAGTTGGTGACTATAGTCAAGGGCAACACAAAGGCTCCCTTTTCAATAGCTACTACACTGAGGTGTCGGGGAGGGCGCTACTCCTTCCCTTGGATTGCTCCACTTTACCCTTTGTACCTGTGTGCTGAGTGTTAAGCAATGAAGTATCAAGTACCTTTTTTTAAGTCTTTGGTATGACTCGACCTGGGATTGAACCTAGGTCTCCTGGGCCATTGATGAACAGTCTACCCACAAGTCCAATGAGCCGGTTGGCACTACTCCTTTCCCTAGATTACTCCACTTTACCCTTGATATGTACTTTATATTGCTGAGTGTTAAGCAAGGAGGTATCAAGTACCATTTTTAAAATCTTTGGTATGATGCAACCTGGGATTGAACCCAGGTCTCCCTGGCCATTGGCGAACACTAACCATCATGCCAATGTCTGTATGAGGTAGATGTAAGAAGGTAGTAAAAAGCAGAGATGCCTAAAAGGGGCAAATGATATGTCTGTTTTGGTTGCTCTATGTCAACCCTTTTGCCCATCAAGAGGACAGGCTAATAAGCTTTTCAGATTTATCAACATAACCAGATTTATAGCAGAGAGTTTACAAAATTATTCTTTCCTGGCCTTTTGTTTTTATAGCTGAAAGTGAAGTATAGAATATATTTAAATTTCTCTTTTTCACTCTAAATGCCCATTGGTTTTAAAACTTCAAAATGATGAGGCAAATTGATATTGCAGTAAATTACTTAGAAGTTAAAATGTATTTACAATACTGAACTATTTTTTAAAACATTTCAATCAGATAAAATTTTTCATTTCTATTTTACCAATTTATATCAGTATAGGAATATATATATATATATATATAGTCCTTTATACATAGAAATTTTATTACAAATTTTTCTAATGTAGGACTTGCAATATTTTATTATATAGATTATTTTTAGATGCTTCAAATTACTGTAATCATTAAAGTTTGTTCCAGGAGCAAAATGTTTTTAAAATATTTTTTAACATTGTTATTGCAAATTAATGAAATATGCAGACATTGTTTTTTTCTTGTTCTTTATTTACATTTTAATGGTAAATTAACCTTGAAACTAAATATTCTATAAGGGGTTAGTATCAAGACTAAATGCATGCTGTTAATTGTTAGAATATGAGAAAAAATGTTTCATGTTGCAATAATGGTATTAATCAATATTTAATCACAAACAAAATTGAAAAATATTTTTAATGAATTTTGTAAACTTGATATGATTTTTATCCTACATGAAAAAGGTGGTGTTTTATTTGTTTTTATTTCTTGTATCTACAAGTAAAATTCTTGTGTGTGTCCTGCTGACTGGGTGGATTATTAACCTTATGTGGTCTCCTCCATACTGAAACTTCATTATCTGCCTGAACGAGCTGAAATGTGACTTGTCTGACCAGACAACACAGTGCCAATCTTTTATGGTTTTAATGTTCTCTTGACTGTGTGGCACAATAATTAATGCTGCTCTGTGATGTCAATAATGGTATTCTTTACATGGAATGCAGTATATTATGCTGCATGATACATTGACTGATGGTTTGAGTGGCTCCAGTGTTGAATGTTCTCCTTTGTAGGGTGGTTACCATCATTGTCATTCAGCAATGGTCACATTTTCCTATTACCTTTGGACACTCGGTATTTATGTGCTGTTGATATGTCTGTAATTCCCATATTTCTGGTCTACCCTTGCTACTGTTTCCCAAGAATAATCTAGAGCAGTTAACACTTGGAGATTTTCTCTTCCTGTCCTCAACAATCTTTCTGCAATCAAATAGTGTTAAATCATGCCCATGTCTACCTCTTTAGCTAAATGATCCTGTCTACTGCTCCCTCTAAATTTTTGGCATTTCAGTTTCATAAACCAATTCTTTAAACTTATATTCAATATCTTAATAGAAGATTGAATTGATTCAATTTTTCTGTATTACTTTCTTTCAGGCACTCATCTTGGCCGTTTCAAAACACTTGCACGATTGAATGACTATTACTGGAAAGGCATGACAGTAGATGCTCTTGCTCTTGTAAAAACCTGTCCAGTCTGTGAGCATGGTAATGAACGACGAAAATCTGAAGGAGATCCTAATCCAGCTCAAGAAAGCTTCTTAAATCTAATCAAAGAGGTAAAATAACTTATTCACTTTCTCACTTCATAGTCTCTTTAAAGTTGTGATTAATTTCTGTGGTATTTGAACTTGGCTTTCAATGTTTTTTGTTTATTATTTAACAATTTATCATTTATGGATAGTCCTCTGTGTAAACAAAAAAACTATAAACTTATAAAATTAAAGTTGGCAACTATAGTGTGGGTGACCAGAAGGCTCTCTTTTCAATAGCTACTACACTGAGGTTGGCGGGGTGTACTTATGCTAAACTGAATTGTTTGAAATAGAACTATTTATTTGTATGAACATGGATTTGGTATGAAACCCAAACAAACGAACTGACTTAATTTGGTGTTAAATGACCTGAAAAGGGTTGATATGCTGTAAAACAAAACAGCTAACCAACCAACCAACCAACCAACCAGTATGTACCAGAATAGCACACAACTTTTGACTCACCCTAGTAATTGAATATAGAATAACAATGTACTTGATGTTGTTTTGGCTCACAAATCCTTGTCTGTTGTATAAGATCAAAGCAGAAAAAGACAAGAAAACAAAACTAAACAAGAAGAATTTTTTTGATATTTTTGCTTATTCTTACAAGAGGTCTGTCATTAAAAGTGTGTCAGAAAATCAAGGTTCAGTTTTAGATATGTTGATGGGACCATATGAAAATATTGAATTTATTTTTTAGTTTGTTGATGCAGATGAGAAATAAATTATTTAACAATTCATCATCTATTGATATTCCTCATAAATTACTTTTCAAGAAACAAAAATAGAAAAATAAGATATTTGCTTACAGTAAACTTTCTTTTTAGAGGGATATTTGCAGGATATTGTGACGGCAAATTGACTAAAATCCCAAAGCGGGACTTTATTTTCGCACGTGTGAAGACGGGGCAGGTTGGCACTTGATCCCCTATAGAATAAGTCCTCGTTCAGAGTTTTTCTCTCAGGCATATAAGAACTGGCATATTACGTGAGGGAATAATTTAGGACCAGACTGACCGCCGCTGGCAAGGGGTTCCAAATTTCACACTATCACACACCCACCAGGCCGCTTTCTTCCTTCCCCGAGACAATGGAAGATAATGAGCCTATAGGTTTTAGTCGTAATAATATTAATATTGTAGTAGTCGGCAACTCCAGTTTCCCGTGTGATATTTTAGGAATTAATAGGACAATTCTAAGCAAGATAACATAAGGTGAATAGAAGCTGAAAAGAAGCATGAAATAACAACATAGACCACATGGTAACATAAAAATACATGGATTCCTTTACTACAGTTATGTACACTTTCACAGTGTCAAAAACACATAATAAATTGACTGTCCACGAATATAAATGTCTTTTCTTGACTTTTATCTTTCTTCAAATTGAGAGAGAGAGAGTGGTATATAAAGTTTGGGTATAAAGGAAAAATGTCCCCAAAGTTACTTATCTTTTTCTCAACGGGGTTCCACTGGAGAATCGTTCTTCTTTCACGGGCTAATAGACTTTGTTCTGTTTTTAATACTGGCTTGAAGGACTTGGGGTCCTTCGTGTCTCAGTAATTCTTTTGTCTTCCACCCGGAGTAAAATGGCTATGGTTTGTCCGCTCGCTACGAACCCTGCTCAAAAACTATTTTTCTTATCCTTTACTTCCGCTGAGGAGAAGGGAGCCCCACTTCCGTTTTGGGGTCCAAGCCAATCATTTGGCTTCTCTCTCTTTCCCCTTCCGGTGTCCGGTGACCTGAGGTTACTAAGTGCCAACACCTGGTCTCCCCTGTGTGACCCACATTCCTTCCTTAACGGTCACCTTTTTTAACGGCTTGATACTGTCAATTCAAATACGAGTAGTAGTAATTTTATCTCTCTCCTCCCAGTGGGATATCACGTGACAATATACAAGATTCATTACTGTCCCTTTTGTATAGCCAAAACATTGGATGCTGGTATTATGGTATAAATTTGGTTTATTTAAATGTGCATCATATGCTAACAAATACAGTAAATATAAATAAATAGAAAATGAAAATAAATATTTCATATTTTATGTAACATACCTATACATGAATATGGTAAACGTACATAGAATGGTCATAACATGTATACATAGAACATAGGAATCCCGAAACACAAAAAACACTTACGACTTCTTAGTTCAGGTACAAAACTTTTTATCACCTTTGAGTTTAAAGGTTCTTCGACATAAGGAGAGAGGCACAATCTTTCTATTCTGGCTTTTCCATCTCCCCCCACACACACACACACACGTGTGGCACCCGCCACAAGGCCACTGGCCTGGCTTCCGCGAGCAAGCAAGTCAACTGTCTTCTTCCGAGCCAGGAACTCAACTCAACTCAACTAACTGACTTTTTCAAATCCCCCCAAATCCTCTACACACGCTTCCAGTGCATGACGTCATTCACATCCCCAAGTCCTATCTGGGATTTTTATTTTGACATCTGTGAACGACACATCCTCCCCGCGCATGCGTCAACACCTGTGCTCAAGTTTGCACCTAACTAACCCATGTGCTGAGCCGAAAGGTTCTCAGCCTAACTAAACCCAAAGGCAAGATATATAAAACAAAATCCCCTGGCCATTATGTTACATTTATTTATATTTACCAAATGATAATGATATTTGCAGGTTATATAGGAACCATTTTTCTCCCATGTGTTGGATATTTTTTCTCATCTAAACTAATAAGCAGTATAAGATTTGCTGCCCATGAATCTTTTCTATTATCACTGTATAGCAGTATTTCGATACATTAACTTTTTTACAACTTAAGTGTTGCATTCAATGTTCAATTTTTATTCATTAGGCTGATGCAGAACCAGCTCCATTAAAAGAGGAGGTACAAATCAGGTTTTATGAATGTCTGAAGCAATTTTTGGTGGGTGGAAGCAAGAAAACTGCCAACATGACAGCAGAAGAGATTGAATATGCTGAGAAAGAGTCAGCCAGGTATAAAATCAGTGCAGATGGTCTACTTTACTACATTGCACATCAAGGCATTGATGGTTTACGCAAAGTCATCATGACTGATGGAGAAAGGCAGAAAATCCTCACAGAGATTCACATTTTAAGAACAGGTTATTATCTTTCTAAAATTTATCACAAGATTGCCATTTCACCTTTTTCATACCAATTCCTTTACAAACTCTTATTGAGCTTAAAGTTTTCAGATTGTCAAAACTTTTTTTTTTTTTAATTTTATGATGATGATGTTCCTAAAATCAAGTTGTTTCTGATCTTTAAAAGGTAGAAATCCAGGTTTTATAATCATTTAGAAAAAACTATTTTCTTATTGTAAACAAAAAAACTATAAACTTATAAAAGTAAAGTTGGCAACTATAGTGTGGGTGACCAGAAGGCTCCCTTTTCAATAGCTACTACACTGAGGTTGGCGGGGTGTACTTATGCTAAACTGAATTGTTTGAAATAGAACTGTTTATTTGTTTGAACATGAATTTGGCATGAAACCCAAACAAACGAACTGACTTAATTCGGTGTTAAATGACCTGAAAAGGGTTGATATGCTGTAAAACAAAGCAGCTAACCAACCAACCAACCAACCAGTATGTACCAGAATAGCACACAACTTTTGACTCACCCTAGTAATTGAATATAGAATAACAATTTACTTAATGTTGTTTTGGCTTGCAAATCCTTGTCTGTTGTATAAGATTAAAGATCATTGCAGTATGAATGTATTTTAAGTCATTATTAGAAATTGTACATTGAAAAGATATAACTGTTTGTGTTGTAATTGTTGTTAGCCAATTATAATGAATTTTTAATGAAAATACACCTGTTAAAATAATGAATATTTTTCTCTTTTTTTCAAAACCTGAAAATTTACACCTTTAAAAGGCTTAATTATGATGTAAGGTCAGGTTGAAAAAATAGTAGCTATTGATTAGAATTGAATACCATTCTAATAAAAATACAATTTGAGAAATGAACTTGATGATTTCGCAATTACTTTTAAGTTAATGTTTAGATGATAACTTCTAATTGTTTTTGAGAATGAGATATTTTGGGATATTTGAAAATAGTTGAGCTTTGTTAATTAAAAATCAAATTGTGAATTTCCAGGGTCATAACAAACTCTAAATCTTTTTTTTTCTTTCTTTCTTACCCTCCATCCTTGGGCAAATACTTTTCAGAAGACAATTTTATAACTTAATACCCCAATGATAGTAATACTCTGTTGTCTTAAGAGTTCAATTTTCTTTTGAATATTTCTGCCACACAACTTTCCTTTTAAGCTTTTAAAGTTATTCTATCAGAATGTATTGTGTATCTATTTCTAATAGATGAATTGACTTCTATGGGTTTGATTTTGTTTGAAACAAATTTGAATATGACGATTTTTTTTTTTTTTTTTTTTTTTTAGAAAAAGCAAGGATCACTTTTGTTATTTTTTGTTTTAACATTTAAAGTAGACATTCACTTGTTCATCCAGATATAATGGTTGTCAAACTTATAATTAAAAAAAAAAATGCCTTTTGATCATTAGCTAATTCTTTTACATATATGTATATGACTATATATCAACACAACATTCAAACACTTGGCCAGAGTCTAGTAAAGAGTGAATTCTAATTTACCTAAGTGACCTTTCACTTTTATATTGTGTAGTCATCTGTATACCATTCAAAAATGCTATTCATATGCTCCAGAAATTGCCATTCAAATTTTTAACTCTTTCCTCATTAACCTTCTGACATCATTTTTATGATAATTGTATCCAATTTCACAGCATTGTTTTAAAAGTTCACCTCTTAACAATGCCAACAATCCAAATTATTTTATTTCATTCACTTAATATGAATCTGCATTATTTAATTCATTTTTTTTTTTTTTTTCATGAATATTTCTTGTCCTCTCCTACATAAGTTTATTTCTATCTCTTTTAAATATTTTGTTAAAATAGGCGTTGATAATGGGAGGAAAGTAAAGTTGGCGACCTTAGTCAAGGGTTACCCGAAAGCTCTCCTTTCAATAGCTACTACACTGAGGTGTAGGAGAAGAGCGCTACTCCTTTCCTTGGATTGCTCCACTTTACCTTTGATCTATAGCTTATAATGCCGAGTGTTAAGCAAGGAGGCATCAAGTACCATTTTTTTTTTAAGTCTTTGTTATGATTCCACCTGGGATTGAATCCCAATCTCCTGGGCTTTTGGCAAATACTCTAACCACTAGGCCATTGGACTGGTTAATGGGAGGTAACTTGACCATATTTTCCACTCACTCCTGCACCTAAACTATTTCTCTGTAGATCTTCATTTCGAAATTTATTTTAATTATCTATTTATTTACTTTTTTTCTCTGAAAGAGTCACCCTGTTATAACATTAAATTTTATACCATTCTATATTCTAATCTAAACTTTTACTAACAAAGAATAGAAATATGATCTATTTATTCTTGTTTCCTCAAAATTATTAAGAGTACTTTGAATAAATGTTAATTCAATTATAAAAGCTTACCAAGATGGATAATGATATTTTTTTGTCAGTCTCTTAGAATTTTACAAAAAGTGCAATTGTTACCCTGGTAATAGCAAATCGTTTGCATGATATTAGAAAACTCTTTGAAGCTGCTTGTATAGTCTAGCAACTGTTGTATATTGTTTACAAGCCATAGAAAAAAAATTAGAAGCTATCAAAATGGATTTGAAATAAGTCTAAGTCAGTAGTTAAACGCATATTTCTCAGTGCAAAGAAAAATTCATTTTTGAAGAAGATTGACATTTTTAATAAAAGTCTGTTTTCTTTCAACACCTGCAGTGAAAAATCAATTTATTACAAGATTCCAATATGAAGAAAATCATAACTATATCAAAGACTAACTTCAATATCTCAACTTTAACGAAATTTACTTGGTGAGATATTTGGTGTGGTGTGTTTGTTTTGTTTTGTTTTGTTTTTTGGGGGGGGTTGTGTTTGGAACCATTTATTATTAATATAAAGAGGGGCATATAGTAATAAAAAAAACAAAGGAAAATTTTATCTCTCTTTGAAAATGAAATGGTAATTCATCCAAGCTGTCAGTACTACTATGTGGCTACCCCACTTGGGCTCTAATGAAACACTTATAGAAAAAACTAGGTGGGAACTATACAAGAATACTGCATGCTGTTTTGAACAGATCATGAAAGCAGTACCCTACAAAACTGCTGCTGTACGGCCACTTACCTCCCCTCATATAAACCATCCAAGTAAGACTAGAAATGCTGGGCACTTCTGGTGAAGTAAAGATGAACTCATAAGTGATGTTCTCCATGGATACACCAGTATTGGCCGACCAACACAAATTTACATTCATCAGTTCTATGGGGACACTGGAGGCCGTCTTGAAGATTTATCAAGAGCAATGGCTTATCGGGATGGATGGTAAGAGTCAAGGGAATCCATGCCATTTACACAATTTGATGAAAAATATTTTGAGGATTAAATAATGATGCTATGTATGTGTGTTTTTTGTAATTAATTAATAAAAACTTTTAATCCAATGTATATAGTTATGAGAACTATTTTTTTTCAAATTATTTTTTGAAAGATTTTCTTGCAAGATCTGTAAAATTTTCTTTATTTTTGTAGGCATTCACCGTGGAGTGGAACGGACAAAAGCAATTCTGCATGGCAATTATTTTTGGGTTGGCATGAACAGAGACTTAAAGGAATATTTGGAAAAATGTTGTTTGACAAGAGTTTTCCCTGAAGATAAAAAACAGAAATCCCAGGAAGATAAATTGGCCAAATTTGCTGAATATTTCATGATGGATATGAATCCAGCAAATGTAAGTTTCTTCTTCAGCTTTAAAAAAAAAAACCCCACAAAAACCCCACTTTCATATGGAATTTGGAATTAAATGGAAAAAAAGGTTAATCCCTCTAGGCCAAATTATTTTGCTGACCAAGCAAAAATTTATCAACTGCTGTAGTTTTGGATTAGCATTTACTCTGATAAAATATTCATTTTCTTGGAAGATTGCAAAAATCGCCTCAAACACACTTTATTATCTTAGGCTTTTTGGCCTGGTGCTAGACTAAGCTAAGTTTAGTAAATTACATTAAGTTTTGGTTTTCTGAAAGTATCCAATTGAAATGACTGATATTTATCAAATAAAGGTTTCAAATATGAAAAATATTTTTATATAATAATTAAAAACCAAAAATAGTAATGTGCAAGGATATCAACCATAATGTACTCAAATAATGCTACTTGGGTAAGTCAATATTTTGGAAATATGAGGCACAATTCAGCAGCTGCAGATGCTTTTACCAAAGTTGTGAAGATATTGAACCACACTGGACTGAGATACTGAGCTCACCTGATACTCTGTGATTTTTGCCTCTATGTCTTGGATCAAAGCATTGGAATCCATGATTTTAGGTTGGTCTGACCTTGCTTGACCATCAAGATGATTGCAACTCAAGCAGACTGGTAATCAACTACATGTTCATCTTTTTGTTTGCTTCTGCAGCATTAAGACCCAGTTTGAACTGTTAAAGCATAAATTCACAAATGAGACTGGAGTCATGCCTATGGTATAATGACTTAAGTGCTGGACTGTGACCTCAAAGTGAGTGAGTTTGAAATCCAGTTGTTTACTTTTGGACTAATATTCTAGGAAAGGTATGAGCCCCCTTATCCACTCTAGTTTTGGGTTAGATACTATCACTGCTGTTCTTATACAAGTATGGCTTTGACATTAAATAACTCATGAAGGTTGATGTGCCATTAAACAAATGAGACTACATTACTTGTTCATATGTGTAGCTTTTAAATGATACAAGTAGTAAAGCAATGCACAGCATGTCAGTGCAGCAACTAGTACAATATTCCAACCACAGTGTATACCTGCCATGGCTTGAACTATTTTAGTCATGTGATATACTTGCTGCAAACTAGTATGTACCTTGCCTAGTCTGCTGGTGGTGGGGGGTGTAGAATACACCAACTGCTTCTCTGCAGAGGAGTATGACCCACCCCACCTCCAACAAGTGTCTTGGATATGACACTATAATCTGATGGTGAGGTTCCATTAATGCTGGAGCTTTGAGGAATGTGCAGTACCCCTTCACTCTCAGGTTCACTCTGGCTCAGAGTGGTTAGAACTAAACTGTGTACTTATGCTAAATTGAATTGTTTGAAATAGAGCTGTTTTGACATTTAACTGTGTGTAAACAAAAAACTAATACTAAACTAAATTGTTTGAAATAGAACTGTTTGACTAAACTGAATAGCTTTAAATAGAAATGTTTTTGACAAACTGTGTACTTATGCTAAACTGAATTGTTTTAAATAGAACTTTATTTGTATGAACATGGATTTGGCATAAAACTCAAACTCACTCACTTAATTTGGCATTAAATGACCCAAAAAGGGTTGATACACTGTAAAACAAAACAACCAACCAACTAGTATGTACCAGAATAGCACACAACTTTTGACTTACCCCTGTAATTATAGTATAACAAACTAAACAAGAAGATTTTTTAAAAATTTTTGGCTATTCATATAAAAAGTCTGTAATTAAAAGTGTGTCAGAAAATCAAGGATCAGTTTTACATGTGTTAATGGGACCATATGAAAATAATGAATTTATCTTTTTAGATTGTTGATGCAGATGAGAATAGACTTGCTTGAATAAAATAGAATTTATGTTCCTTTTATATAGAAAATCACAGAAGACTCAGATTGAGGCCATTAAATGAGACTTCATTTTAAAAAAACTACTGTTCATTAAAATCTCTTAATGAAGAGTTTTTGTAGTTATAAAAATTGATTTAAAGAATTATCAGAATGAGAGAGAAAAAAAAAGATGAAACAAAGATCTCAACAATGTTTTTATTTTATTGAAAGGTTAAAAGTTCTTGAGTTTGTATTGTGCAAATATGAAAGTTGCAAATGTTATATGAACAAAAATGTAAATAGAATAGATTATTTTAGATATTTGTGTCTGTTTGACTTTCACTCTGTGTGTGTGTGTGTGTGTGTGTGTGTGTGTGTGTGTGTGTGTGTGTGTGTGTGTGTGTGTCTAAAAGGATAGTAGCAACAAACAAGCTGATCATTTGTGGCAAAGATATTTGATTTAGGCAAGCAGATAAACAGTTTGAAAATATTCCTGAAAAGGTTAATTAAAGACGTTAAATTGAATATCAATTTTTGTAGAAATTTAGAAAAACTAAGATATATAATTAAATTGGTCTAGATGTGTGCAAAGAAAACCAATCGCTAAAGAATGAAATTTTTAATGAACAGCTTAATTAGACTGCAATTTTTCTTTTTTTTCTGATTGATTAGAAAAAGTAACTGAAATTCTCCTTAGCTATCATGGAATTTTTGCATAGAATTTAGGCTTGAACTAAAGAAAGTGTAAATTGTCTATTATCCTTTCATTTCATTTAGGTATCATTACACCTTATTCACTTTTCTACCCTCAATGTATAACATGTCACACAGTTTTTGTTCCTTCTTCTCTGTCTAATTATTAGTTTGTAGGATTGTGCAAAACAACTATGTTCTTTAGCTTAAATTCTAATTTTTCACATTTGCAAAGAAACCAAAATTACTGTATATACTCATGAATTTCCTGAGATATGAATTTTAGTATTAGTGGGTTGCACGATACACAAGATCAGATGAAACTCTCATATATATGGTATTTACATATGCAAAGTTTGTATCATTGTATTGTGTGAGCTCCTCCTCCCCCACTACTATTAGGCTAAAATTTAGGTCTCAGAAATTTGTATGATACGCAAGTGTATATGGTTGAATGAAACTTAAATAATGAAGTTTCAAGAATAATCAAACCTGTTCAAATTTTTATTTAAAAATAGAAATATGCTTGTTAAACCCCATGTATTTTATTTCCTGTTTTATTTTTGTGCAGACCCTTGAAGATCAGATAACATTGCCTTCAAGTGACAAAGAACCTGAGAACATACTAACATCAGTGGGATTAAAGGAGAAAACACCCAGTGCAGAAGTAAAGAACAATTCTTTGAAGACTACTGCTGCTGCTGAAAGTCAGGGAAATGATGATGCCATGGAAGAGGTTCTAGTTGAGGCTGCTCAAGCAGCTGAGGCAAATGTTGCTGCCTCTACTAGTTGCCTTGAAACTGCTGACATCACAGACAATGCCACAAATATCACTGTTGAGACTATCACTACCACACCTATGAACACCACCAGTAGTTTAACTAGTGCATCTGATACAATCCCCATTGTCTCTACCGTGAGTGAAATTACCACTACTGATTCTATATCTGTCAGTTCTACTGCAGCACAATCTGACAGTCAGGCTCCGGTTTTAACCGATGCCCAAGTGGTTGATAGTAATGTGGTTGATAGTAGTGAAACAATTAAACCAGCAGAGGCTCCTTTGCCCATTGCTGAAAAGGTTGTAAAAACTTATAGCGAGGTTGCCTGTAACACTGAAGACAGTGATGCAATTGATGACCTTGATGATTCAGAGGAGGATGAGGAGGAAGAGGAGGTAGTGGTGACCCCTAAGAGCGTGTCGTTAGTCATACCAATGACAGGAGAAACTGTGTCATCAAGCAGCATAAATCAAACATCAGAGAAGGTGGTGAGGAACCTGTCCCAGCGTGCACACAAGCGACAATTGAACAATGAACTGAAAAAGGACTCTAAGAATACTCTTGATGATGACGCTGCTGCCAATGACATGGATGAAGTACAGAATGCTGTTAACAACCTGAAATCTGAAGTGGATGACATTGAAATGCCTGATGATGTTGCCACTCTGACTTCTATGATCCAACGGAGGCAGAATGCAGCTGCAGGGGACAGCGTTGAGATTCCTGTCACCACTGTAAGGGCTTCCTCTTCTGCAATGGGCATAAAGAGGAATTTAGCTGAAGAAGAAGATGGTGATTTGGAAGAAGGTGAAATAATTAAAGAAGAGTGTGTTAGTCTGAATCCTTCACTGACAGAAATAGAGACACCAAAAGGCATCAAGAAAGTGAAAGCAAAACGAGGAAAAAGAAAAAAACAGCTTGCATGTACCATTTGTGGTGCCTTGTTTGGTGGACCAGTTACGTTGCAAAGTGAGTAATAAGTCTCTTGTATTTTTATTTTGTTTTTTAGGTCATTAGCTTGTACAAGTTATCTGAAGTTACATTACATTGTCTGGATTTACACAATATCTATATTTATTATCATCTTCCTTAGATAATTTTGTTTTATCACCTCCAAATTTAACTACAAAGCTACAATAGAAACTTTAAGAGGAAAGAAATTGGTATTTTCTAAGCTCAGTACTGCACAAGGTTTTATATATGTACAACTGAGAATGGAGTCATTGTAAGTCTGTGAGATTAGCTTATTAACCATTTTACCAAATCAGCTGATTCTTAGTGTCAGTTAGTCAAAATTCAGTGGGTGCCTCTAGTAGTGAAATGGTTAGCAAGTTAAACTAGTGAGTTTGAGTCTCACTTGGTGCCCCCATACTTCTGTCTTTGTGCCACATAAGCAAAGCTTAGTAAATAACTACTTGAAATTCAATCATGGTAAATACACCAATTTGCAGTAAGATAGTTCTTTGATATTACAAATATAATTTTTTTCACTTTTTGGATCAAAAATAATTTCCATTTTAGTAAAATATAATTTATTCATGAATAATCTAAGGAAGGAAGGAATTTCCATCAGTAGTATATTTACCCTTATTTTAAATCACCTTTTGCTATTTATCAGGTAGCTTGTTGATTCCTCTCAAGTAGAATTCACTTGGTTTTGAGCTCAAGTTTTCCACAAACATTTTCACTTGACCTTGAGGGGGAAAAAATTAGTCATTTGGACCCTTTTGTAAAGAACAAAAAGATGGTGAATGTGATTGATAGAACTGACCAGCTTCAATCCAATATTTCCTGTTTGATTCTTGCTGAATGTTACCTTGTATTATAATGGAGTTGCATGTTTCTCCTATGGATGAATGCAGGGTTTTTTTGTTTTTTTTTTTGTTTTTTGGTGGGGGTAGATTTTCATGTACACATTGCAGCTGTTGAGTATAAAGTCTGCATTGAGTGTTTGTGGTTTAAACATTCAAAATGAATAATACTGTGATGATCCCTCCTTACACAGCATGAAGATTGATTCTTGTTAATCCACTACATTTTGCATTAAACATTGTCATAAAAGACCTTTTTTTTTTTTTTTTTTTTTTTTTTTCAACACCCATAATGGTATTCTTGAGAAATGTTATTTCTCTGCTTTGAAAGCAGACTTGTCACCATTGATATGCAAGCTTCCTTATTCTTCTAAAAGTATAAAGAACCCAAATGTCTAGTTTGCTCACTTATCCTATCTTTTTTTAAGTGCTAGCAGAATATGGATTGGGATGTGTTGAGGCGAAGTGTTAATTCTCGAGTACTTTTGCACGGATTCCATTCTACTAATTTTCTTAAAGCATCTTGATTGAGGTCTGATGAGCATTCTAATTTGGATTCATCTCTTAAAAATGTATCATCTGAATGAAACTATAAAAACAAGTTTCAGGCTTGGCAATCAGTAATGACACCTTAGCCATAAACACTACAAATTTTCTCAACTGTTTTTGTTATTCTTAGACTTCCACAACATTGTCAAATATGCCTTTTATTTCCTCTATTTTAGGGGCACAAGATTATAAATTAAATCATGTGTACCCTTTCACAACTGAAAAAAGAATTACCAGTAAAGGCAATTTTTAATCAGGTAATTTCTAGTTGCATTTTTGCTCAAGTCAGCTGGAGCTGTAGAATACGCTAACTGCACTTCTGCAAAGGAGTAATCACAGGTTCTGTTCTTGGCCTATATATATATATATATATATATATATATATATATATACACACACACACACACACTATCTGTACCCGGCCATGCGTTACTGTGGGTCAGTTTGTTTAAATGGGGGGGAAAAAAAAAAGAAAATGCATGTTTCTAATATGTTTAATTTTCCAATACTTGTGGATACACAATATTCTTGGTAGTTCCAGTTTCCGTGTAGATAAAGAGATTGTCTGGATTGCCAACTCTGGAACAGGCAACATACGATTGCCCATGCGAGAAGCAATCAGTGTGTAAATATAAGCCACACAATTCTAAAGATTGTCCCTGTGCTTAAGCAAAAAAGAAATAAGTGATAAAGGCAGAAAAAAAAAATTCACGTGTAAAATTCTTGGAAAACGAAAGTAATGTTTACTTTCATAATTTGTGTTCGGCTTTTCTAGGGGAAAAAACGACTTATTAAAAATATTTTTTTTAATTATTGTAATATTTTTGGATATTAAGTATATAAAACACGCCCGTATTCGAATAAGATACTCTCAGAAAATTTTAAACCAATTAGTGGTATAAAACTGGAGATTATCAGTTAGTAACAAACATTTACATTTTTATTTATATAGATGTCTTTCGTTGAAGTTTAAGAGAAAAAATGTCATATTGAAAAAATAAAATATTTAGTAAACAATTCGTTACTACTGAACCAACGAAATATGGTTTAAAAAACTTTTTAATGGATGTCTTTCGTTGAAGTTAAACACAAAAAGGAATATTGAAAAAATATAAGAAAATATTTTGTAAACAGTTCATTAGAATAAAAAAAAAAATTACTTACTACTGAACCAACGAAATATGGTTTAAAGTTTAGTGTCTCTGTTTAAGTCAACCAAAAAAGAAAGAAAAGTGACTAAGCGGAAAAAATAAATCGCATGTAAAATTCTTGGAAAACGGAAGTTATGTTTTCTCGTTCGGCTTTTCTCGGAGAAAAACGACTTATTAAAAATATTTTTTTTAACTATTGTAATATTTTTGGATAATAAATATATAAAAACACTCCTGAATTCGAATAAAATATTCTCTGAACATTTGAAACCAATTAGTGGTATAAAACTGGAGATTATCGGTTAGTAACAAACATTTACATTTTTATTTATTTATATATATATATATATATATATATATATATATACACACAAATTTCTACTTGTTAGTGTTGAAGTGATTAGAAAGAGTTTAGTATTTGGAATTATTTTCCATATTAAAACATACATTTTACTAATAGATATAGTTTAATTTGCATAAAATGTAATCCTTGATAATAAGAGAAATAAGCATGTAATATTTATTTTGGTAGAAGTGTTGAATGTAGAATAATATTTTGTGTGATGAAATTCTCATCTTTTTCTTTTTTGCTTCCAGTTCACATGAGCACTCATTCTGGCCAGAAACCTTTTGGCTGTGAAGTTTGTGGTAAAAGGTTCACTGAACGAAAATATGTTCGCATTCATATGCGACGACACACAGGAGAAAAACCTTATCTGTATGTTTTTGTTTTCATGTATAGAAAAAAAAAATTAATTGTACAAATATATATATATTATTAAATATATTTAATGGGGAAAATTAAATTTAGTGGTTCCATTATAAATTTATTTTGAGTATGATGACTCTTGTCAGGAGATAATACTTTCGTGCTTCAAATATGATGTAGACATCTCTACCTTATTTCCAGTTAGAAGAGAGAGAAAAGAATTTTTTTTTTTTTTTTTCACAGAAGATAACTTTATATGTTAATATTTAAGTGTTCCTCTTTTTTAATTTGATTTTAAAGACTTTGTTACCTATAATTTAAATTGCTATTTGTTTTTTGTTTTTTCAAACCAGTGAAATCTGGCAGGTTCCTAGTGGGTAGAGATTTAGTTTGAAAAAAGAAAGACAAACAACCCTATAATTTAAGTAAAGATAACATTTGATTTCTAATTTCTATGAAATTAAAGTTGGTTAGACCATGAATATATATATATATATATTATTTGTTTGCTGTAAATTCTATTTAAAGCATTAAGAGAATTAGAAAAAAATAATCCAAATTTGAAGTTTGAAAAATTAATTGAAATTCATTTTTTATTTATATATCTGACCTTTATGAAGCTGTTTATGATGAAGTTTCTCATTAAAATAATCCTTTGAAACTCTATTTGATAACCAGCACCAGAATACATGAAGATTTGAATGTTGCATGTAAACTGGACAAAGTTGTACATTGTTCTGCTAGATATCAAAAGTCAACACTATTCTGAACCAATGTGCCTTGTGACTCAGTTTTTTTTTTGTGTTTTTTTTTTGTTTTACATGTACAAGAGGTATTTTCACTTCAAACATGGTAATAAGTCACTGAAAGACTTGCATAATTTGGCTGATATGACAAGAAGTTAGCTAATCATTTATTATACCATTGAGATTGATTTGTCTTAAGAGTTCATGCTAGCACATAAGATTTGAATATGAAACATGATTTTACTAAATTTGTACCTTAAGTCTAGTCTAGTTAGCTAACACTAGCTAACAAGACTAGTGGTGGTTAGATGACCACCATCCAAATAGTGACTTCGAGAATTACCGATATCAGAAAATTCTATTTAGCTTATCAGCCTTACTACTATGGAATTTTCAACTATTTAATATAGAAGCTGTATTTGCTACCAACACAAAATTAAAATTTTTCTTTTATTAGGTGTAGCATATGTGGTAAGGGATTCCCAAGAACACAATCACTGCAATCACATATGATGGTGCATGAAAAAGAAGTAGAGAATCCACAGAAATGTGAAGTCTGTAACCGACCATTTGCTTCAGAAAACCGCCTGCGTGCACACATGGAAGCCAAGCATCCTGCTGTCCCAAAAGTTTACAAATGTGCTGAATGCAACAGAGTATTCACTGCTATGCGTAAGTAATGCTTAAATTGTTGCAGAATTGTCTAACAATGTTTAACCCTTACAAAAATGATTAAAAAAAAAAAAAAAAAACTTTTACAGTTCTTGTTACCTTGGTAAAACTATAACCAAGTTCTTCATGATTCCCTCTATTCTTGTCTTGTGATATCAAAGCAATAACCACTTAAGAGCGAGATTTCTTTCTCTTCTTGAGGCAAGGTATTTTTCCAATGGGCTATATTATTTGATTTGTGATTAAATTCAATGTATTTCTATCACATGTGAAAAAAAATATTAAACAATACAAAGATTTGACATGTATCTGTAGTTGATGACTTGCACACCAGCACTTTGAGTAGTGTTGTCCTGAAGGGTAATATAGTGAGAATTTATCAGCTGATTTCAAGTAGTTTTAACCAAGAAACCTATATATATATATATATGGTAAATTCTACTAAAACAGAATAATAGGTGATCCTGTGTGTAAATGGTGAATTTTTTTTTAATTACTAATCTACAAAATAACTGAGTAATCTCAAGATTTTAAAATTTTCAGAATTTCTATTGAATTTTTGACTTACCATTGATGCTGATGTCATTTTTGTATTCTAGGAAGTCTCAAACGTCATATTGAAGCTCACATGGGCCTGAAACGCTACGAATGTCAACACTGTGGCCGCCGTTTTCTGAGGAAGGAATACTTGCGCAGTCATGCCTCACAGCATACGGGTGAGGTGTCACCTCTTCCCAAACGAAAGAAAACTACCATGCCATGTCCTCAATTGAAAATTACTGTTGGCTCCAACACTTATTCAGTATTCACTTCTGATGCAGCTGCAGTTACTCCTGAACAACAGGAAACTTGGGTAGCAGCTGAATTAGTGAAAAATGAAGAACAACTACAAGATCCAAATGAAACAGCTCGAGCCACAGAAAGTGTAGAGCAGAGTGTTGAGGCTCCACTTTTCTTCATTGCGCCTAATCAAGTTGAGTATGAGGTGGAGTGCACATCAAGTGGAGGCACTGAACTCACAGAAGCAGATCTTACAGCAATTAATATTTTGGCTCAAGCCACACTCAATACTCCTACTGCACTTCCACTCACATGAGTATCACTCCAATTGTATAAATTGTGTATATGTATGTGTATATCCTTTTTTTTGGAGGCTATTGGAAAGGACAAACCACTTTTGTATTTTTTTTTTTTTTTTCAAGTACTTCAGACTTAAAAGATGCATGAACATGTAACTAACAAGACTGCCTCTAGGTTTTATGGAAAGATAAAAAAAAAAAAAAAAAAGACAATTGCAAGAAGAAAAAGTCAAGTTTTTATTTCCCCTCCCCCTTCGTTCTTGTCTTTTCATCACCCTCCATCATGGGACATTAGCTATCCAGGCATGTATGCACATACCAATAGTATTACATCATGATTACAGAAAGGCAACAAAATTTTCATTATCCCCTTCCCCAAAAAGATTTTATTTTGTTTATTCATCACTCCATGAAATACCAGTATCATTCTTTATGGTGTTTGTCATTTATTTTTTATGTGACTTTGTTACAGATTTAATGCAATTTTTTTTTTTCCTTCCTCCCACCATTCTGTATTTAATATTGGTGCCATTTTTTTTTAATTAATCATCTTCATCTTCGGAGGTGACAAATAATAAAAAAATGTGGATTCTTTCCACAATCACAAGTTAAATTATATAAGCATGAAATAATTTTCCTCCTTGCTGGATGCCCTTTACTTCTGGTTTTGTACTACTTTAGTCTTGGAGACCTAAATAATACTAAGAAATTCAATTACATATTTAAGGCCAAGCAAGAAGTAAAAAAGGAAAAAAAATGTTTGTGATATTCATAAACCTGTACAGATTTATTTCAACAAATGTATTTACAATAAATAGAAAAGAAATCGAGATCTTTACAACACTGAAACCCCTGTAATGAAGATGAAGAGGCTTTATAGAGATGATGCAGCTCGGAAAGTGAGAAAGAGAAAAGAGTCCCTGAGTAGCTGGCAGTTACCTACCCGACATATCTGCTTCAGCTAGGTGGTTGGTTATGGTGAATACTGCTGCTGCTTGAAAAGGTGAACATTCATCTAAGTGAAGATGATACTCTTGATTAACAACAGCAGAATGGTGGTAATACCAGAATCAGCAAGAAGAAGAAATGGTTGCTTGAATCCTCCTTCCAACAATGGTGTGGGGGAAAAAAAGGTCTCCAGTGAAAACTGCAGCCAACTACTTCATCAATGCAAGAGATAAAAATGGACGATGGCAAGAAAGCTTTTTCAGGTGGTGACAAAAAAAAAAAAAATCTTCAGAAAGTCCCAATGTGAAATTCCTTGAAAAAACATTAAGTCCTGAAATGGGACTGACGCTGATCTCATTCCCAAGATTAAATGGAAGATGTTTACCATTCAGGCACTGATGTGGGTGTGTAAAGAGCATGGCCAGTCGGATGGAAGCTGATGTGGTTACATGGGTTAGCCAGGTTGAAAAGCAGAAATTGGGGGGGAGGAGAAAAAAAAATGCACCTGGCTAACCCATGATACTAACCACAAAGGTAACTGGCCCAGGGTCACACAAACTTCCACTGGCCTCACTTCATAGATTCTGATTTCAAAGCATTCAGGAATCTTCAGGATTTATAGTCCGAGCTGCTGATATGGAATATATCTGTTTTGGAAAAAAATAGAAATCTTTGGGAATTATTGACATGTAAAGACAAACTTTGCACGTTTAAGGAGCTTTTTGATGGATGTGGAACCAAAATAGATGTTTGGCAGATGAATGATAGCTTAAGTGTTTAGCAGACTAAAGAAAAAAATAGAGAAAAAAAAAAAAAAAAAAAAAAAGCTTTTTGAAGATAAAGAAAACAGCTTTTTGCTAAAACCCATATCAAAGCACACCTGAAGGCCATGTCTGATTATCTGCCAAGAGAAGGCAAAAAAAAGAATCAAAACATGACCAAGAGGTGTTCAGAAGTAGCAGTGAAAAGTAATTGACACTGAGCTAACCCTTCTGAAAGGAAAACCCTCTCGCTGAGTGAGCAGCATGTCATGCTGTAATGGGGGCAGGATTTCAACTACAACGCCTGCATTGCTGCCATGCTCTGCTTGCAATCCACCTTGGTGTTGTCATCGCTTAGCACCACGCTCTTGTCCACAAGGAACTGCATACAGTCGTCTTGGTTAGAAAACGACAACTCATTCTGGATGTAATCTATCTGCAGCATGGGACGATACCTATTACGTGGGTTAGGTGTATTGTGGTTTGGAGAAGAGGGCAAACGGACGGGCCAGCAAGGATGAAAAAGAAGAAAACAACATGTTAGCATTCCTAATTACAATTGTGAACCTTGATATATCACACACACACAAAATAAAAGGTTGTAAATTGTGACAGTTAACAGCAACTTACCTGTAGAGAGAGATGAAAAAAAAAAAAAGCCAAAGACCAAACACATCAAGCAAAATATATCCCTATAAATACAAACGACTAAGTATACTCACCAAAAACTTTTTTTTTAAATTTTCTTTACTTACCTTTAAAATAAAGAGGTTTTGCATCTCATTTTTAGCAAAAGAGTCCCTCCCAGAAATAAGATTTTAAAAAATTCTTAGAAATTTTATCGATCAGATTAGAATAAAACAATTAACATTTTAGAAAAGGGAAGGGGTGTAGTCATATAGATATTTGCATGTTTGTTGAAACTGAAAATGGCGCAATAAAGCTAGTATGCAATGAAGACCATTTTAAAAAGTGCAGTGCAATAAAAAGCATTAAAAAACTTAAGGAATGTGGCTATATTTATCAGGTTAATAGCTTGCAGTAACAAATTTCTACTTGTCATAATAGTAACAGCAAGAAATATAGAACCCTGACAAGTGTGCATGCATTTCACTTTTTGTGTGTGTGATTATATATACACAAGTGATGCAAGTGAATTCTTTTTTAAGCAAAAGATTTACTTGCACATTTTGCAGTGAATTTGTACACAACTGCATCATCACAGTACCCAAGCAACAACAACAAATAATATAGGCTGACAAAGCAAAAATATTTCTAATTAATTGAGAAACAATTTTCATTTTCCTCTAACCCCTTTAATGATTGTGCAAAAATAAGATTCAAATAAATTAGTAAATGACTACTCAATTACATCACTTAGTTTTTAATAACCAATCATAAGAAGCCACTATTTATCACTAATTTCATGAATAGTCAGTTTTCCCAGAAAGTAAAATGGAACAGTTTCATTGAATCTCATTTAAAACATGCAGTACTATAATTTAACACATTAGCCACAAAAGCAGTTGTCACATTAAAAATGAAGCCAAGTTTTTAATATACTAAAATTGTAGTAGTTGAGTTATATAGATGTAAATTCAGAAAGAAAGAAAGAAAAAAAAGCATGCAAATTCAAAATATTCATAAATATACATAAACAAGTGCACTAAACCTAGGTTTGTTGACAAAAGTGGTAAGAGCTGAAAAAGCACTATGCATCTCAATGGCATCAGGGTTGATTGTATAGAAGAATGTGAATATCCCAGATGCTATGGAGTTGAGAATTAAGATTTTATATATATAAACTGACAAATAAGACAGAAAAACTAAATATAAAAAATTCCTTTGAAAAAAGAAAAAAAAAATTTTTTTTTGAATTAAGAAATTTGGCAAAAATAAAGGCTCAAACTAATCCATAATCCAACAAAATAATGAAGAGATCAAATACTTATTTCAACCATGCAGATATTTTCAAGTCTTTTTCTTTTTAAATGAAAAATGTCATTTCAATCAAATGAAAGTGATAAACACAAATTAGTTTAAAAAAAAACAAAAAACCTCCTCCTTAAAATATTAACAGTATTATTTGAGATCAGAGATAATGGATACTTCAAAATTAAGCATTGCACATTTCTCCAGTATGGTTATTTACTCAATTGTTATTGTAAAATGGCAATTTTCAATAAAGTTGGAATAAAAACTGCAAAGTCAAAATACACAAACTCTATTCTTTCTGATTTCTTGTAACAATTTAATCCTTAAATAAAATAAATCCCATGTCCTTCCTACAAAAGGAAATATGAAAAATATAAATCAAATGAAGATTTATCAAACTATGAAAAGATACTCTTAAGATGAATGTTTAAAAAGAAAAGATTCAAATCCAGAATAAGAGAAGAACCACCAAGTAAAAGGCAAAATATGACAGTACAGTTGAAAGCAGAAGTTGTACTGAAATACATACGATTTGATAATAGTTTTTAACGCAGATTTTCTGACTCTTTCCACGAACCAATCCATAAGATAGCCGGACATTTTGGGTGCACAACGGTAGAGTTTAAAAAATCGGTGGTAATTATTGAGTGCCCAAGCTGATCTCACTTCTAATGCATGATAAACACATTCATCTTTTCTATGTAAAGGTTTTAAAGAAGAAAGAGCAGTAGTTAAATCTGATGCAACAGTTAAGGATAAAAAGTGAGACAAAGTTGGAAAAATTTCATAAAATACCAAAAGATTCAAGAATATTTTTATAAGTAATTACAAAATCAATGAAATATTCAATTGTACATTTTTTTTAAATCTTTCAGAACAACTATATTTTCTTTTATAATATTTACATATCACAAAAGTGTTTACTCTCCACACACAAACAAAAAGGATACCTAAAGTATTAGAAGTGAATATATAATAAAGAATCCTGTAGGCTGTGAATTCTGCAACATTCCCTAAATGACCTTCATGGTAGAGCAATTTCAGTTGTGTCTGGCATTGGTTAAATTCTTCATGATCACCCTGGAATAAATTAGGTGTTTACATTGTAAAAACAATTATATATTGAAAATAGGATTGAGGGAAAAGATATATACAAGATAAATATAGATGTAATTTTGAAAAAAAAAAAAAAAAAAAATTTTTTTTTTCTTCAAAATTACATACAAGTTGGCGACCATAGTAAAGGGCAACCTGAAGGCTCCCTTACTACATCAAGGTGTAAGGGAGGGCGCTACTCCTTTCCCCGGATTTCTCCACTTTACCATTTTTTTTAGTCTTTGATATGACTCGACCTGGGATTGGCGAACGCTCTATGAGCCGGACAATATATATATATATATATATATATATACACACACACACACACACATACATATATATACACACACACACACACACTATTATCGAGTGAAAATGATGTTATTTGCTTAAAATAAAATACAATAAGATGACTGCACAAAGTTAGGCGCAAATAATTAAATTCTATTAAAACTGAAGTTAAATATGACAAATATAAACTTACCTTCTCCATGGCAATTCTTGCATGTGTTTCATATACTCTCACAGTAAATGGATCTCTGATTCCTTGTAGCTGTTAAAAACAAGTTATGCAACTTAAGTAAACAATTCATATTAGAGAGAAGCAAACAAAAAATAAATTAATTTAAAAAATTAAATTAAAAAAACAAACAAACTTACAGTTAAATCCTGTCTGATTGATTTTAGCTGTTCACATGCATAACTGTAATCTGCATTGCCTCGCCAGTGATCCTGTACCATAATTAGTGACTTCTTCAATACTTCAGTAGGACGTATTGTAGCTGGATCAGGAGCCTACAGTATAGTTGATATCATTGAGTAAATCTTCACTTAATCCTTGAGAATTGCATATAATTAACCACTAATATTTAAAGAGAAATCACACTATAAACTGCTAATAAACAACAATTTAATTCCTATATTGATCCTGGCATTAGAATGTTTTAAGTAAACCTTTTACACAAGGCCAGAGTGGACACCTTGAAAATTAGGTATTGATAAATAAAATAATCTCCAATGAAACCAACAGATCTAATAATGAATTCAGAGCAAAATTTGAGTTCTGAAATTACTAGGGTAAGCCAAAAGTTTTGTAATATTTCCGTAATGTGTTAGTTTACAGAGTGTATATCATAAAGCAGTTCTGGTTGGTAGTGTTGTGATGGTTGGTGCACCTACACATTGTGCATCGCTTCAATGTATAGAATTTGAAAGCTACATAGATGAACATGAAAAAGGAATTTATGCTTCACAAGTTCAAATTAGGCCGTGGAAACAACCAAGAACAGTTCTTGTGCAAAAGGTAAAGGTGATCACTAGATGATTCAAGAAATTTTGCTCTGGTTGCAAGAACCTTGATAATCAGGCAAAGTCAAATAAATTTAAAACCATGAATTCTGATGCTGGGCTCAAAAGCCATAGAAGCAAACACATTAAGTACCACTTAGAATCAGGTGAGATTAGCATCTCATAGTCCAGTGTGATTCATCACCTTCACAACCTCAGCAAAAGCATCTGAAGCTGCCAAATTATACCTCACATTATCAAAATATTGCAAAACTTAACTCACCCAAATATTACAGATATTGACCAGATGTGATTAATTAAACTGTTTTTTTCTTATTATTTTAATTGTCTATGAAACATTTTGCTAGTCAGGATACCTTTTGACAAAGATAATTCTAATGAAAAGTAGAGAAAACAGATCATACAGCAAAAAAATCAATCACAAGGTCATATTGAAAGAGGTAAAAGATTTTAAAATTTAACAAAGAAATATGTTAATATCAATGACAAGGTGGTTATAATAAATATCTACTTACTGAAGTTAAACGGAAATATTGTTTTTCCAGGTCTTGGCATTCTCCAACAATGACACATCCATCCATGTCAAGGTCATCATCACTTCCAGTGGTCTAGAACAGATAAGGAAAAATAATGATTAAAAATTCTAATTTAAAATTTAGAACAATTCAGTTAGGCAAAACCACCAGTTTAAAACCTGCACAAATCTTTTAAGAAAACCACTTAGCACAAATCTAATGAAAAGTTAACTGATTTCTATAACTGTACCTGCAATAAAATATCTTTTTAACAAATTTAGTTTTATGAATTATTAGTTTTGATTATAATAAATAAAAAATATTCCTTCCTGAATTCATGGTAGCAACAGTATTTCTTAAAGTCAATTTAGATATGCTAAGCAGGTGTTTATTATGTAAAGGGTTTGTGTTTGTAAATTTTAACACATGCAAAAGAATGATGAGGAGTCAATATTAATTCAGACTAATGCAACATTGTAAGTTCTTCCATTTCCCAGATGCACACTTGTACAATTAATGCAGAAGTACAAGCATACCTGTATGAGCATGTATACATTGTGACGCGAAGAATTTACTTTTATCCCAAAATGGGGTTTTATTTTCACACATGTGAAGACAGGGCTGGTTGGCACATGATCCCTTGTAGAATAAGTCCTCGTTCAGAGTTTTTTTTCTCAGGCATATAAGAACTGGCATATTATGTGGGGGATTAATTTATGTCCAGACTGACCGCCGCTGGCAAGGGGTTCCAAATTTCACACTATACACACACCCACCAAGGCCACTAAACTTCCTCCCCTAGACAATGGAAGATATGGACCTCTAGGTTGAGACGTAATAATATTAATTATAGTAGTCGGCAATTTCGGTTTCCCGTGTGATATTTTAAAGGAATTAATAGGACAATTTTAAGCAAGATAACATAAGGCGAATAGAAGCTGAAAAGAAACATGAAAATAACAAATTCGTAGCAGAACTGCAAAGAACAACTTCGACCACGTGGGAACATTAAAATACATGAATCTTTTACTACACATAGATATACACCGTCAAAGTGTCAAATATATAATAAATGAACAGTCCATGAACAGAAATGTCTTTCTTCTTTTCTTTTCTTTCATTTTCCTTCAAATTGAGAGAGAGAGAGAGAGAGAGAGAGGGGGTATATAAAATTGGATATAAGGAGAAACAGTCCCAAGGATACTTATCTTATTTTCTTTGATGGAGTTCCTGTGGAGAATCTTTCCTCTTTTACGGGCTAATAGACTTTATGCTATTTTTAACACTGGCTTGAAGAAAATGGCTTCCTCAATCCAAAATATTTTTATGTCTTCTTCTACCCGAAGTACTGGCTTTGGCTCCGTCTGCCACGAGCCCTGTCCAACAACTGACTTTTTTCTTTTCTATTTCCGCTGACGGGAGGGAGTACCCACATCCGTTTTAGGGTCCCAGCCAATCATTTGGCTTCTACCTTCCCGTGTCAGGCAACCTGAGTGAGGTCACCAAGTATAAACATCTGGTCTGCCCTGTGACCCATATTCTTTCTTAACGGTCACTCTCTGATGGCTTGCTACTGTTAATTCAAACACGGGGAATAGTATTAATCTTATTTCTATCGTCTCAGTGGGACATCACGTGACAACATGTACATGATTGTGTGTATAATACATGTATTAAGTGATAACAACTTGTGAAGTTAGGAGCTTTAAAGGATAGATACAATAGAATGAAAGGATTTTTTTTTTAATTCTATCAAACTGAAGCCATTGATACTAGTGGGGGTCATAAGCTAAGAGAGAATTTTTTCAATGCCTTTGACACATGAATGGTCAAGTGGAAAAATACCACATTTTAGCCTAAAGATTGAAGTCCAAATATTCAACATAGTTTAAGCAATTAAAACACAGTCAGTTCCAGCAGGCAGTTGGCAATGAGAGAGAGGCCAGTTAGGACCCCACCTAATCATCTGTTGAGCAGGTCTACTTGACTAGTGAGCTAATTATCACACATGCAGTCCCAACATTGGTGCGGAAAAGCAGTCATCAATAAAGATAACCTTATATTTGACTTTTCTGTGGACCTGACCCATGGTTTCTGTAATTTGACCAAAACCAGCAGTCATTTTCTTTTAAAAAAGCAAATATGTGGGGGAAGTCTGTTAGCCAGTGAGATTGCACAAGCTGCAAATTGTGTTTTTTTTTTCACTTAAATATTTTTTCTGGTGAAAATTGTTTTCATTAAATGTTGATAAGTTTTCTTCATTTAATTGTGTTTTTTTTTTGTCACTGATAAGTTTTCTTCATTTAATTGTTTTTTGGGGGTTTTTTTTGTCACTAAACATCTTTGATGATTTAATGCAAAAATATTTGCATCATATATTCTGGGACACATTAACCAATTCAGACAGGTAACCCCTACTCCCTACTCTTGATGGCTTGAAGAACCCAATTTTACAGAAAATAGCTATTCACAAGATCTTCACACTATATCGTTTGTTTTCTATAATAGCAACATGCTGACAGTTTTATTTATAATTTCTTCACAAGTTTTCATCTTTTTGTTACTTTTCAATCACCTTTTCCTCCCAATTTACCCACAATTTCAAGTGGGGATATTTCTTCCAAAGTTTGGTATTCCAGTTAAAGTCTTTGCATTTCTTTTGATTCAGAGATTAAATCAGCATTTCAACTAGATATGCACAAAAAACACTTCTATAAACTTTCTGTTTCAGTTACACATTAGCTCAATAACATTCTAGAACCTCAACTGTACAAGATTAGAAGTATCATTTAGCTTATAAATTCTTAAGGCGACATTTAATTAAAAAAAAAAAAAAAAAGAAAAAAAAAAGAATTCTAAAATCACAGCAAATTTAGCATAAAAATTCATTATTTTTATCTTGTAATGATAGTAAAAGAAATCTGTAAAACTTACTGTGAAATTATTGATAGTTAATGTTAAAGTTTGTCGATAACGCTTAGAATCAGGGGAATTATTTAAATGTTCAACAAATCTTGCTGCTCTTCTCTGCATTTTTTCTTCCATTTTTTCTTCTTTATCTGGGGCATCATATTCAAATACCAAACTGAAAAAAAGAAAAATTAAAAATGTACAAATTGCTTTTTCAATCTTTCAACAGTTGAACTGTCAGAAACAAAAAACAAATTTGGCAACAATGAGTAAGAGACATAGAACAAAATCTGCTTGCAAAACCAAATGATTTTAAGAAAATATTTTCCTGATCAAGTATTAATTGCTAGAATCAAATTTGTAAGGATAAAACTAAAAAATATTAGTTATACAATTATTCTTTTTCGCTTGCAAAATGAGAAAAATTGAAATCCTGTAGAATTTTTACATTAAAAACTACAATAATATAATTAAAAGTATACTTTTCTTTTTGAATAACCAAATTAATACCAAAAAACCCAAATGACAAAATCTTCAATTCTTATTAAATTCAGAGAGTGTGTCAGAGCACACACACACACACACACACAGAGTATGCAAAGCAGTTCTTGTATTTTTTTGAGCTCCTGTGGAAAAGTAAAGCGCCTGTTTCCTAGATATTTTTTCCTAAAGATTACCAAGAAGAGATTATAAAGAAAGGGAAAGAGGAAAAGTATGTCAATTTTTTTAAAATCTTAAGCCAAAACACCTAATAACTTGGTCATGGAATTTAATTTAAAAAAAAAAAAAAATTATCTTTTTAGTACATAGGATTTCTGCTCCACATACAAATACTGATACATGTCAAAGATTGACCCTATACAGTATTTGGGGTCTCTATTTGACATAAGGATCAATACATCCATTTCTTAAAGGTTTATGGATTGACTGAATGAATCATTCAAACTTCAGATAATACCCACATATTGCAACAATGTTACTGTTTCAGAAAAAGACAAGGTCAAACACAATAGGAACCTTCAAGATTTTCTCAATACAGTTATAAGGCTAAGGAGATTGATCTTCAACTATGAAAAGTCCATTTCAGGATTTCATGACATTTATTTGTTGGATACAAGATCTCAGATATGTGGCACCAAATTCTAGTAGGCTAGAACCATCAAGAAATCTGTTATCATGGAACTTTGTCTACTAGTCTTTTTGCTTATCATACCCAATGAATCACTAAATATTCAAAGCGGACATACTTCTTAAAGCTGCAAAATGATAAAAATTTCCACTTCTGACAACTAATTGAAAATTTTGAAATCCTTAAGTTATAATAGAGGGATAAAAGCAATTGGTTTAACAAGTCCTTTTGCCATGGAGAAAAATGAATTGAACACCTGCTTAGCATGTACACTAGAGTCAACTGGTAGCTTTTATTTTGCAGACATTTTTAATCAGTGAATTATGGTATCCAACTACTGGGGGCTGTTACCATGATGGCAGCATCTGTTGGAATATAAGTTTCTGCTGATACCTGATCAAAAAGCATTATTATTCATATTCAATTGAAAAAAATAAATAAATAAAAGAATGCCAAGCTAAAAATTTGACAGACAGAACATGGATAAAATTGTTACAGGAAACAACTATATTCATCTACAACCAAAAAAAGATACAGCCTGGGACCTTTAAGTAAGAAGGCCTTTGAAATCAATAGCAATTCTCTCCCAAAAAGCAGATTTAATAAGTGCCAATGGTTCACTGTGTACAAATAAAAGCTTTAGTCCAGTGCAAGTATGATATTAGTGTGACAGAGAGACCCCCCCCACCTCACAGGTGGATTAATTAATTAACAGTTCTAAGGGATTAGAACAAATTTGTTAATTAAATGGATGAAAGGATGGATTTGGAAATGAGTTTGTTTTATTTAATACAGGGAATAAGTAGAGAAAATTCCTATATTTTTTTTTTATCTATCATTTTATTTTCTATCTTATTTTATTTCCTTTTTTTCTTTGACCGATGTCGTGGAATTGAGGCTTTAGTGAGTAAGGTGATGGTTCAGGGAGTGGAGAGAGAGATTGGTTGAGTGAATCTTGTGATAAAAGGGGTAATGAAATATGTGTGGTCTAGATGGGAAAAGTTCAAACCAGGGACTGAGACGGTATAAGTGGATTTCTTCCGTTTCAAGGGTCTCTTGTCTGGCGAAAATCAGCGGGGCGACCAAGATTCATTTTTAGTACCTCTTAAAAATGATAGCCATCTGTGGAATTTAAAATTTTGGTCAACCGGGCAATTTACATATTCATGGGCATACCCAAAAATTATCGAGACACCCCAATTTATATAAGCAATGCGCAGCGCCCATTCACCAGAGTGGAGACCAGAGGAGAGGAAGAAAGAAGAGAGACAGAGAAGGTGGAATCAGGGGTCAATGCAGAACCCATTTGAGAATTGAGGGTTAGTCCCAGAATTGCAGGCAAAGTCAAGATTAGTCCAGAACTGAGAGTTCAAAGCAAAAGTTTGATAAGACCAGATGAATCTGTGAATTGTGCCTGGTCCGATTATAACCAATAGTTAAACACGGAATGTTACGAATTCCCGACCGTCAAGTCAACAAAAGCCGAGATAAAACAAATTTTCTTTAAAATAACCAAGAAACGATAATTGTCTCCCTTGCATTTTCTGTTTGATCTCTGTCACAATCCCAAACTAACATAAGTTTCATGTGACCTTTTCCTTCTTTTTGTATTCTACACATTTCTGTAAATACTTATATAGCTGAGAAAATTGTATTATACAAAAATCGAAAGCATTGTTTTTCTTTTTTTGTGAACTGCAACAGGAACTATTTTCTCCAGGAACACCGATTTTTCTTTAGCATGTATTCCAGCCAAAATTAGATTGACTCCCATAGTGGAAACGATCTGAGGTAGCTAAAACACCACTACTCGGATCAAAAATTCACGTGGTGAATGGTGGCAGTTATCTCAGATTAATAAGGAAAGCCAAGGGATTTGATGTTGGTGAAAATTCCCAGGCTAAGCTAGACATATCAGCCAGGGCTGGATCCCACGTCAGATTAGGAGCAAACTTGTTCTTTTCAAGAATGTATTGACTCAGAGGCTTGTTATATCATTGAATCTTATACATGTTTGGCTATTGCGTTAATACTTTTCATTGTTTGGTTCAGTAACATTTTTATTTGTTGTTTCAAATGAACTGTACCATACTTAGGCTTCAGTACATAACTGATTATTATCCTATGTGGTTTTCATTATAACAGCTTTTACAAAATGCAAGAAAATAATTTTTTTTAATTTCAGGTTGTTCTTAAACAACATTACAGGATTTCCAGGTGTTTGATCTTTTCTCGCAATATATTTTTTTAAATCTATGTAGATTTATATGGGCAATATATTTAAATGGCATCTAGGGTATTTTATGCCAAGAGGTTAGGGTATCATGTTCATTGTACATACACTCATATATACATTTTTGGTGTATTTGTTTAATTTTTTTTGCACATGATCCTATAGAATATGAATAATTTTTAAACAGATCTAGTGGACCTGGCTCTAACATGCACTATCACTCAGGGTCAGAGTGGACCTGGGAGTAATAATAATGGAGTACTCCAAACTATCCAGATCTGGAGCCTCATCAGATGCAGTTTTTGGGGGAGGAGGAGTCTTACTCCTCTGCCAGAGATATAGACATAAAAGAATATGCAAATTTATAGGAAAGATTCAAGTTCATCATGACACAAAAAATAAAACTCCCAAATACTTACTCTCTATCCTTCTTTCCCTTCTTGTTACTTAGTGGTTCATCAAGTCTTAATCGACCACGGGGATTACGACCACGAGCCCCTCTTCCACGACCTCGACCATGATTTTTGCCACTGAAGTTTGGCTTTGAATATTTCTCGGATGAAGAACTCGCATCAGAATGACTGGAACTATCACTAAGAGAAAAAAAAAAAAATCATCAAAAACATCATAGCAAAATAAAATACAACTTGATAACAATATCAAAATTTATGAATATAAATAGATAAAAAGGTAAATATTTACGCAGGATATCAATTGTTTATTTTATCCAAATGTTTCTTTTTAAAATGTCTGACAGAGTTGCAACATCTGGATAAGGTTGCTGGTCCATTGCACATATCAAGTAACAAATACTTAAAATGTAAAATGGAAGGGAGTGTATTTTTGTCAGATATGCACTAAACAGAATTAAGCAACAAGTAAATGTGTTACAAAACAATGTTGCTATGTGTTAACTACAAGTTCTTTTCCCCAAAAGTAGATAAGTAAGACTCTAAAAGATGCCACTTAGTGTGCATTTCCTGACATGGTAGACAACAGTCACAACACGTACCTGCTATGTCTTCTATGCCTTCGTGCTACAGTACGAGGATACTTGTCTCTCATAGAAACTACCACAGCTGGAGGAGACCTTGAATGACTCCTCGATCTGCTACGAGAACGCGAGCGAGATGTTCTATAAGTGGGTACCCGGTCTCCATTGTATGGACAGCGAACAGAAGAGCGGTTGCTACTCACTTCACTCTCATCTCTCTCCCAGCGGCTTCTCTTGCGTTTGTTATCCTGCCCACTTATACTGAAACAAAGTAATCAGAACGTGGCTTTTCTTAATCCCATGGGAAACTACAAAGATCTAACAGAGTCCATTAATCATAAATTCACTACTACACATCTAAAATAAAAGAATAATAATTTGGGGGTTTAAAAAAAGATTTGTTTTAATCATTTTTAATATCCAATAACATAAAAGTAGAATAACTAAACAGGATGGTTTTTCTTTTAAAAATCAAAAAGAGAGTGATAACAAATTTTAATGAGATAATAAAATATCAAAATAAAATTCACAAAAACATCCTGAAAAATCATTTGTCTACCATGAGCTATGATCAGACTTTACTTCAAGTAACAAGATTTGATTTGCTGCAGTAAGGAATTGAAATATCAGCTATCATTTTCCTAAAGAATATTAGATTAAAATGCCTCCTTATCAGAGACTGTACAAGCATAAAATTCAGAATGTGAGTATATATATATATATATATAACACTTTTCTATATCAAATTACAAGAAAAAAAAAAGGGAGGGGAATAAAATAACGAGAAAATCCAGTTAGATAACACAAGCAGCACTCAAAGCAAGCATTGTGTTACCATAACAAAAAAGGTGACAACTAGTTTTTATAAAAAAACCTTTTAATACTGATTTTCATTTGAAGTCTTGAATAGACATTACATATGCCTAATAAAAAAGCTCTTTTCTACAAATTGAATCTATCAAAAATCCTTGTAAAATAATGCAAAAGAGAAACTTGATTTAAAGTGTTTAAATTGAATGTTGTTAGAAGTCAACTAAAAGTTGCTGAAAAAAAAAAAAAAAAAAAAAAAAAAAAAAAATGGAAATGACATTACTTTGCAATAAACTTATTACTTACTCGGGCAATGGCTCTTTCGACCAATCCTTGCTCCAAGCTGTATGGTCATCAAAGATTTCCTTTAGTTTCATCCTTAAGCATCTTTCCATCTCATCTTTTTGAGATTCTTCACTTACACTGGCAAAAGCTCTTTGAACATATTCCCTGGAAAACACAAAATTTAAATAAATATATATATATATATATATATATATATAAATATATATATATATATATATATATATATATATATATATATATATATATATAAATAAAATTTTAAATAACAGAGTGCCAATCCCATTAATGCATGAAAACACTTCTGGGTGGTTTGAGGCACTGAATGGCCTGATCTTTATTAGCAAGAAAGTTAATGGAGAAATGTTGGTTTTATTAGAATTGAATATAGGAATGGTTTGAAAATGATAATCAAGAATTATAAATTGAACTCTTGAATAGATTTAGCAAATTTTCACCAACTTACTGATATGGGGTTGACAAGAATGATAGGTCTGAAATTGAATATTAGCCATTATCCACAAATTCCTTTGATTTTAAGAGATCATTAGTAATTTTTTGTTGATCAGCAAAGTGCCCCTTGTTGATAGTCTCATATTGCACTGAGACTATGACATTGAACAAGGAAGCTTAGTCTAAGAGAAAAAAAAAGATAAATGCACTTTGAAATTAAACTGTTCTTGATTTGAAATATGCAAAACATACAAGTATATGAAGCAAGCTTGTCAGTTTTTTGGTATTGTAGATTGCCATCACTAGTTTTTAGCCTTTACAGGTCGTCAAGGGAATCTTTGGCAGGCTTCACCAGCAGCTACAGTGAAGAATCAACAGCCCTAAGATTAAGTACAGCATCAGCTTTTCATTGCCTCAGCCACTAAGAGAATGATATATAGATTGTGCATGCTGGATTTCAACTAAACTGTTGTAAATTTCAAGTGTTTGTTTATCATCCAATTCCGTCCTAGTATTTTGATCCAGCATCACTCTTTCACCAAACAACTGAACATCACCCAGTCAGCATTAGAGAAAAACCACTGGCACAATACAAATAAACAACACCAGATGACAGTCAAACTTGTAACATTGAGAGGTCAAGTTGTGATTGGTAAAGATTCCCTCTCACAAAATTATAATCAGCAGCTTCAGTCTCCAACTCTTGATACCATTAGAGAAGCAAAAATTTTTATATATTAATTCAAACCAGGGTAAATTGAAGTGAAAAATAAATTATTAAAATAATATTTTTTTATGTTAGTTTCAGAAAACACAATGGTTCAGGAGACTGGGATTCAATTCCAGGTCGAGTCATACCACAGATTCAAAAAATGCTACTTGATGCCACCTTGCTTAACACTCTACATTATAAGGTACGGATCAAGGGTAAAGTGGAGCAATCCAGGGAATGAAGTAGCACCCTCCCCTACACCTTGGTGTAGTGGCTATTGAAAGGGGAACCTTCGAGCTGCCCTCAACAACAGTCGCCAACTTTACTTGCTTATTGATTAAAATTAAACAAATAATCATGGAATAATCACTCACTTTAATGAAGCTGGCCATTCTCCTTTGTCAGGACCAGGAGGCTTTGATCTAAAAAGAAACCCAAGTCAATATCATTTAAAAAATGAATAAAAATTAACAAATTTACCTGTTAGGAAAAAATGATCAGTTAATATAAAAATATCTGTGTAAAATAAAAAGCTTTAAAAAATAGAAACCTTGCAAAAAATGGGATCTCTTGGATTAGTGAAGGATACTAATTAATCATGTACAAAGTGATATCTTATTAACATCAAGAATTAAGTTGATCTTTTGTATTTTATGACATATCAACCCTTGCCAAAACCCACTCCTATGATTTGTAAACAAATGGTTTGTAGGTAACAATTTTTAAATGAGCCAAAGCTCATTCATTTGCACACAGTTAAACGGTTTCAACTATTGCATCAAACACTAAAAATTCTATGCAACATTATTCATTTGCTTCCATACAGTTAAATGGTTCCAAGTATAGCTCTGTAATATGTTCAAATTTAACATTAATTGTTTGCAGTTAAACAGTTTCAAGTATATTAAGTGATTAAATATTTCTACTTGACCCATAGATGGGACACTGATAAGTACTACCACTCTTGGTTAGTGTAAACCTGGGAGTAATGGCAACGAAGAAGTACTCCACATTCCCCAAACTCTAGGACTAGAGGATCACCATCAGATGGTTTAGTGTCATATCCAATATACTCATTGGGAGAGTGAGTGTTTTACTCCTTAGCAGAGATGCAGTCAGCATATTCTATAGCCCAAGGTGATAGGGCTGCAAGAAGAATTAAGGGAAAACTTAATACTCACTCTGGTGCAGGACTATTACTGTTTGCTCTGCCATTATCAGGACTTGCTTGATAGTTTGATTGTTGTTGTTGTTGCTGCTGTTGTTGCTGCTTCCCACCATGAGATGATCTCATCTTCTGTTGCTGTTGATGGGGAAAACGTTTAGCTTGGTATCCAGAAATTGCATTTGTGTTCTGGACATTATGTCGTTTGGGAATTTGGAATCTAATTCCTAAAGCATTAGGATTTTCTACAAATAAAATTTTCATTTAAATATTAGAAATCAAAATGCCATATCACATATTGGAATTAAACAAAAAAAAATGACAATTCAATATCAGAGGACACCATATGATAAATTAACATTATGGTTATTTTAATAGCAGCAAAAGATAGCAATTTAGAGATTAACAGTTTCAACGCTCAGATCTTAACAGATTAACAGTTCAACTCTCAGATCTTTCTGTCAAGGCACAAAAAAAAAGGGGTAGATTTAAATACTTTTCCCATCACTAAAAACATGAAAAAAATTGTCTTATTCACTGCTTCAACAATATAAACTTGAGTTACAGACACTATAGTGTGTATAGTCATTAAATCCCAAAAGTTGTCAAAGATTTCAAACATATTTATAAAAGGTGTAATGATTATTGCTATAAGAAATGGAATTGGCAACAAGTTCAAATCCTGGACAAGGCTGAGGTATTTAACATGTTAATGCCCTTAGGAAAGGTATGAATACATCTGTTCTCCTTCCAGCTATGGGTAAATAGCAGGAGTACACTGGGTTCTTTAGCCTTGGTAAGGCAGCCAGTCTACAAGGAAAATGCTGAATTCAAACCAGCTGTACTTTGCTTAAAAATTAATCTTGTGTTATATCCTGCTTATGAGGAAGTGAAGGATTAAATACACACATTAATAAAAGGTTGCAATATAACCTGGTAATTACTTACGTTTAGACTTCCCCATCTGAAATCTTGGCATGTTGTGTGGATAAGGAGAATCAGAATGTTGGAACTGATGATTGGGTGATGATTGTTGGGGATGTTGTTGCTGCTGCTGGGGCGTAGGGGGAGGTTGCTGTTGGTGGTCTGGTGGATAATGCTGCTGCTGCTGCTGTTGTGGATGATGGGGTTGCTGCTGCTGCTGATAATGGGCGTCATGCTGCTGGTGATGTGGAGGTTGCATGTGTGGCTGTTGCATGTGAGGAGGGGGTGGAGGTGGCGGGGGATGTCTCTGCTGATCAACAGCATCTCCAGTTCCTGGAGGCAATGGTTGCTGTCCAGAGTGAAGTCCCATATGAGGAGGTGGAGGAGCTGAATTTGGTAGGCCACTATCAGGATGTTGTGGAGGGTAGCCTGGTGGTGGCTGGCTATACATTGAACCCTGGTAAAAAAATTAAAAGATAAAAACCAAAATAAACTGAATCTATAATTTGTTACTAGACTCCACAAAAATATTAGTAACTAATAAAATTCACATTTCTTTAATGAGGCAACCAAATTATTCTCCATAATGTAAACTCTGCATTGTTTAGAATAGGTTTATAACAAAAATTATTTTAATCTCACAGAAATATCTGTTTTGAGACTATTCAAAATGGTGGCAAATAAGAGTGCTTCAGGTTTGAACAGAGGTCCATTATCAAATTTTTGATAGCAATTAGTTAAAAAAAAAAAAAAAAAAAAAAAAGTTTATTTTTGGCATGGTTATTTGGTTTAATGGTATATCAACCCTAGAGGGTTATTTAATGCCAAATCCTGTTTATACACATATGATTTTTAAAGTAAACAATTTGTAAGCAACTTTATTTTTTAAATGAGTTAGAGCTCATTTATTTGTACACTTAAAGATTTCTATGCTGAAGGAATACATTTTTTATAGGAAAAATGTGTTTTAAAGAATGGAGATTATATTAAAAAAACAAAGCAAAATTTTTTTTTCCTGGGTGAAATGAGTCATTATATTTCAAAATTCACTTTATTTATTCACTGACAATTATATGTAAATTACAATTCTTATTTATTTAACATAAAATAAAGACAGTAACAATAACTGGTTGCTTTGCAGAGTTAAAATTTCAAGTATTTCAATGATAGATGATTTTCATTATTAATTGAACTTACATTTTGTTGATAGTGGTCATACTGGACATTTCCATACTGCTGTGGTACATTGTAATACCTTAAAAATATACAAACATTAGCTTCAATGACACTGAAATTGCCAATATATCTAAATAAACTAAACTGAACAATTCTAATTTAAAATATTCTCATGAAACTTCTAGACTTATTTCAACAAGAGCAAGCTGCTACTCTTTATTAGCAGCTTCAAGGAATTCATTCAATTTGATCCTGACTGGAAAAGTAGTCTAGAGGCTTGAATAAGAACAAAAATTCTGTATGAGAGAGATATGACTATGCCAACACAATAAAATTTTCCATCAATTGATTCTACTATAATAAACTTTAGCAAGATAAAAGCAGGCAGTATAATCCAACCAAATGGTAACTATTCATCAAATACTATGGTGAGTCAAAAGTTATGCAATATTTTGCTAATGTGAGGTAAAATTCCTCAGCTTCAGATGCTTTTGCTGAGGTTGAGAAATAATGAGATGTACAGCTTGCCTGATACTCTCTGAGGGCTACTTCACAGATTTGCCTTTCTGGCTTGAAGCACAGCCTCAGAATCCACCTTGCATGAATTAAATTTCTTGACTCATCTGGTTACTGTACTGTGATCATCTGTGCCTTTACCTTTCAATCAAATGTTTTTGGTTGCTTCCACAGCATTATAGCCAAGTTTTAACTTGTAAAGCAAAAGTCTCTGAATTAAACTACATTGAACATTCATCTCTGCAGATTTCAAATCATACAGTGAAGCAATACATGTATCCATGCACCAACTGCTATGATGCAACTGACCACAGCAGATATCTACCATGGCTGGAATTGCTTTGGTCCCATGAGATATGTACTATAAACTAGCACATACCAAAATATAGCAAAACTTTTGACTCACCCTAACACAATATTGGCAATTCATTTAAAAGGATATTTCAGCTTCTCATCAAAATTCAGTTACTTATTATAATACAAAATCTATTTTTGTTCACAAGTGAAAATACACTGTAAAAATTAATTTCTTTATGAGCATTCAGCCAAGTTTTTCAAATTCTTAACTTATTGATAATTTTGACTAACTTCAACAGCAACCCACAAGCCCTGAAAATCTAATGCCCACCCCCAATAAAGATTCATTTGTTAACTGCATTGTTACTCACAGTTCTAATATGAATTCATCCAAGTAAATCAATAAATTTACAAATAAATAAGCTAAAAAAAATTCAGTATTTAAGATTTGATTTTATATAATATAAAATTTATAGACTAGTAACTTCTAACTTTTTTGAATTGTTGTTATTGTAAATTCAGATTAACATTAATTGAAAGAATAAACAAGTTCTTATTTGATTTTAAAATCATAACTTTTAGATGATATGGGCTCTGAAAGAAAAAACTTTCAGAAAAGCATTTTAAAGCTTTTATTGCTTTCTTTTTAAAAATTGATCAGTTAACAATACATCCTTTCAAAGTATATGTTATAGACTGTCTACCAGGATTCTCTATTTAATAAGTCTAGGTTATAGCTGAGAGGAAAACATTAAGGAACTTGCTCCACAATTGCACATGTTCTAGGCAAAGAGCTATTAGAATAGAACATGCATCTGGTATGAGAAGATTAAAAAACAGATGCTACTTATTTAAGATAACAAAATGATTTCTAACAGGAAAGTCTTGAATAGATGGAACCAATGAATGCAGCTCATCTAAACATCTTCTATAAAAGTAGTGATAGAAGAGGTACAAACATCACTCTAAGTTCCGGACCTAACTAATAAAAAAACTTTTAGGCAAAATTCAATTTTATTCATCAACAGTCTCCTTCTAGGGTGATACACTGATTCCAACACTTCTCTAACAATTCAATGCCTTTTTTGTTGAACGATTTGTCTTTGACCTCATTTTCCGATATCACTTCTTCATTGGAGCCAAATCTCTTTCTCTGGAGCATTCTTTTGAGGTCTGCAAACAGCCAGTAGTTGCTGAGAGCCAGATCTTGAGAATAGGGTGGGTGCAGAAGCAATTCCAAGTTCAATTCATGTAGATTTGCCATCGTTGTGAATCCCTTGGGACACAGTGCATTGTCTTGGTAAAAGCACTTTTTTCTTCTTCATTTGTGGCCGCTTTTTGGCAATATCTTCCTTCAAACACACCAACAATGCTATATAATATTTGCTATTAATGGTTCTTCCTTTTTCACAGTAATCAATGAACAAAATACCTTGTACATCTCAAAATACAAAGGCCAAAATCTTGCCTGCTGATGTTTGTCTATGGTCACTTTGGATGGCTTTCACCTGCTGCTGTCCACTCAGCTGACAGCCAATTTGACTTCAGAGTGAAGTGATTGATCCAAGTTTCATCCATTGTCACATCTATTTATGCAAAAATTCCTTTTTGTTGTGTTGAAACAGTTGCAAACAATCTGAATCATCAACGCGTTGTTGTTTTTAATCGATTGTGAGCAAATGCGACACCTACTTCGAACATAGCTTTCTCTTTGACAGATGTTCATGCAAAATGCCTTCATATATCTTCAACTCCTCTGCTATCTCATGGAACTTCAATTAACTATCGGCCAAAACAAGTTTGGAGTTTTTTTTAGTGTGTTCCAGGACAACTGCCAAATCTGGATGACCTGAGTGCTCAGCATCATTTGTGTCTGTACAACCGCATTTAAAGTCAGCATACCACCTCTTAACTGTTGTTTCGATGGAGTAGTGTCTGAATAACACTCAAGCCATTGCTTTGCTTTAACAGTATCTTTTCCCATCAGAAAGCAATGTTTTATCAACACACGAAATTCAGATTTTTCCATTGTTTTGAAAATTTGTGACAGTAGCTTCACTTAAATAACTGTAATTTGTAAACTAATTATCTGATTGGGCTCAAATTTTGACGCGTGCCAGTTGAAGCGTAGTACTTTATATAAATCATATGGATTTTTTTTATTAGTGGCATCATCTATACGTCAGGCTTGGGACTTATTGAGTGATGAGAAGCGATCCTTTCCCACTAGGTCATGCAAAAGGTTCTCACACCTGATCCAAAGAATTAGAATAAGGAGAGTTCCAATTGGTGATAGAAAAATAACAGCCTAGTCTTAGGTTGAAAGACATTTTCTAACACGAGACAAATTAAGGTTAGCTAATAGACTAGAGGTCAAGTTAAGATGCTTAAAAATTTCTTGAGATTATAGGATAGTGTTGTGTTATTAGTAAAGAAATTGACAAATGACAGGAGAAATGTGCTCAGGGAGGTCACTAATAATAAAGAAAAAAAAAAAAAAGAAAAATTGAACCAAGAACAGCTTGCATTAATCACATGAACCTTAGAAAACTGGCAATTAGCAACAACCATCACAGATCAATCTGTAAGAAAATATTAGATAGCAAAGTAAATCTATCTAGTAATAACTGAAAAGCTTGATAAGTCCTTGGTGTCATACTCAGGAGAAACTTTTGAGTTATCATAGCAGGAAGTGGACATGGCAATAAGAGTTTAAATCCTGGATGTGTGTTTGCTTTTCACATAGCACTAATACTCTTGGGAAAGATATGTATCCAACTATTCTCCCTCCACCTATGGGTAAATAGTAGGGCAGACCTTGGTATGACAATCAGTCTAGAAGGAAAAGTGAATGCTAACTTGTTAAACTGCTTAAAAATTGACCTTGTGTCATGCAGATGGGTTGGGTAAATACACACTGTCAAAAACCTTAGATATATCTAAAGCAATGGCTCAAACCTCAAAGCTTTCAGCCAATATTCAATTAAAATATTGAGCAATAACTGTGAACCTGGAGGATTATGTGTGTTGCTTAAAAGACAGCTTTGTTAAGATGTTTCCTAACATGCCCATTAATCACAGAGTCAAATATAATAATAATGTTAGGAAGGCTGACAAGTCTATATGAAAATGGACTTGAACATTCAAGTGTTTTTATTGACAAGCAAATGTAAAATAATTCATAGCAAGTAAATTATGTAAATGTATAATACACAACCAAGCAATATTTTACATTTAGACATTTTCAACATTCTCATTTACATATGTCATTACACACATTTAATGCAAATAATTTTCAAAACATCAATAATTTGTCATATACTAAACATTTTTTTTAATTCAACAAATCACTTGTAAATAAAAAGTGATTTGTATTTTTAATTGAAAAGTTTCAATTGAAATTATTCAAAATTGACAAGAATCCTCAAATTCCAACCAAAGAAAACATAATAGTAAAACTATATCCAACAATGACAATAGAATATCAATCCTGAAAATATACTTACTGTCCATAATTATATGGTGGGTACATGTTACAGCTACTGTTGTTGTTGTAATAATAGTTGTTATTTGAACCATAATTATTAGCAGGTTGATCTTGAGGGTTCATGTTTGAATAAGGAGGTAGAGGTTGATTGAGAGAGTTTTCTGCCATTTGATGAGGTCCAGGCATTGGAGTCATACCTTGAGGTGGTAAACCCCCAAGTGGCATTGCTGCAGCTTCAAGTCCCTGCCTTGCAGATAGAATTGCAGCTTTGGTGGGATTTGGAACTTCTTTTTGCAAATCAACATCACCTTTGGGTTTTGCTCCACTGACAGCTTCAAGGGCCTTGCGAGCAGTCTCCCATTCAGGTTTGTTAGGGTACATAACATTTTCTGAACTAAAATACAAGTGAAAATAGAAATGGACAAATTAAAAATAAACTTCCCAATTATTTAAGTAAATGTTACAAAAAAATAAAAATAGTCTTTATATAGCATAAAATCATGTATTATTTTTAAAGTAGAATGCTTAGTTATCAAAATAAAATCTGCAAAAATATTGTTTACATTTTTCATAAAGAAGATTACCAAAATAAAATTTATATTATAATGATGAGATTTTTTGTTAGACAAAGGAACTTCAGAGTCAGTTAGCAACTTGTGAGGTTTATCTCTACCCTGATCATCGTATTTTCTTAAAAAGAACTATAAGGGCATTTCTCAATTTGCAATTAAAATAAAATTTTATAACTAGGATAATGATGGAACTTAATGGGTATTGAAGGTGATCAATAAGAGAGAATAAAATGAATTATAGCTGACAGTTATCAAAAAATATTATTTACAGAAAAACTGAACTGAAATCAAATTTCTCACTACTCAAAGCGTTTGAATTAAAAGACAACTGTTAACATCTAGTTTCTTCTGACCCAAAATCTAATACCTTTATGCAAGGTATATAAATTTAAAAAAAATCTATTTAAAATAATAAAAAATAAAATTAAAAGTCCATTTACATAATTGGTAAAATATTTATGCATATTTCTTTTTAGTACAATTACTTCTTGAAATATCCATCTTACTCTCTAAAATTCAGACTTAACAATGCTTAAAATACAAATTTTTTTATCTAACTGAAAAACTCTGACACCAATGAGAAAAAAATACTTTTACATAAGTTGTTTATCATAAATATTTTAAAAAAAGTACAAATTATTAATACATTCAACATTTACAAAATCAGTTCTTGGCATTTGAAAAATCAGTTTATAGTTATGAAAATGTTAAACTGAAAAATCAATATCCCACACACTTATAAGTCAAATAATTGGATTGCTTCTTTTTTTTTTTTTCATCAGATTAAATTAAGATTCTTCCATAGGGAAATTTTAGCAACTTTTGATTTTATTCAATAAATTTTTGCTCGAAAAGAAAAACTTACTTTTTCTTATTTGTTAAGTGTAGAGAATGATTTTGCAAAAAATTGCTGTTATTGAATAACCATAATGGGAAGTGGGGATTGATGTTATCAGACACCCTGAAAACAACACTCAACATGCCTCTCGTTTAAAACTGTCACCCTTACACGAAAGAATTTATCAGAAATGGTTCATAGTTCAGTTGAAAATTAATTTAAAATATAGATGAAAAATGAAATTAGGAAAAACCCAATTTTTTATGTATTAAAAAACTAACTTCCTGTTGTTTTTGTGGGGTGAGTGGGATGCAAGATCATTTTCAAGTGGAGAGATTTAGAAATGTATGAATAGTTATCAATAATAGTTATAAAGACTCGAATTATGAAAATTTTTTCATAACTTTAGAGGCATGAGCAGTTTGTGGATTTAGTTTCAAGCCAAGCAAAATAAATTAATTTTAGAAATAAAAATTAAAACTGAACAATAAAAAGTTGAAATATCTTAATTTGAATTAATTACTCAATATTCAAATTTTTTCCTATAACTTTAAAAATGATGTGATTTTTTTAGCTGATATAATGGATGATTTATTTTTTCAAATTTTTTTTATTAGTTTTAAAATTTTACTCTCTAGACATTAGTGTAAACAATGACTTTTAAAAAGCATTCTAATGAATCTTCTAAAAATTGTCAAAACAATTTTCCAACAAATCATCAATTTTTTTTCCCAACATAACCTCAACCATAAATTCTTGAATAGTTTTTGTTTATCAGAATAGTTATTCCATGCCATCTGCTATTAAAAATTTTCAGAATCTTGTAATTAAGTCTTGTAATATATATGTAAAATACTTACTTATTGGGAAAGGAAAAGCACCTAAAATAATTTTTTCCTACAATTTTTAATGCTAGATAGATGAAAATAAGCAAAACAGGGTTTACAGAGTAAATCTGATTCTTTTATAAAAATATACAAATTTATCTTTCATAAGAACACTATATTCAAAGTTTGCTCACTGGGATCGAGTTGAAGGAATATAAGAATTTAAATTGATTTTAATGTCAACCTGTCAGGGTTATTTTATGCTTGGAGGTTAGAAAATCTTTGACATTGTATGTTTATACTTACATTTTTGTGTAGTTATTTAAGTGGGTTTTTTTTTTTCAATATTTTGTTTTAATGATATGAAAAAAATCTTCTGGGATAGTTTTTAATAATTACCAATCATGTTTATATTCTTAATCTTTGGTATATTATTTCTCTCAAGAAAGACAAAATGTCATTCATGATGACATTTTCAAATAAGTCCAACATATCATTAGCATTGAGAAAAAAAAAAAAGTGTATGATGAGAGCTAAATATCTACATTCTGAGAAAATGTTTGATAATGTAGGGTTGTTCCTTTCTAAATTTAAACATCATTTATAAAGTAAATTTTTTCTTTTAATGAGAATTTTTTAAAAAATCTATTAAAATCTAAGAATTAGTTGAATTTTTGTAGATCTTTTTTATAGATATATTAACATTTGCATCAATATTATGTGGGTATTAACAGCATTGCTGCTATGTACCTTTCATAATGTAACAAATCACTATACTGATTTAAAAAAAAAAAAAAGAAAGAAAAAAATCAGGGAATTATCTGATTTTAATGAAATTTTCCATGTTCATTTATTAATAAACAAATTTTATAATACATCAATTACTTCATTAAAAACCTTGCAGATTTTTTAAGTCACTTAACTATACACCTCTGCCATTTTTGCTAATTAATCAGTAGGGGTATATGATATTACATATAATTTCAGTATATCATAAGACAAAAGTCTGAAGGTGTGCATGAAATAAAGAAAAAAAAATTTAATTCGGAGCTGCTGAAAGGAAATAGTACTTTAAACATGAATAAAAAATAATATAGTTTTGAGAGCTATGATTTAAGAGAAAATTTTTCTTTTAGATTTTTAGGGAAACAATTCTGTATCAATATTTGTTCTGTTTAAAGAAGAGGTACCTTAAGCTTGAATTAGATTCTGACTTACTTTTCTCTAATCACAGGCTAAATCAACATGTGATTAACTAAAAGAATATTTTTACTAATTGAAAAATATAAATTTTTAACCAAGAAACTGGAAGCTTTTAATTATTTTTTCTATAAATATCTTAATTTATCTTTTAAGATAAAAAAGATAGACAAAAAAGTTTGGAAACCTACAGTAACAATCATGTTAAACAATTTTGAGTTTTGTCCCTTGTATTCAAGTTGAAAAATTTTCTATTTTTAGTATGTTTCACTGTAATTTTAAGTTTCATTTTCACTTCACTGTATCATATTTTGAAAGATTCTGGTATTTTAGCTTCTTTCAAAAAATGTCAAAGATTTAAAAGAAGCTCTATTTATTTATTTTTTCAATTCAAATAATTTTAATATCTTTTAAATTTTAACTAATAAAATGCTAAATATATCTTTCTTAATAGTAAAAATATTGATTTAACAACAATCAGATTTAGCCTGTGATTGGAGAAAAACATGTCAAAATATAATGCAAATTCAAGACTCATTCCCACTTCCTAAGCAGAACAAATATCGATACAAAATTATTTTCCTTAAACTTAAATTTTTTTTCTTCATATCTAATATTCACATTTGGGTTATATTTTCCAATTTCTTGAATTTAAAAAAAAAATTATTTCATGTACACCTTCAAACTTTTGTCTTTTTCTGACACACAGAAATTAAACGCCATATCCTATATCCCTACCGATTTAATAGCGCCACGCACACATGGAGAAAGGTGAAGTTACGTGACTTGAAAAAAAAAAATCAGCAAGTTTTTGATAATCAAAAACTTGCTGATTAACTAATGCATTATAAAATTCATTCATTGATAAATGAATACTAATTTCATTAAAATCGGATAATTCTCCCTAATCGCAAGTAATGATTTGTTACAAAACAAAAAGGTCAATGGCGGCCAGAGAAATGTCAATAAAAATAGAAGATTTCTTGTTCGATTGGATACATTACACAACTTTATGTCAGAATGGTATCCAATCTTTATTCTAACTCATGACACAAAGGCTAAGACAAATTAGACATTATATTTTCAGTCATTCGTGGTTGGGAACAAAAAATTAACTAAAGCCTTAAAACTGCGCGCCTAAATTTAAATTGAAGATTGTAAAAGCAAGACAGTTTTTTTTTTCTTTTCCCTTTCAACAGGAGAAAATAAGACCAATAGGAAATCACTTCCCTTTAAGGACGTCTCAACGAGGTAGTGTAAGCAAATTCAATTTGATAAGAAAAACAGAGGAAGTAGTGGTAAATAATAAGTGCGATCATGATCGGATAAAGAGACTAAAGAGGGTATTAGTGGTAATTGCAAAGTCGATAAAATATTGACGATATGTCTGTCAATATTGTAAGCTCATTTTCGCTCTTATAACGATAAATAAAAAAACAACAAAAAAAAAAAAAACAACAAAAAAAAAAAAACACGCACACAACTAGTGATTAAATATAAAAAGAAACTTACAGGGATACATCTTAACCCACTTTTAAAGATACCAAAATACTATTAGCAACACATTTTTATTCACAATAATAATGAAAATCAAATGAAACCTGTGAATCACATAAGCATCAAAGAGGTCTAAGTTTATCATGAACAGTTTGCTTTTTAAAAGCGCACTTACACTGAAAAATCTTTATGTAATAATACAAAAAGAGTTGAAAGTACTCTCCCAATGTAGACTTGATTAAAAATATTTTCAAGAAAAGTTCATTTACTTAAACGTCAACATGATTTAAATAATTTTTGAAATTTACTGCTATATAAGGAAGAACTACTGAAATAGCCAACAATAAATTAGTATGTTATCGGAAAATGACAAATCAGCAGTAGTAACACACCAGGGCAAAAAGCGAGCACTAATTGAAAATAGGTTAGGTAAGTAAACACAATTTAAAATTTCAATCGACTCTCAGTTTACAACTTAGATTTTATCATATCATGCAACTACACTTTATGTTTTTGTCAAGTCTACAGGCGAATTAAACAAAGATTGAGCGTGAAAAGGTTTGGTTTTTGGAACAAATATATTTAAAGATGGACTACTAGTTGGTTGGAGTCGCCATCTTGAACAGCAACACTGACTGATTTAGAACAATTGTCATTCATCTCACATTTACAACTAATATAATTTAGGACATTACTTAGCTAAGTAGATCATATATTCAAAAATCTAAAATTATTTTTTTACCTCTGCGGCCCTTTTGTAGAAGATGACGCGCTATCCCAAGCGACAGATGACATTTTTAGAGAATAGCGTCGTACTACTAACTATAGAATATAAACTGCGCAAGCGCACATATATAACAAAGGATTAACTTTAGTTTGGTATTAAAATATTTTTTTATTTTCAATTAGTTAAAAGAAAGATTTTAAGAGGGGTAAAAAAATAATTAATTTGATTGTATTTTATGAAATGCCAAACAACTATCATAATCTTTAATTATTAAACTATAAGTGAGGCTATCTTTAGTAGTTACGAAAGAGGCGGCAAAAGTTACTTTCAACCTGTGTTGATAAGTTTCAAAATCATGGACCACGATTGCGATTTGGATTTGTTAACGTCCCTTTTGGATGAAGATATGTCGAATGATGAATTTACTGAACCTGAAAATGGGGTTCAGTCTGTATGTGAGCTTAATAGAACAGAAAAAAGTAATGTACTTAATAACAACACAAAAAGTAATTTACTGACTACTCTCAGGGCTGAGGAGAGCAAATCCACCGGACCAGCTTCGTCAGATCTTCTTGCTGAAATAAACAGAATGAGAGAACGCATGGAAAAACTAGAGCGTGAACTTCAAGAGAAAAATAATTCATCTTCTACGAAATCACCTCCCAGACAAAACCGGACCGTCATTGATAGCGACAATATAGATCTCTTTTCCTCAGAAGGTAAAAACTTTGTTGATAAAAAAATGACGAATGTTTGCTCTTCTCTAAAATCCCAACAAAACAAAATGGCTGATAAAAAAGGCGATTCATCCAGTTTAAAAAATGAAATTTTGGGAGACAGTGATAGCGATTGGGAAGATATGGACGGGGAGAAAAACAAACTGAGCAACGCAGGAGAGGAACTGAAAAAGTTGCTCAAGAAAAACGAGCATCGTGTGGCGCACACACCATCACATAACGTGGCCCAGTTGAGAGCGAAAGCTTTACCTAAAAAAGGACTCGTACAAAGTACTCTAAGCACAATGCAGACTACTAGTTTCACTTCAAACATCATTAATGATTCATCTACAGTATCATCACAAAGGGACAAAGATTCTTCCACCGACCCTTTTTCGGGTATTCGTATCACTAAACCACTTGTGTCCTCGGAGATGATGCAACTTAGAATGCAAGGTCGAAAAATGTTCCGACTCTCAACTCTTCACAATAAGAGCAAAAAAGAACTTTCTGATTGTGATTGGGTAACAATTGGAGTGATAGTTCATAAACCAGAACCGAAGAAGTCATCTTCTGGAAAGACTTATTGCATATGGAAACTCAATGATTTGCAGAATTGTGATCAGACTGTATCATTTTTTTTATTTGGTGAAGTCTACAAAACTCATTGGAAAGTCAGTATAGGAACTGTAGTTGGTCTCCTAAACCCAAGCATGATGGACAAATCAGAAAAATATCAGTCTGACATTGCATTTACCATTAATCATCCCCAGAAGTTGATGATCATGGGAATGTCCACTGATCTTGGAATGTGCAAACAGGTAAAAAAGAATGGTGCTCCTTGTACAAATGTAATCAACAAAATGCAAGGAGACTATTGTACATATCATGTTAATGCCGCTTACAAAAAAACCTGCTCAAAAAGATCTGAACTGAACAGTTATACTGGAGTGACCCCAAAATCTTACAGCAATAAAGTACTTCCAAAAGGAGGTTTGTTCTTCTACCAGGGTAAGTCATACACCTCTATACAAATAGGCTCTAGTCAGCAGAAGAGCCAGGTGACTGTGAAGAAACTGCAACAACAGCAATCTCGGATGGGTAAAGATAAACTATCCACTATGTGCTTGCAACAGATTTCTGCTGATGATCAAGCCAAGTTGAATAAATTGTCTGACACTAAGCAGCAAGCCTTTCTTGATCTTTTGAGCACTCCATCTTTGGGTTCGATGAATCTTGTGAAGCATTTGATTAAGCAGGAAAAATATGATCAAAAAGGTAAAGGTGGCACCAACTCTGTCCTAGTTCAGTCCATTACCCCCACTGAGCTTCTAAAACAGCACAAGATGAAAATGCAACTGAAGAAAGAAATTTCAGCTGTGTCTGCACCTGTGCTTGGCCGTGGTCTGCAAACTGGTCTTAGTATAAATTTGGACATTGTCTCTCAGCCTTCACCTAAGATTGCTCTTACCTCTGAAAAAGCTAAACAACTAGCTATTCTCAAAGTTCAGTCAAAAGGTGGCCTACAAAAGACAAACCCAAATGCTGTGAAAAAACAGCCACATGATGAAAAGACTCTGGAGAAAATCAAAAAGCGTGTTGCTTCTGATTTAGTTGAGGAAGACAAAAATGGAAGCAAAAGTATCTCATCTTCAGCCTCCTCCTCTTCACCATCACCGTCATCACTTGCTCCTCCAGCCAAAAAATCAAAGTTGCTTGGCAATGTAGATTTAAACTCTGTAGAGGTAAAAAAACTGATGAATATGAAATCTTCACACATTGGTGCCCTCACTGAGTTGGAGAATGAAAAGAAAGAAATGTATTTCAGTACTTTGGAAAAGAAGGAACAGTATGAAGACAAAATGCGTTCTATAACTGAAATGAAGTGCACTCTTTATTCATGTAAGCTGTGTTCTTACACAGCTTTATCTGTCACTGACAGGTGCTTGAAGGAGAATCATCCGACCACAAAGCATCAAGGTGTGAAGCGTTTCTTTCAGTGTCGCAAATGCAAAACACGACGAATTGCTTTCACTAAGATCCCCAAAGATCCTTGCAGTGAATGTGGCGAGTATAATTTTGAAAGGACATCTATGATGCGGGAAAAATCTGGTCCTAAATTAGAATCTGAACAACTTTCAATTCGAGGAGATGAAACAAAGTTTTTAAATAGCCTCAGCTACAAAGTTACATCTGCTGTTGATTTGTAACTTTTTTTTTTTTTGTTTTTTGTTTTTTTTCCCAGAAAAATATGATAGCTAATAAACATTTATTGAGCTTGAATATTTTGTAAAGAAGGAATTATGATTAATTTTTTGTGATGTTCTTTTGTATAATATTTTATTAATTCTTTTAAGTTCACATAATGAAAAATGAGTCTTACAATATTTTTAAGTCTCTTTAAAAGTCATGCAATGTTTTTGAGTTGTGTCCAGTTGTTGAAAGGTCTTTCTTTCTTCATTTTTTTTAAATAATTCAAAACTTTTTTAAAGGTTCAAAATAAGTACAATTTTAAGAAATTCATTTTTTCTGTAATATTTTTTTTTAAAATTTTGTGACTTATAAATTTGTTAAAATTTACCTATAGACAAAAACAATGTTCCCTCTAAATTTTTTTTCTTTATTCATGTCCTGCATATAACATTAAATTGCATTTAATGGTGAAGCTTCAATTCTGGAGCTCTGGAGAGTGTGGAGTACCTTTTTATTGCCATTACTCTCAGGTCCTAGAAAGGTAGTATTTGTTAAGGTCCCATCTACAGGTCAAATAGATTTGTTTAAAAATTATTAGATAGTAATACTTACATTGAAAATATAGTTATGATTATAATCAAATTTAGAAATTAATTAAATTTTAGCATTAAATAACCCATATAGAATTGATATGCCACAAATAAATCAACCTAATTTTTTCATGGCTTGTGCTTAACTGAAGAAGTGGATTGTACTGAAAATATTCTTTTTAGATGATCATTGATTTTATTTGTCTGAAGACAGAATAATACTATCATTGTCAATATCAAATCATATTTTTTTATTTGAAACTTATTTCATTTGGATACTGCATGAAAATTTTACTTGCAGGTTAATTTTTTTCCTGTGCATGATCATGTAACTGTACAGCTTATGGGGAACATAGGATAAAAAGGTTTTAATTATAATTATAATCGGAAAAGGCCTCATATTTTTTTAATTTTTTAGGTTTGAGATGTAACAAATATCAGTTAATATTCTATCCAATTGAACATTTCAAAAACGTATTTTTTAAAATTATTTTTTAAAAACCTTTTGGTGTGAGTCAAAAGATAATGCTCCATCTTTTATACTGTCATAAAGGAAATCAGTTTCTTGTAAAATATTCATTTTATTTTGAATGTTACTTTATATTTTAATGTTTGTTTTAATCAATGTCTTTAAAATTTATTTTTAAAAATTATTCTTGCATTTTCAAATTGTTTGAATATTGATCAAAATAAATTTTTTTATATTTTTTGTTCTTCACTGGAAAATTGTCCGTTTTTAAAATGAGAAAGTAGATTTTTCTTTTTTTTTCTTTAAAGACATTTCCATTTCTAAATAAAAACAACTAATCAATGCTCAAAAAAAGCCAAAAATCAAAAAGATACTTAAGACAATGGTACTCCCTAATCTGCAGTGAGTCTCCTCAGTCAACCCAAGCTATAAAGAATTCATACATTTCACTTACTTCAATAAATGATGCCAAGTCACTTGCTATTTATAGAATTTATTTTGTTACTTGAGCTATCAAAAATAAAATATGATATTTGCAATGCAATTGTAAAATTACTCTCTCCTCTTATATGCTTACTAAAAAAATTCTTTTAGATAAAATAAATATAAGAAACTATTGTGCTTTATTTGTCAAATTTGAAATGCAAAATTTTTATTTCTATATCACTAGAACATTACATATTCACTCTTGAGTAATCATGGTCTTATTTATCAAGTTAAACATAATTTCTATTTTCTTATTGGAAGTGTCCATTCCAAAGAGATTTACAGTTTGTAGAAAATTATACATAAAAGTATTACACACACAATGTGTATATATATATATATATATATATATATATATATATATATATATATATATATATATATATATATATATACTTTTCTGTGTCATTTTCTATGTTATACAGTCCATGTTGGCCTACCAAATACACTTGTTTCATTTCTGTTGTCATATGTCCTGGGTGTATTCACAGACTACCCAAAGTTTTAATAGAAATCCCATATATTGGTCAATGCAAAACTTTCCAGCATGTTTTAACAAAATTTAATTTTGTAACATCATTATTAATTCAAAGTATTTTCCCTGGTTTTCTCTGACCTTACACCATCTTTGAGTTAGATAGTGTATTCCATCATGAAAAAAATTAATCCAGTTTTGATTATGTGAATTCCCTGAGGAATTTTTCAGTATCTTGGAATTACTTTAATCATTGATGTGACAAGGAGTATAGCATAGCAGGGAACAAGTTATAGTCTGATGAATTTGTTGAATATGCCACACATGGAAGTACTTCCCAGCTCTCTGCTCTTGTTGCTGCACTGCATTTGCAACATGAATGGGTGTCATCACCTGTTAACTTTCTTGTCCAGAAAATAGACCTTTTCAGATTTTTTTTGCTCTAATGTATCATACTGTCAAGTGAACTGATCCATGTCTCATTGACAATACTGTGGATGTATGACTTTTACATGGTGACTCTTGCAGTGAATGACTGTTTAAAACCAGTTTTTCTCAAAAACCAAGAGTTGTTCATTACATGCAATATATGACAAAAATACCTTATAGTTCAATAAGTGAAAACCATTTATAGAACTATATCTTTGCATCCAGTTTGAAAAATAAATTGAAAAGTGGCTATTTTAAAACAGTAAGAGGTTTGAGGGCAGATTAAATAAATGACTAATCATATCAAAAGCTAAACAAGGTGATGGTGAAATTAGAAAGGAACTTATCAACTCCTGGAAAACCAAAGGATTCTAACAAATATTGCTTTCCAGTTAAACCAACTGAAAACTGCAATCAACAAAAAGCATCTAGAAATATTTAAAAATATTTCATTGGATGTATTGCAGGTTTCTTTGGTAACCAAGCAAAAATTGTTACAGCTAAGAAGTTTATTTTGGATTTTTTTTTTTAATTTGGAAAAAAGTCAGTTTACCATATTTGACAGCTCATAAGGAGAACTTCTTTTTTTTTCTTTTTTTACTAAAATATCTATTAAAATTCCCCTGGGTCTTATATGCCATTTGTAGGTTTGAAATCCACAATGGTCGGCCAAAATTAGCTCCCTGGCAACTCCTATTATCTTAGACTTTTGAGTAACTTTCATATACTTATTTTCATTATTCAAGAAGTTATTATGCGGATTAAAAGTGTTATCATTGATAATAGTCATTATATTAATTTCATCACAACTAATATTAGTATTTTGTTTTTTCTTGATTTGCCCTGCTGAAATTGGGGTGCATCCTATACACCTGTGTGTCTTATATGCCATCAAATACGGTATTTAACTGAGCACTTTATTTGCTTACCCAAATTGCATAAAGTTTAGTTAAAAGAAAAACTGAAATTAGATGATCATAATTAGAAGGAATGATGATTTGGTTTGGTTTCTTTGTTTAATAGCCTATCAACCTTTGTGGGTTGTAAAAGGACAGTAGTGGTACTATTTAACCCATAGCTGGGGGAACAAGGGTTCATACCTTTCCTAAAGGTATTAGTCTGAAAATGAATGTAATAGCTGGAGTTCTAGCTTGCTTGTTGCAGTCCAGCATGTTAGCCACTATACCATAAGGACTCTCCCAAGAAGGAAGTTCATATAGAATAACATGGTTCTCTTGGCCAGGTTATACTCCTATCCTATCTCTATATAGGGTCAACGTACTGTTTGGGAGATGGATTGCTGTTTACCGGGCATCAAATATATTTTAGTGTCTCCTTGAAAAATAGTGACAAAGCTAATTTCAAGGTTTGAACATCTGTTTTTATTTAATTTTTTAAATTTAGCTTAGTTTGGCATAAGGTCAGAAGTATAAGTTCCCCAGTGAGAATGGAACTCATTTCCAACTGTCTATATCCTAGCTCGTTAGTCTTTACATCACGTGAAGCATCCTATGCGTTTGAGATATCGTCCACTAGTTGACATTTTTATTTAAACCAACCTTACCAGAGTGCTATCCCTTGTAACGATTTATCTCCCTTTATAATCAAGTATTGAAAAGGAATCCGTGAACTCTCTTGGCATTAGAAAAGCATGAACCACTAATTTCTGCACTCTGTCCTATAGCCACATACTTGATAAGGGTTTCAAGTTAAAGGACACTCTCCACAAGTTACGGATTTCCCCCTATTGATTATCTATGTTCACATAGATGAATGATAATATTTGACCCTTAGAAAATGCAAATGTCAAATCCTAGATGGATGTGGCTGTTTGAATTTCACATTATACTAATGCCCTTGCATGAACCCATCTATTCTCTCCCCCCCTCAACAATATGGTAGGACAGACTGGACTCTTAGCTTTGAAAGGCAACCAGACTAGGAGAAGGAAAACTGAATTCAAACAAGCTGTACTCCACTTAAAAATTGAACTTGTGCCACATAGACATATTTCAGGAAAATTTATTTGTAGATAAATAAGCATCAGTATTCCCCCCCCCCAAATTAATAACTGCCTGGAAAATATATATATATATATATATATATATATATATGAAAGTAGTAAAATAGGTATTTCTCCTGATATTTCATCAAATATCCATCACTATTTTAACAACACTTTCCATGAAAAAGATTATTATAACAGAAATGTTCAATTTCGACTTTTATAATAAATTCATCAAATTTGGATTATTTCGTTTTTCTGCTTTTCTTCATACTGTCAGATTTAATTGTTTTGTTTTTTGGGGTTTTTTTCTGAGTTTTTTTTCCATAAATGTAAATTCTGCATTGTTTGGAATTGGTTTATACCAAGAATTATTTTAATCTTGCAAAAATATTTGTTTTGAGGCTATTCAAAATATCAGCAATTTAGAGTGCTCAAGACTTGAACTGATGTTGGTTATCAAACTTTTGGTGGCTGTGAAACCATGAGAAGTTTATAGAAGAATGTGTGATGTGTACAGAGAAGCTTATTTTAATTTTAAAAAATAGGCTAAACATGGGTTTGCCCCTATGAGCCTTAGTTTTTAAAAAATACCCCTTAGAATGGAAATATACTGAGTACTACAAGTGGTTACAACATTCAGTAAAGAAAGTCATGTTAATCATCTTCCAGTACTTGAAAGTACCCATCATTTGATTTCCTTGAAGAAGGTCAACTGCAGACAGTGCTTCGTATTGACGACTCCTTCAGCAAAATTCATCTTATTTATCAAATGACCATTGTGTGTGATATATATATACACACACCAATGTTAGTGTGTCTGTGTTTTCATTCATAATATATAGGTAGCAGTTTTGTAAATTCATGAAAATTTTTTACATCTCCCTTAAAAACAGATCAAAAAGCTGCATGGAAATAAGTTAAAAATTGGCTACCCCTTTATTTGTATTTCATTTTATCTTTTTGTAACTATGCCTGAAACAAACAAATTTGATAGCAATTAATTTTGATTAAAATTTTGGCATCAAATAGACTGATCTTTTCTTGTGGACACTGTAAATGTAAAAGGTATTCTCCCTTGTTGATATTTATTGTCCTCGCATCGAAGCATTTATTTTATGATTTCACATTCTGTTCAAAGAAATGCTATTTACTCTGCTTATATCAACATTTTGAATCTGATCAGTTCATTTCTGGTGCAACACACAAGGTACAAAAATGTTGATTTAGTGTGACACAAGACTAAACAAACTGGGGAAAAGTAGGAGAAAGTTCATTGCATCAATCTTGTTTTGAAAATGAGCATTCAAAACATTGGACTTTTATTTGGGCTTGCATATCAACTGCTGGTGACGATAGGAAAAATGAAGCTACTTTTGTCTCCAAGCTATTTGGCTATAAATGCGTATGCACGCATACAGACACATGCACTACTGATACACCCCTTATTCTGGCATCTGTGCACATAAGTAAGTAAAGTTGGCGGCTGTAGTCAAGGGGGACCCAAAGGCTTCCTTTTTGATAGCTACTACAGCTAGGTGGAGGGGAGAGCGCTACTCCTTTCCCTGGATTGCTCCACTTTACCTTTGATCCTTACCTTATAATGCTGAGTGTTGAGCAAGGAAGCATCAAGTGCCATTTTTTGAGTCTTTGGCATGACTTGACCTGGGACTGAACCCAGGTCTCCAGGGCCATTGGCAAACACTCTAGCCATTATGCCAATGTGTGCACATACCAATCTGTATATAATACCATTTAATATAATCTAGCTAGATTACATTTACATTTTATCTCGAGTAAAATGGAACAATGAGAGTGTTTCAGTATTCTGTCAGTATGTATAACGAGACAGAAAGAGAGAGCTTGTTATGTTTAGAGTACTTGGGCATCTCATGTGGTGTATTGGTTAGAAAGCTAGATTAGCAGACCATTGTTTGCGAATTCGTTTCTCAATGGGTGCCCCATACTGGTTGCTATTTGCCACATCTAAGCTAAGCATAGTAAATAACTATATTTAGAATACTTGGCATTTTCGTGGAATTGTTGACCAACCTTTCAATCTGAGTGAGAGAATAATCAGAATATTTTAAAAAAAGAAAATATTTCTAGCTTTATGACATCGTTATTTTAAAGAGAAATTCGAGTTTTATATAGATTCTGATTGATAGAGATTCCAGTGCCATTTAAAATTGTATAAAATAATATTCATATTTAATACATAAATAACTGCTCATATAATGTGCACAGTGGGGTGATAACTAATCTTTCAATCGTAAATTACTTTTCTTCATCGGAAAAAGAAAAAAAAACGTGACTATATTTTGATTATGAAAATTAAATTCTATATCATTTGATGTAAGAAGCACGTTTCCTTTTTTACAAAATGACAATTATTACCGATCGAAATATCGCCAAATCATTTACATTATACTATTATCCATATTTAATAAGCATCATAGAGCCTGATTCAAGGCCATAATTGTGAGACACTCATTGAGGATTCAACAGCAGTAATAATGGTCTGCGTTGCAATTTTGACATTCCCTTGTTGATTTGTACCACAAACCCTACAAGAGTTATCTACCTTTACAAGTTATTGCCCTTGCATATATTTTATGTTAAAGATTTCTGCATTTATAGCTTGTTCAAGTTCATTTATTTTAAAATTTGAAAATCAAAGCTAGAATACTTAGAAGAGTCCAGGAGACCCGAGTATACTTACTATCAGTGACTTCAGTGAAAAAAAAAAAACACCAGTCAAAGCTGGAATGAAAAACACGAAAGGAGTAAAAGAAGTTTAAAAAAAGAATGTAAAAAAATAAAATAAAATAATAATAATAAAAACAAAAGTGGGAAGAAAAACATCTCTATGGGCGTTTTAAGTGACTAACAAGCGACATCTCACATTAGAAAACGTGGACGTGGCTAAGAAAGGGAACCCTTAAGAGAGAAACTAAATATCTTCTAACAGCAGCACAAAACAACGCCATAAGGACTAACTATATCAAAGCGAGAACAGATAAAATGCAACAAAACAGCAGATATAGGTTATGTGGCGAAAGAGAGGAAACGATCAATCACATAATAAGCGAATGCAGCAAATTAGCACAGAAAGGATATAAAACTAGACACGACAGGGTGGGCAAGGTGATCCACTGGAAATTGTGCAAGAAGTTGAAGTTTGACGATACAAACAAATGGTATATGCACAATCCAGAATCTATCCGAGAGAATGAGACGCACAAACTCCTCTGGCATTTTGAGGTACAAACGGATCAACAAATCTCGGCCAGACGACCAGATCTTATAATAATCAATAAAAAAGAAAAAAAAAGAAAACTTGCAGAATTGTGGACTTTGCTGTCTCGGGGGACCACAGAGTGAAATTGAAAGAATATGAAAAGAGGGATAAGGAGCTCGACCTTGCTAGGGAATTGAAAAAGCTGTGGAACATGAAAATGACGATAATACCAATTGTAATTGGTACTCTTGGTACAGTCACCAAAGGATTTGTACAAGGACTGGAAGATTTGGAGATAACAGGACGAGTGGTGACCATCCAAACTACTGCATTATTGAGATCGGCCAGAATGCTGAGAAGAGTTCTGGAGACTTGAGGAGATTTGTTGTTACTCAAACTTCAGTAAGAAACCATCAGCTTACGTTGATGTGGAAAACTCTAATGATAATAATAATAAAATCTTAGTTCTACATATTTTCAAAGTGTTGTGATATATCTTAGTTTGATATGTTTCTACGAAGTGGCGATATTTATAGCGACTGTTGATAAATGTGATTTATGCAACAGCTAATAAATACCATTCTGACATTTTAAAATGGCGGTACCAAAGCTAAAAGGTTGTCTATACACATCTGAAGAAACTGTGATATTCTTATTCATTTATTAATTCTTTTTCAAAGAAAAATGGCCTTGATATTACTTGAACTTCAGTGAGGACCACCTGTTACAATTCACGTGAAAAATTTGCAGAGATATGTTAACGATAATTGATGAAAAAAATGAATCCCCTTGTCAAAAATATCGAAACTTTCCTAATTGTCGAATATTTTTCTCAATCATCTTAAATCATTGAAGTTAGACAAAAAATATTTTTATTCACCGTAGTGTATTTTTGTTGTTTTTTTTTTTTTTCCCAAACATATATGGTTTATTTTATTATTTATTTAAACAATGACGGTTTCTGGGAATTGAATATATATTGGATTTTATTGAGTTGTAAAGATCCCTAACCCACCAAATCTAAAAACAGAAAAAGACCCACGTGTGTCATAATAATCACTATTTTGCCGTCAAAATTTAGCGAGTCTGAATACCAGTTATCCTCTTCCTATTCAGTAGCAGTCCATTTGTTGAAGAAGACTGATCTTAGATTCTCCAGCCTCTGAACCAAAAATATCAGTCTCGAATTTCACAATGACAACCAAGTTTTATCCTCAAAGGATTTCTGAACTGACACGCGAGTTAGCAATAAAAATACTAAAACGATTTATGTACACAAAAATGTAAACTTTTGCTTATTACCAAAATAATGCATAAAAAAGATAACATCAGTTCAACTCAACTTCCTGTTATTTGTTTTAATGCTTTATCTTATAATCTATTTTAGCGTTAACATTTATCACAGTACCCGGAAGACTCCTCTAATACAATATTAGTTTATATTTTCTTATAAATTTGTTACGCACAATTTGCTAAATTCATACTACTCTCGTAACAGTGTAAACCCATGACTGCTGAAGTTTCTGGTTTTCTTTACCTACATTAAAACAAATTTAAAAAAAACTGAAATAAAATAATTCAATATCTGTTGCAAGATTTCCTTAAAATGATATGCTGTTACTTTGATTGATATTGGTATGTTGTATAGTCGAACTTACAAGAAATTCAAACAATGTTTACAACAAAAATTGTATTATGAATGAGTAACTTCTCATAAAAGCAAATTTTAAGCAGATCCGGTTAAATGTAAATTTTTCTGTATCATGCCAAAATAAGTAAAATTTGAACATGAACTTAATAGAAAAAACACTCCAAAATTTTTTTTTCTTGCAATCAGATATTTCCAACTAAATGGGAAATACAATTTGTATAGCAGTACTTAACTGCCTCCTTTTGAGAATGCAACACTAAGTCAGGTCTACCGCGGGGAGGGGGGTATTCATGCGTACATGGTAGGGACAAAACATTGCTCTGTTCTTTTGAAATTTTCTTTTAGGGACGTCCAAGGTATTGACTCTGAACCTACCCCATTAAGTTCCATGTGGAGGCGTTGCTTGAAGGGATGCCTTCCGAAACTGAGCGAAATACATATATTTATAACTACGGATACCCGGGATATATAAACATCGCTGGCAATATGAGGAAATTGATATTATAAACTTCCGATAGGCAGTTCTTCAAAGTAAAATTTTCAGCTCATGTTATCATCACTTACGTAGTTGATCTCTCAAATATTTGTTTTGTGAGAAAATACTGAGGCAGATGTTAAATACAGAAATCCCTTCTGATTTACTTATACATTCCAAACTAACTCACAAGCAAAATCAATAAATTAACAAATAAAACACCACGAACGTACATTTTAAAGGCCGGATGTTGTCCAGACGATGGCCGAGACGAAAACGAATAAAAAACGTCGCTGCGCAGGTAGGCTCCGCGCATCCATCCGGTTGAAACGTAACTATATATTTACAATTTAAAAGATACTTTTTTTTTTCACTCAATCAGCAATCTTCCCCACCAAAGTATTTCGAAACCGATTCGACCCAAACGCGACTATAAAATGGTCAACGAAAGTTCAAAAAGACAGTCGGCTCTGAGACCTCGAGAGAGATCACGCGTCGCATTCGGACAAGAACAAAAAACCCAGACGCCTTACCAAGCAAACTCGCATCCCAACACTACCACAGACGGCTTAGAGCTTACCAACACACCTCACACATCGTACCACAATACCAACCCAGCCGCTCGAGAACGACTTACGCCCATTCTCCTCTTGAGCCATTATCCGGTGGAAGAAGGCTCGTATCTTCTCCGACTTACCAATTTTTATTTATTTAAAATCAACGTATTTAAATCTATTTCTCTCGTCTGTTGTCTCCTGCAACTGCACGCTTATTCATAACACAGCTGTTAATAATTTTTTTTCTTTTTTCCACGTTGCTTATTGCCGTCACTGATTGTAAATAATATTTAAATAGTTCGCATCATGCCAGGCACAAGTTTTGCTCCAGCACAGCCGCCCAAGTATTTCAAGTTGAAGTTTAAAATCAAGTAGAAGTCAAATCGATCTTTATATGTAAGTAAAATATTACATTTGCATAACTCATAGTTTTATTTATTCATTTTTAATTGTTTCTACAGTTTTTATCTAAGAAAAGTTAAAGCTTGTTGAGGTCAATAAAGTTTTCTTGTATTCTGATATGTTTTGCTAAATGAAGATTCTTGTTTTGACCCCAAACCTTTTACTTTTAAAAAGTAAATTGTATTTCAACTGAATTTTCTTAATAGACAAATTAATCGATCAAGATATTCTAATTTCAGCCAGTACTTTAATTAATTTCAACAATGTCAATAAATACGTGGATATTCTGTGGCAGTGATTAGATGTATTTTTCACTGGCGGACGAATTCCCTCACATAAGTAAATTGGTTGAACTGATCTAATCAAATCCACTGGCGGAAGGATACAAAAAGCCGGACCTTCTGCGAGAAAAAAAAAAGGAATTCTTTCTCTTTATCCAGCAGCCGCCAAGGAGTTAACAACACAGAATGAGCTGATCACCGTTACCTTGCTTCCTGAACTGACAGGTCAAATACGTGTATACGCATACCTTTCTTACCGACGAAGGCCTGCGAACTTTCAACACATCATAAATGGACAGAGGACTGAAAGAATTTTATATGTGTATTGCTTGCAGATTATCATAACAAAGCTATCAAATTTTGTGTAAAGGGATTAAATTGTTGTTTATTACTTTCCACTTCAAAGTGCAGACGCTCACAGCGAACCTTATTCTTCTTTACAATTCATTCGATAGAAACAGCATTGAACATTGATTAAAGATCTAATAAAAAGACAAAGGCAATCAATGAAATTACAATGTACTCTTTCCAATAGGAGAAAATAATATATTTTATAATCTTGACAACTGAAAAGGCAAATTTTGAAATTAAGGGATTCAAAAGACGTAGAAATGGAATAATCGAATATTAGTCGTATGAGCTGTGCATCCTCTTCTCGAACAAGATTTGATAACATTTAAGTGTGTGGAATTCTAAAATTTACTCGACCATTTAATACTCTCTGTAAAGGATGTATTTCTTCTCTTATATTTTGGATAAAACTGAACGTGTTATAATGTTCACGTTATATAGCCAGCAAATTCCTTAACAAACATTCTGTAGATTTTAGTGTTATTTTCGATAAAAAAAAAAGAAAAAAAAAGATACTTTTTAACTCTAGAAAAATCAATATATGTTCTGTTTGCTATTCTAAGTGCAAAGTTCATGACATCAGAGCAACGAAATTTTGAAAAGTAAATAGCGTTCATTGAATGTTTGCGACGATAACAGTGGCCGTTTTGTTAGCCTTTTTAACTGATTCGACATTAAATAGGGAAGAAAACTTTTTTGTGACATTATTTTCATCCTTCTAATACATTGATTTAATATCTGATATTCTGACATACTTTTATGTATTTACCGAACCCCTCCACCACGGACAGGATGCGACACAAGGTCATTTTGTAAACGGAGTACAGGTAATTTGAATTCAGAAATTTCCTTTTTTTTTACCGATTGCAATGACAGGGCCAAAGAGCCAAGTTTGTTCTACTATTTACTCACAGCTAAAGAGAGAAGAACTGGATTTATGTTTTCTTTAAAGACATTAGCTCAAATGTGAAACGTAATCTCAGCCTCATCCAGTATTTGAACCCAGGTCGCCGTGTCCATTATCCTGCGAAGATAACGACAACGCCACGAGAGCTTCTAAAATGCATTGAATACTTGGAACGTAAGTGACATCACCGACTCAAGATGCACTATACATGTTAGAAATTGCAATACTTTTTATAGATCATATAATCAATGATAAAATAATGACCATGACCAATGTCGGTCGAAAGTATTCGGAATCTCTATATCTAGTCCGGATTATTGGCCTAGAGGGTAAAGTGTTCGCTAATGGTTCGGGGGACCAGGGTTTAATCCAAGGTCGAGTCATGCCAAAGACTTAAAAAATGGTACTTGATACTTCCTTGCTTAACACTCTGCATTATAAGGTACGTATCAAGGGTAAAGTGGCGAAACCCGGGGGAAGTAATAGTTCCCTCCCCTACACCTTGGTGTAGTAGCAATTGAAAAAGCCTTCGGATCGCCCTCGACTATGATCGCCAACTTTACTTCTATATTTATAAGCATTAGAACTTTGGAGAGGAATTAAATTATGTAAGAATTCTTCTAATTTCTAATATTTATAGATATAGAGATTCGGAATACCTTCGATCGACATTAGTCATTGCCAGTATCTTATTTTGCTTAGATAATTTCTTTCCTCTCCAGAGTCATCAAATAAGAAAACAAAAGATTTTTACAAGTCTAATTGACTTAGGTTATTTCTTTATATCATTCTAATTATTTTTGCGTATATATATACGCGGTACATTCAATAAGTTTCCAGACTTGTTTGTATAGGCATTTAAAATTGTCGTTGACTCTTGAAAATTCAGTATGAGATGAGTGGCCAATTTTTATGATTTCAGGTTCAAATGAACAGCTACAGCAGGAATTGGAATACACCCTACAAAAAACCTGATTGTCACAGCTGGTGAATTTCAAAAATGCAATCTGGACGTGAGGACACTTTAGAAGAACGATATGCAATAAAATTCTGTTTTAAACTTGGAAAAAATGCCACAGAATGCTTCAGACTGCTTTTGGAGCATCTTGCATGAATCGAGCATCAGTTTTTGAGTGGCATAAGAGATTCTAGGAAAGCAGGGAATCTGTGAGGGATGATGAGAGGTGTGGGAGGAGCAAGGAAGTCAATACACCAGAGTTGATTGGCCAAAGGATTAGGGTTAGGGTTACTATGTTAAGGTTTTAAGGGAGTTCAGGAAGAGATTCCGTCGGAAAAGGCCAGTACTCTTCAAATCGGGTCAGTGGCATTTCCACCAGGACAATGCACTAGTCCACAACTCCATCCTTGTCACAGACTATATGACCAAGATGGGCACCAAGACAGTTGCTCACCCTCCCTATAGTCCAGACCTTGCTCGATGTGACTTTTGGTTATTCCATAAGCTCAGAGGCTGTCGTTATGAGACAATTGAGGAGATGAAAGAGGCTGTGACGAAGGTCTTTGACACGCTCACACAAGAGGACTTCCATGGGGCCTTCCAGAAGTTGTTGGAACGGTACAACAAGTGCATTGCAGCCGGAGGAGATTACTTCGAAAGGGACTAGAGTTTCATGTGTGAACTATCAATAAAAGTGCCCATACGAAAAAAGTATGGAAACTTATTTAATTATCCTCGTATATATATATATATATACATACGCAGAGGATGCGATAGCTAAATATTAGCCATTTACAATTATTAGTATCATGCATGCGTTTTGTTTCAACTGTGCAGCAAACTTGAATCAGTTGGGCACTGTGTGCGAGGAAATTAGCACCATGATACTCTTCACTCCTTCATCAATTTAGAAACGGCATACAGTACCGCTCGAATTTACGTCGGAAACACTAATACAGAAATTTCATTTGTTTCAGTGTTAATCTGGGGACAGATTCATATTCATATTGATGAAAACCAAACACCCAGTTCACATAATGATGTCTGGGGTGGACATTAGGGATGGTGACATTATGCCTCCATTCATCTTCCCATACTGAACACGGAGGCCTATATCAAGTGCCTGGAGGTTGTATTGCTGCTCTAGATCGAGAGGATGGAGGCTAGAAGACCCTACACATAGAAATTGGACTCTGCGCCACGCCACACAAGCAACAGAATCCAGTATTGGTTGTCAAAGTTTCTACTTTACCCCTAAAATATGGCCTAACTCCCCACATTGCAATCCCCTTGATTATTAAGTGTGGGGCACAGTTAAGTGAGAGACCAGAAAAAACTTTGAGTAACATTAAAGATGAACCGAAGGCAAGGATAACGGCAGCATTTATAATTTTTAACTAGGAAACCGTTGAAAAGTTTTGAAGGTGATTCTGAAGTCGTCTGGAGGCCATTGTTGAAGCCCATGGCCATTTCTTTGAATAAATTTAATCTATAGTATTTCAAGATATTTTCATCTAATTTTGGTTAATATATCTAATAAAGTGAGATGTCAGTGTTATTTTTATTTTTGCGTAATTTAGATGACAATTGATCCATCGCACTCAGTTTGTATGTACACACACACACACACACGCACACCGAAAGCTACTATATAATGCCTTATAATTCCCGAGCTGACGTATGTCTAACATAAAGTTGGGCGAGTTTTGAACCCAACTCTAGCGTCCTACGTGTCTAGCCACACGGAAGAGTTGTGATACAACCAAAAGTCTGTGGATAATATATATATATATATATATATATATATATATATATATATAACCGTAACCCAGTAAAAATGACATATCATGGAAAGATCTTGATTAGAACAATGCACTTAAAATTATCTAACATAAAGCAATTTCCAGTTCAATTTGCAAGTAAACGTTAATTTTTTTGGGAGGGGGTTGCATTAATACTGAACGGCATGTTTTAATAATCCTAATTCACGGTATAATGAAGATAACTATAAAATTCAATTAAAAATATTTATCTGCTTTTCTACTTGGCTAGATTTGACACAAGGTCATTTTGATAAGATGAAATCTGATTATATCTATTTACCAACCCCTCCATACGAGCAGGATGTGAAACAAGGTCAATTTTTTAAGCAGAGTTTAACAGGCTTGAATTCAGAATTTTCCCTCTCCTGGACAGTTACCTTACAAAGGTTAAAGAGCCCAATCTACCCTACTATTTACCCATCCATAGCTGGGGGGAGAATAGCTGAATTCATACCTTTCTCATTGGTGTTAGCACTATGTGAAATGTGAACAGCCTCACCCAGGTTTGAATATTTCCTACGACGATAACCCGTACATCACGAGCGCCTCCATTGAAATCTAATCATAACCCTTTAGTCCATTCTCAACAGAAGCATCATTGGTGTTATAAAGGAAATCTATTATGTTCATAGATGATCTCGTATATACATATATATATGTATATATATATATATACACGAGATGACCGATGAACATTTTGGATTTCCGTTAGAAGTATAAGAAAGCTTCATCTGATAATTGTATTCTCTATTTCATAGTTGATGTATGAAATTTCTAGTAATGTGATAATAAAAAGATAAGATTTTTATTTATTTTAGTTTGTATACTGCTCTGTTGCCTTGCATTTGAGCACTTTTTAATCTATCAAATGTTTTTAATAGATTGTTTATTCTCACCAATTCTCTAGCGAAGGTCCAAATAATCGTTTATTTGTTCGAGCTCTTTATATAATTCGATAAATCTAATATTGATATCATAAACTGATAAAATAAATTTGCGGCAAAGTAACACACACACACACACACACACACACACACACACACACATATATATATATATATATATATATATATATATATATATAATTTTAGTAATATCCAGTCAGCGTCCGAAGACAGTGGGTGTGGATTATTCTTGTATAGAATATATGAGGAATATCATATAAATCTATGAGTGCTCGATGTATGGCTATTGTTAATCCCTTATTTCTTCGCAGGGATATAACAAAATTCACATTCAGAGCGTATATAGTGCAATTAGAAGGAAACTCAAACCTGGTTAAGTTGTCATTATAAATTTATTTCGCCGGAGAATATTATTATACTCTCCGTCTCGTCAGATGATTTTTTACAGGTTAGATTTGAGGTTGCGGAACCTCAAGTCTAACATATAAAAAAAGTCTAACATGTGTCACGTGATATGCCCCTGAGAGGCGAGAAGTAAGATTTAATTTGCCTTCCCCTTTTGGGTTTGATTAACAAGCACAACGACTGACCGCTAAGGGCAGCCAGGATAAGGTCAAACTACCTGCACTCCATAACCGGGTGGACGGAGAAGGAATGTAGGTCATTGAGTAGCATGACCGGATGAGGTGGAGGAAGGAGCCAAATGACTGGCCGAAGCCTTAGCGCCGGGAGTAGTACCCTTTTCGTCAGAGGAAATAGGGACAAGGTTTGTCAGTTCTTGGACAGCAGTTGGCGTAACGAGACGTGTTGAAACTGTCGCCGAAACTCCGGGAAAGAGCGGAGCAGAATCTTGGACAGAAGATAACAGGCGCCTTCCAGCCAGGTTCTACAGAAAACCGCTCGCCCGTAAAAGAAAGGAATCTGCGAAGTAAACCCGTTAAAAGCTAAGTACATCTTAAACTGTTTTCCTCCTAACCTTCCCAAATATTGGAACTTATATGTATTCAGAAAAGGAAAGAAATAGACTGAAGAAATTCGTTTCATAAACTGTAAACGAACGAATGGACTTAACTACCTTTTCAAGTTTTAAAAGTAAAGAAAGAAAGAAAAAAAAGAAAAGGACTGTCGAGAGAGACATTTGTGTTTAAGACTGTCTGCAGGTGATATAGCCGGCACCTTAAATATTTGTTTGGTCCTCACCTATCAAAATGTTGTTGTAGTTGAAATGTTCCCTTATGGTGAAATATATTCGTTATGTTGTTTATCTGTCGAGTTGCCTTCTTTTGCATATTTCTTTTTCAGCTTCATTCGCTTCAATTTATTCTCGCTAAATGTCTTATTCACCTTAAAACACATTATACGGGAAACTGGAATTTCCGACTGCAGTGAATAATATTTTATTTTTATTTTTAGAAGTCCATGTTTTCCGTTATCCGAGGGGGTAGGAAGACGAAAGGATTTGGTGACGTATGTAACGTGAATTTGGAAACCCCTTGCCAGCGGCGGCCAGTCTGCCCCTGAGTTGGCCCCCGCATTGTTTGCCAGTTCCTATATGCCCGAAAAAGGAATCTTGACTAGGACTTATTTTGCGAGGGGTCAAGTGCCAGACTACCCCGACGTTACACGTGCGTAGAGTGAACTCACGTCCTGGGATAAATATTTGTGCACCGTTACACATGTAAAAAAGTCTAACATGTAAAAAGTCATCTGACGAGACGGAGATTATAATAATATTCTCCGGCAAAATAAATTTATAATGACAACTTAACCAGGTTTGAGTTTCCTTCTAATTGCACTATATATATATATATAATTATTTTGGAGCCATCGAGTAAATGTGGGATTATGTTTGGGACTAGTTAGTTTAACAAAGTAGTAACTTATAATTCATGAGATGTTTAGCTCATATAGAAACAATTACATCAGATGAGTGAACAAAGGAGAAGTAATTAAATAAAACAGAAAATAAAAGGACAGAAATAAATGGTTTCTTTAATCTTGCAAAACATAAGAGACACAAAAACGAAAGAAAGAGCACAAAGTGGAGTGTCGTAATTAATAGAACAATTTCAATGCTGTTCAACTCCAGGTGAAGCGTTGTTGCCATCTGAGATTTTAAAATTCAACAACGAAGGCTGAATAGAACACAAAAACACATCATACGAGAGTTCAAGGTGTTATTGCAGGAGGAACAAAATCAGAATTTTTCTTCTCTCTATGTTGCCTTCAAACGGGATATGTGTTCCACTAAACTCAACCCAAAATCAGCGACATTGCAGAAATCAGTAGCGATGGTGGTGGTAGTAGGATGTCACTCTCCGATCGCTTATGGTCAGAGCTAATCAATTGACGCCATCTTGAAAGTGGGGAGATTCGATGCGAAATCATCTGTTGGTTACAGGTTTTTGTGAAAAGTAATTGCTAAAATCACCTCAAATCTTACCAACAATATATCGATAGAATAAAACAATTTAAAGTTATATTTATAAGTGCGGTTGCAAAGAAATTCCTTTGAATAGTTTTATTGACATCACCCGACTATTCACAAAAGGAATGGTTTTATTACCTTATTTAGGTCGAGGTTAAAACATAGTAATGAGTTTTCCTCGATGTGCTTCACTCGGACGTAATTAGAGTATCAAACGTAGAAGATAAATTTTTAGTAAATATTAAACCTAAAACCATAAAAGATATTCTATTAAATGGATTCACAGCCGGGGCAAGGGTCCATATATGCACACACACACACACACACACACACACACACATATATATATATATATATATATATATATATATATATATATATATATATATATATACACATCAGCGACAAAAGGGTTCATGTATGTAACGCATGCACTGTATGCCTTACATTTTTCCCCATGATAAATAGTGTTTGTGAAATATAAAATTGATAATTGATGATTTTCATTATCCTCTTTGTACTAGTATTTTTTGTATTTCCAATTTCTTAGGATAATTGTTACAAGCGATATTATTTAGGGGGTGTAAGTAGAGAAAAAATCAGTTGTTTTAACGAGAAAAGACGCAATCAAAAACAATGAATTTAGTAGCTTGCCTGTTGCCTTTGAGTTGGGGGTATAAGAGATAGAACATAAGACTGGGAGGGTGAAAGTCAGAGAAAAGCAAAAATATTTTTGCTTGCGTTGTCGACGAGGTCAAAAAAGGCTGTGGGTTTAGTCTTTCTTCCCTATTTTATTATTCCCTTCAAACTGGGTGCATGAAAAAGAGAGACTGAATAATAAAGTAGTGGGTGAGAGAGAGAGAGAGAGAGAGATCAGAAACTCTTTTGCTCCTTTTCCAGCGGTATTAAGCCAGCATTCATTCTACTGAAGTGATGTTTTTATTGTTCCGTGAGGCTGAAATCAAAGACTTGCTTATTCAAGGGAGTTATAGTCAAAGATTTAGATGAAAATTTGTATTATTCGGTTCTGAAAAATACTTCGGATGAAATTATTGTTCACGTTGAGCAAAGATTTAAAATAATGGGAGAGTTTAGATTTGTTGAGTTATTAAATCAGAAGCTTTTTCACGCTTACGAACAAAATTATTTTGATGGAAACGTTTTTAACTTTGGATGTATATAAAAACATAATGGATTGAAATGCGAACTGAAATCAGTTTATGTTGCAGATTTTGCAAAGCAACCGTCAAGCATTCAAGAAGTGGCGGAGATAATACAGGAACTTCAACTAAACCAAGCTCTGGCAGAAGTAATCAAATTACTACGTTTGATTCTGACCATACCTGCCACATCTGCTTCCTGTGAGAGATCGTCTTCTTCATCAAAGCGGGTGAATAGTGAACAGCGATTAAATAATTTGCTTTTCATTTCCATGAAAAAAGAACTTTTGAAGAAGATGAAAGTAGAGTGCAGTGCTGATACTTTTTATAATAATATTTGTAGATTTTATTATTTTCTCTCATAACAAATAGTGGTCATCATCACTACCACCAGAGGATTACTAATGGTGTGGGAGGACATAAGGTCCAGTGGAGAGGGATATCAAGTCTGAAGCGAGGTATGTTGGTAAAAGTGTATTTTCTCACTTGAAAATTTGTTCTAATCACATTCACAGATGGTTGGGAAGCAAATGATTTACCGGAGGTGTAGAGTAAGGCTTTCAGTTCCCTCTCTGCCTAGGCGATTACCCTCCATAATGGACTGCATATGCCTTGGTTCTCAAGTCACACTTAGCCAATGATTTATATCAGTTGAACTTAACGATGAAAGCGAAATATTATATTAAAGAGGATTAGTGCCCCTAACAAAAACTTCAAAAGATAACGACCATAAGGTTGGACATTATTACAATTAAGCCAGGACACGGACATCACCAGACCCAGTTGATTTTTCGTCACAGTATATTTATCCAGCCCCTCTGCCACAGACAGGATGGGGCACAAGGTCAATTTTCAAGCAGAGTAAAGCTGGTTTAAATTCAGGGTTTTCCCTCTACTTGATGGGTTGTCTAATCAAGGTTAAAGTACCCAGTCTACCTTACTATTTACCCATAGATGGAGGAGGGGATAGCAGATGAATTCTTGCTTTTTTCAAGTGAATTAGTGCAAAGCGAAATGTCGAGGATTTAAATATTCTTCACTAATTCCATTTCCTGTGATAATAACCATTACGGTAAGAGCGCCTTTTCACCACAGTGTAAGGTTTCTGGAAAGATGCTGAGGCTCTGTCCAATTTGGGAGCCTCTATCAACATTTCCACTTTTCTACTTTAACCATTCCAAGACTAGTGAAAATATTTCTTGTATTTTGACAAGAAGAAATTTAAGCAGAACAATTGACTAATTTTTTTCTTTTCATTTTCCTCACCCAAAGAAATATTTCAGCAATTCAGTTTTGTTTTTGTTGTTTTATTAATTTTTTTTACCTTTAGAGGTTGTGAGTTGTGCAATGGTTATGGTGAGAAAAAGCGATTTGATAAACTGAGTTCAAATTCTGGAGGAAGTAGTGTTCATTTTCCACTAATGCATTTGGGAAAGATATGAATCTGTCTCTTTCTTCCTCCCCCACCACAAGTAATGAGTAAAATAGTAGGGCCAAATCAGTTCTCTTAGGTTTGAATAATTCTGAATTCAATCTGAGTGCCAACATATGATTCTTTACTCTTCATGTCTTACATATCTTAGGGAAAGTCAGAGTCCTGCAGTACATTGAGAAAAAAAAGGCTAATGATGATGATGTATTCTAGTAAATTGTAACCTATGATAAATATTTTTCAACTGGTAAAATATATCTGACTTAAGCTCGGTCAGCAAGGCACCAATGGATAAGACTGCCATACTAATCTGGGTATGACACTAAATTGCATCTGATGGTGAGGCTCCATTTCTGAAGATCTGAAGAGTGGAGTACTCCTCCATTGTCTACTCTGACATGGAGTCATAGTACCTTTTAGGGTCATACCTATGGGTCAATATGAGTTCACCACAATGGTGGTGGTGAGTCAGATTAAGTTACACTGAGTAAATAAATTGCCCTGGGATAATTGTTAATTAACTAGTTTAGTAGATTATTACTACAGTATAGGGAGTTTCTCTACTTTGTATCAGACTAAATCAATCTGAACAAAGGCATAGCTCTCTTCGTGATATCCAACAATGAAACTGGTCCAAGAATCACAAAGTTGATTTTCTTAAAACATGGTTCAGTAAATGTACAATGTAATCACACACCAAGTTGATCAGTTTAGAATAAAAGTATACAACAATTTTAACTAAGTTTATTCTTTCTTTAAGGTATTTTGAGGATTATATTTGGTGCTGAATCAGTTGGTAGTTTGTTGATCTAGTTGTTAATCAGTTTTCACATTATGGACATGGATTGAGGAACTTTACAAAACAAAATGCATTAAGTGATTGAACAAAAACTCCCAAAATACAGGGTAACCCAAAAATCTGGGCAGATTGGTAAAATGCAAAATTTCAATTATTTTATTAATAATAAGTCATTTTAATCAATAATATTTTTTCAAATTCTTCTGAAGGTTTTTCAAGGAATAACCATTTCCAAGAATGTCTTGTGGAAAAAACGAAACAAAAACGGAATATTAATATTTCCTGTGTCCAGACTTTTAGGTCCTTCTGTATAATGAATTTGATTTAGGCAATTCATCTGTATAGACATTTTAAACAACTGAGCAGCACCTTACCATTGCCTAAAAAGGAGGTTTGTGGGTTGCTACCTTGATACCTTTGCAGCACAGGTCATGGTAATTCAACAAATATTTTTCTTATTTTATTCACATGTATGTATGAGGCTCCTTATTAAATTGACCTTGTGTTACACACATTCTTGTGAAGAGACTAATAAAAACTGTTATCAACTAGATTGATGGATGTTTACAAAATTAAACTTACCTTTTTCTTTACCTGTTGGCTTGTGTTTAAAGTTTTCAAGACAAAAGAATTTAGCCACTTTTTAGCATACTGTACAATGCCAACATTTTATAGCTGAAAATATGATACACCAACATTACAAAGAGAATATTTAACATGCAGATTTTATTGGTTGTTAAAACAAAAATGAAAAACTTCAAATCATGAGCATTCAGGCAAGAACTTGAATAATGTATGATTGCCTTGTGTGGAATCAAAAGAAACTGATTTTTGCTATGTTGATAAACCTTTGATAGTGAGTTCAATTTGTACTGGATGCTAAGCACAGCCTTATAAACGTGTGTTGCTCATAGTTTTAAGATGACTGTTTTCAATCACTGTTCAATTGACTGAATCAAAAGGCAGAATTAAAAATTGACCCATTTGCGAATTGTAGAGTTAAAAAATACTGAATACTACTAGGAGATCTAATATATATATATATATATATATATATATATATATATATATATATATATATATATATATATATATATTAATTGATTAATAGAGAGATAGGTAGAGTCTAACAGGTATAAAAATTATGATAGCTATTTATATAGCAACATAAATTAGTAGTGTAACAGTTATCATTGTAGGAAATAAACTCGATGCTTGAGAAAGGAAATAAACACTTTGCTTGAGAAAGGCATAAATCCATCTATTCTTGCACCAGCTATGGATAAATAGTAGGACAGACTTGGGAATGCAACCAGCCAAGAAGACAGAAAATTCTGAGTTCAAATAAGCTATATTCAGCTTAAAAATTGACCTTGTGCTGCATCTTGGTGGAAGGGTTGGGTAAATACATACATGTTTAGACACCAAGCCATGGAGTAGCAATTTAATCTGGCAGATTATAATTGCTTTAGTCAGTTTGATAATAATTGAGTGCCCAAAATGTATGTCTTTGTACCAGATTAAACTAACCTTAAAAATTGATATATATATATATCAGTCAGATAATTATAGATGAGACAGAATTTATAGGAGAAGGTAGTGGTGTATTTTGAAACAAATGTGTAATTTGTTAATTGAATCAAGTTCTGGCCAAATTTTCTCATCTAAAGAGAGAAAAGTCTTTTAAGCAAAATGTCAAGAAATAAAGCTCAGTCTGATTTAAAGAGAAGGAAGATCAATTCTTTTAATAAATAAAATCATAGAATTCATTAAGAAAGATATATATACACAATTACTCTTCAGCGTGTCAATGATGAATCAGCAAGATGTGAAATATCCCAAAGGCAGACATTGTGTTATAGGAGCTAAAAGCAAAAGTTGAAACTTGTTGAATTAACACCTTGTCACTGTATGTTAATTACCATAGCAACAAATGAAGGTGAAGAAGAGAAGAAAAAATGGTGAGTAGTTCTGAATAAGCTCCTCTTCCTCCTCCTTCCGTTCACTGGTTATGTGCAATAATGCATTCTTGTGTTGTACACTTGGAAGCAGCAAGTAGCAAGTGGAGTCAATCATAAAAATTAACTCATTAGTGATGGTTTACACATTTACATTATTGTTTGATGGGTAAAAGCACATGCCATCAAATTAGACAAGTGGCAACAAAGGATTCTTTGGGTGTTCACCTTTTTTGCCAATAACCACAAAGTATCTTCAGGTTGATGATGCAGGTAGCCATGGCAACTGGCTGTGACATAGTCAGTAACTAAATTTATTTACAATACACAAATATATAAAGACTGTGAGACAACAGACTTAATAAGTTATATTCCTCTTTACAACTAATTTTAAAAAAGGAAAATAATAGCTTTGATTTAATGTCTAAACCTTTTATCTTGACCGTTATACATGTGTGGAACCCTTGAAATAGTTGTCATGTCTCAGGGAACTCCTGCATAAAAATACTTATATACCATTATTAATCTATTCATGCATTAACTTATTTACTAATATTTTTTTGTGGAACTCCTAGCAATCTATTGCAGAACCTTAGGTTTCCAGAGAATGCTGATTGAAAAACACTGGTCTAAACTCCAAAATATTCATCTATCAAAAGATGAGTATGTGGTGCATTCAATAAGTTTCCATACTTTTTTTGTACAGGCATTGAAAATTGTCATAGACTCTTGAACATTCAGTATGTTATTGCTATACATCTTATAAGATGACTGACCAGTTTTTTTGATTTCAGGTTCAAATGAACAGCTACAGCAGCAATTGGAATACACCCTACTAAAGCTGGATTGTCACAGCTGGTGAATTTCAAAAATGCAATCTGGACTTTAAACAAATGATATGCAATAAAATTCTGTTTTAAACTTGGAAAAAATGCCATGTGATGAAAGCTGGATCTACTGCTATGACCCAGAGACCAAGAGACAGAATTTCCAGTGGAAGCATGCTGGCTCTCCTAGACCCAAGAAGGCCAGACAGAGCAAATCCACCCACAAACTTTTGATGATCCCTTTTTTTAACAGCACTGGCATGATCTACATGCACTGGGTTCCTGCTGGTCAATAAGGAATACTATGTTGAGGTTTTAAGGGAGTTCAGGAAGAGATTCCGTTGGAAGAGGCCAGCACTCTTCAAATCGAGTCAGTGGCATTTCCACCAGGATAATGCACCAGTCCACAACTCTATCCTAGTCACAGAGTATTTGACCAAGATGGGCATCAAAACAGTTCCTCATCTTCCCAGTGACTTTTGGTTATTCCCTAAGCTCAAGGAAAAACTTAAAGGCTGTCGTTATGAGACAATTGAGGAGATGAAAGAGGCTGTGACGAAGGTCATTGACACGCTCACACAAGAGGACTTCCATGGGGCCATCCGGGAGTTGTTGGAATGGTACAACAAGTGCATTGCAGCTGGAGGAGATTACTTCGAAGGGGACTAGAATTTCATGTGTGTACTATCAATAAAAGTGCCCATATGAAAAAAGTCTGGAAACTTATTTAATGATCCTCATACCATAAAAAACAAAATGAAACAAATCTATATAATTTTAGTGGTTTGGGTAGTTTGTAGCTTGAAGAGTAGTAATAATAGGTTTTGAAGCTGTAAAACATTCTTCGTAAAACCACATATGAAACATTTATGATAGAGTTGGTTGGTATTTATTACTAGAGGCAATAAAACATTTTGATTGAATCAGGGCAATGTTTCTGTGTTAAAATATTATTTGCTGTTAATTCATTAATATTTATGTCAGAAATGACTGCAGAATTTTTATTTGTTCCAAGTTGTTAATAGTGGGCATTAATTCTAATGGCTAATCCCTTGAACAAACATTGGAAAAATTCACAATAAGTTATGATAGCATAGTATGACAATGGCCATGGAGTTTGCTTAATTCTTAATAGCGAAGATCTGATGAAATAGGAGACAATTTGGAATAATGTTTTTATATGAATCATATTGCAAATACATCTGATTTTCAAAATGACAGTAAATTTTAGAATATCATAAAAATGATATTAGTATAGTTTAAGGCAGAAAATGATTATTAAAATCTTTAGTTTTACATATTCTTGCTTAAGGCTGTAGTTTTGATTTTAAGAAAAAAACCTGCATGGCAAAATCTTAAAATTTAATTACCACCTAATTCTGATGTAAAGAATTATTTGATAAAGTTTAAGGTTGAAAATCCCATGAGCATAAAAATTCAAAAAAAAATCATATTGGAAATGGAAACATTTAAAGTGACTAATTACGAAAAAATGTAACAATACTGAGGTGAGCCAATAGTTTTGCAATATTTTGGTATATACTAGTTTGTGGCACATATAGTACATGACCAAAGCAGTTCAAACTGTAGGAGGTACCTGTTGTGGTTGGTAGTATCATAGTGATTGGTGTGCTGATACGTGTATTGCTTCACTCCATGTGTGATTTGATAGCCCCAGAGATGAATGTGCAATGTGGTCTAATTTGGGAATTTACAAGTTTGAAATTGGTCATAAAGCTGTGGAAGCAATGAAAACCCTTTTTCGTGTGAAAGATGAAGTTGCAGTTGATCATAGTACAGTAACCAGATAGTTGCAAGAACCTTGATTATCAGACAAGGTTAGGTAGTCCTAAAGCTGTGGATTCTGAGGCTGAGCTCCAAGCCATAGAGGGAAAGCTAGTGAGTTGCACTTTGAGAGTATCAGGCAAGCTTAGTTCAGTAAGATTCATCACCTTCACAACCTTGGTGAAAACATCCAAAGCTGCTGTATTGTGACTCATGTTATTTAAATATTGCAAAACTTTTGATTAACCCTCGTATAATAAATGTTTATAAAAGATACTTTTTATGATGTAGAAATATAAAATGAGTTGATAATACTCATAAAAAATGATGGGGGGATATTTATGCAAGGATTGACACTCTTCTACCGAAGACTAAAGTATAATTCCATGGTCTTTTGCTTAGAATCATAGTATAGTATCTTCAAAAATTGTTACACACAAAATAAATATATATAGATGCAGCACACTGCATTTTATATTTGTGGATATTTAGTGAAAAGTCATTTGGAAAGTATTTTTGAATCAGAATTCCTAATTATTAAGCAATAATTAGAGTCTTTAAAATATCTATCAAGCTATTAAATCTAAAAGTATCAAAAGAGAGAAATAATCCATATCAAAAGTGTGGTAAGGATAATCTGAAGCCAAACTACTACTATTACTACTCTTTTAACCTTGATGAAATGGTTTATATTTCTTTTGTTAGTTAATTAAAAACCTGAAATAAAGAAAAAAAAAAAAGGAAAAAAAAAAAAAAGGAATTAAAAATGAGTCAAGTCAAGATTATGTAGAAATGTTCTCAAATTGAAGATGTTTATTTGTATTGTTTTCCAGTTTAAGTGGGGGAAAGAGAAGGGAGATGGTGGCGGGGAATGGAGAGGTACAGCAATATAAATTGAAACAGTCTTCTATTCTTTTCCTCCCAGTAGATAGACTTAGTGGTTTCACCTTTTTAACAGATTAAAAAAAAGAAAAAGAAAAGACAAATAATCAATTGTAAAATTACTTTCTTTTGAAAGGATTTAAAATGTGAAACTAAAATTTTTCAAGAAAACCTACAAATAAAAAAAGGTGAAAAAGAAAGATAACAAAGATCCTCCTTTATAAAAGAAAAGTGATTTTTACCTGGTCCCTGCTCTCTCCCACTGATCTCCAGTGTGATAAAAAAAAATACTTTTATTTTGAAACTTTTGACAACATTGGTCCTTTCAAAGCAGGAGAAAATTAATGTGACACACACTAGAGGAAAAATTAATCAATGGAAATATGAATTTGAAAAAAAATGACTTAGAAACATAGAAAAACAAGAATGTAAGTTTATCTTCTTTTAATATTTGGTGAGTCAAAAGTTTTGCAATATTTTGGTCTTGTGGCACATATATCACATGACTGAAGCCGTTCAAGCTGTGGAAGGTATTCACTGTGGTTGGTAGTATTAAGGTTGTTGGTGTGCTGACATGCGCATTGCTTCACTCCATGTGTGATTCAATAACCGCACAGATGAATGTGCTACATAGTCTAATTTGGGAACTTATGTTTTGTGAGTTCAAACTGGGCCATAACGCCATGGAAACAACCAAAAACATTTGTTGTGCAAAAGGTGAAGGCGCAGCTAATCACAGAACAGTAACCAGATGGTTGAAGAAATTTTGCTTGGGTTACAAGAACCTTGACAATCAGGCAAAGTTAGGTAGGTCTAAAATTGTAGATTCCAAGGCCAAGCTCCAAGCCACAGAAGCAAATTCAGTGAGTAGCACTTGGAGAGTATCAGGTGAGCTTGACCTCTTACAATCCAGTGTGGTTCATCACCTTCATGACCTCAACAAAAACATCTAGAACTGCCAAATTGTGCTTTGCATTACAAAAATATTGCAAAATTTTTTACTCTCCCTAGTACATAAGTAATAATTATGTCTTAAAAGACATACAACCACATGACCAAATATATGTTTTTTTTTTTACTTTTCCTGAATAAAACATTCTCTGCATTGTGATGGTTGCTAATTGATTTTCTAGTTTTATCATTATTTTGCTGTTTTGTATTTGTTTTCTCCAAACTAAAAAATATTAATGCTGTCAAAAATTTTAAATAAGACATATTTACAATAGGAAGCCAGGTAAACAAATCTATTTCTCTCTCTCATACAAACACACAAACACGCACACACACGCACACACATTTTTATCATGCGTTGTCATGGTAATTTACGGAAAAAATGTTTTTGTTTTTCTTTTTAACTTGCAGAATCTTATAAAATTCTTTGTTACTTTTTTCTTTCCTTTTTTATCCAAACATATTGGCATGAACTACATGAGAAAATAATATAACAGCAGTCAATCTCAATAACTATTGGTGGTTCACAAGTTATTTCTTTTAGAACATAACTCTAGAACACTTTCACAATAGTGAATAGATGAAAAAAAATGCATCAGAAAAAAAGAAGAGAAAGAAAATATGCTGCCCTCCCCCTCAGAAATAAAGGAAAAAAAAAAAGCCAGGGACGGTGTGTGTAGCTGGTGAATTGAGTAACTTGTCACCGGTGGTATGGAGCCAGTCCATCTGTTCCAGCCTCCTCAGAACACTTGGTCAACCTACAGCAGTAAGCAAGTGGTCAGTTTGGTGGTCAGCTATATTGTTGTTATTGGTGTTTGTGATAGTAGTGAAGGTTAGTCATTAGGGAAAAGTCATGTATAGTTATGACAATAAGAGTCTTTTTGTTTTGTTTTTTTGTTATTTTAGGGGTAAAGGGAGACCTCAGAAGTGTAAAGAGATTTTAAAGGGAGCTAAAAGATACACACAACATGCACACACACACACACACACAGACACAGACACACACACACACAGACACACACACACACATTGGCCATGTGCACATATATACAATAGGTAAATGCTTGCATACCAGTATTTGTAGAGTAGATAATTCACAAACTAGTCACAGGTTTGAAAGTGCAACTCATTTTCAGCAGTTCACCAATTATGGATGGAGGAAGCCACATAATGTGGGCATTGTCCAATCAGCATCTAATATCCAAGTCATTATTATCTACAGCAAGAGAAAACTTGTAATGAAGCAGATGGGTTCTGGATCAACAAATGGAAGTGTAGAATGACTAATAACAAAATTAGAGAGCCTGACTTTTGTTACAGCAACACAGTAAAGGACCACAATAATAGCAGATGTAGCGATATAATTTTTTGTTGGTTTTGTGTTTCATATTGCAGCATGAGTTAAAAAAGACAAAGTAAAAGGTAATCAATGTAAAGAGCCCTATAAGCTAATCACTACTGCAGCAGGTTAACTAAGATCTACAAGTATCAGAGTCCCTTGGAGTCATTACATGGCAATGACTGATAAGGAATAGATAATGAAAAATGGAGGAGGAGGATGAGGAGGATGAGGAGGAAGAAGAGGAGAAAGTTTTAGCAACAATGCTAATAGATGAGATTCTGAAAAATACACACCTGTCCATATGAAGTCTGGGTTTAAAAGATGAAGAAAGTTTCTTTCTTTGTTTTAAAGAGAAAAAAAAAGTACAAAAAATAAACAATAAAATTCCCTCCCCACAAGCAAACAAACAAACAGTTAAATGATTGAACATTGTCACAGTGGTGTAGCACCGCCGGTCAAAAACATCTCTGGCAGGATGTGTAGCCAGGAAGGAAGGGTTTATCAGACATCCCAGAATTTGATTAATTTGTGAAGAATATTGTTGGAGAGAAAAAAATGGTTAGTGACCAGTAGTCATTGATCGCTTTTTGGTTGTATCTTGCCCTTTGATTGCCAAGTGTTCTGATTTACAGCAGGTCTACAGAATCAGCCTGAGGCTGGCAATGAGGCAGCACAAAAACAGAAAAAAAAAGGAAGGAGAGGAAAGAAAAAAATGATGAGTGAAAAAAGCCAGGAATCAAAATCTGAGTTGAAGAATGAATGAAGGTGTGTGAGGCAATGAACTTTAGAAAGTGGGGTGGAGGAGGACAAGCTTTGCTGCTAGGGTCAGCAATGGGTAGGGAGTTAGAATCCAGTGGACAATGGGTCAGACAGATAGAGCACATTAATATAGCAAGAAAAACAGTAAAGAAGTCTGTATTGATAATGTAGATTTAGTAAAATGTTGATCAGTGGGTCAGGAGAGCTTAGTTGTGATAATGGCCAAGACACTTCGGACATTGCAGATAATAAAAGGCAATGCTTAAGTTATGTCTGAGGTACTAAATCAGTCAGTGAGTTGGTCAGCCAACTGCCATCCATTCTCACTCTGGACAGCCAAGGCAAACCAAGGCAGCAGGGCAAGAATTGCAGTGAAGCCAAGTTTTAGCTTCAAAAATAATATTGATAAAGATGATAAAAATGATGTTACTGTTGCCTTTTTTTAATTCTCATTTTTTATTAAAGTAAAATAGAGAAGAGAAATATTTAAGGATATAATTAGGGACTTTGTGTGTGATAGAGAGAAAGAGAGAGAGAGAGAGAGAGAGAGAGAGAGTATGTAAAGAGAAAACCAGTGCTTAATATTTAGTTGACTGTCAAGTTTTAAAATAATTTTAAGAGAGAGAGAGAGAGAGAGAGAGAGAGAGAGAGAGAGAGAGAGAGAGGAGGAAAGAGAGAAAAGAAAAGACAAGAGTTTTTGTGAAAAAAATCCCAAGATCAGATGTCCAAAGAATTGTCTCAGTTATCCAAACATCCAATAAATAAATCTGCAGCTCAATACATGCAACAGAGCTTAGTAGATCAAATTTGGTGCTACTACTATGAGCAATAAATTCAATGCATCCATTCTCAACTGTAAACCATTTATGAAAATGGATTTGAGTGTAATAAGAAAACTTACCTTATAATAAGTCTTCATTCTATTACATGAATATCAAAATACTGTTGGTTGAGCTGAGAGAGAAAATTTATTGGGATGTAGGCTCAGATATTAAACTAAGTTTTAGTTTTCTACTTTAAAAATATCAACAAGAATAGTTATATTGTCAAGGCTTTTTATGGTGAATGTTTAATCTTTATAAGCTGCAAAAATAAAATGTTTCACTTTGAAACTGTCTACAGACATAGAATGATTTCACAACTTAATGTTAAAATGAATAAAAAAAGCTTGGCCACTAAAACTTTGAAATACTCTTTGTCTACAGCTGTACATTTACGTGTGTAAAAGCTGTTATACTTTAACAGTCAATCAATCTATATGCATAAATATCTACTCATACAAAATGATTCATGTCTCTGAAAAAATCCTAATTCTTCTATATTCACTACTTAATATGCATAGAGGACTGTGTTAATAACTAGTGAATATAAAAAATTGTTATTGTCTCATGTTACGGCTGAAAATGACCAAGCAAGACTATGATTCATTTCATGATAAGATTTGGGTTATTTCATGAACTAATTTGTTAATAGAGAGAAGAAGATTTTATTGTCATCATTGAACTTGCAGTACTCAAAAGCCATGAAGAAGTTGTAAAGATTTTGCATTTAGTACCTGTAATTCTCCAATGGACATCTTTTAAAATGTCACTCAGTGTAATGTGTAATTATGATCATGGTGGAAATATCAATATTTTTCTTTTATCCAATATATATATATATATGTGAGAGAGAGAGAGAGAGAGAGAGAGAGAGAGAGAGAGAGAGTGTATGTGTACATAGATTTATTCATATGGTATCAGAAAGCTTTCAGCAACCATAATTTAACTAAAATGTATATAAAGGTAGGCTAGTTCAGGTGTCTGTTGTAAAGTAATATTTAGCATATTAGAATAATGAGTTTGTTCCTCACTGAGTGCCTTAATATTGTAGCCCTGTGCCAGACAAAGCCACATTAAGCTAGTTTCTTTCTAATTGTTCTAATCAAGAACCAGAGATCAATGCTATTAGATGTTGGTTATTTGATGAGAAAATGAGTGAAGACAGAAGACAATACCAAATGTTTTATTATTTAGTGAACTGTCCAAAGTCATTTGAGGCAGAAAAGTGTCATAGAAGAGAAGGAAAGTCTCATAAAAGACCTTCATCTTCTGTAGCATTGGTTTCCACCATTGGCCAACACAAACTGATGATAAGAAAACAGCAATGGACAGTCTTCCCGGCCATCTCTTTTTGAGAAAAAATTGCAGATAAAAAGAAAACAGAATTGTAAAAGCAGAGTTTCAGTAAAAAATTCACCCTCATCCTACTTCTCAAACTTTCCCTGAAACTGTTTGTGGTAGGACATGCCTGTACTGTATTGGATTCTACATCAGCCATCAGGGGAGGGCCTGCATCAGAATTGGAGTGCCTTAGATCTTTATTTATGAAATAAAAACTAACATTTGATGAAAACTAGCTATAGCTATAAAGTGCATTCTATCTAATCTATTTGTCAATCAGATAAAGACTTCAGAAACTTGTTTCTAAAGGGTGACATTTTCATAATGAGCCTTTCCTTGTTCTCTCTCAAAATCTCTCCAAATTTGATTAATACTACTGTATACAAGCACCACTTAAGATAGAACAAAATAATAAATGTTTTTTGTAAGAATAACTAAAGTAAATACTATAAGGAAAAAAAATTCAACTTCAAGTGATACGTTATGTTGTATAAAACTGTTGGAAGGCGAGAGAGTCTTAAAGATGTGGACAGAGCATTTCAGGTACTTGTAAGGCAGAAATATTTTGAAGGACACTTAGAAGTGACTCCTGAAACACTGCACAAACTGGCTGTGTGTGGTTCCTTCTTCAGGAAGCCAACCCAGCAGCAGCAACTGCAACTATAAAGACTATGATCACTACAACTACTAAAACTAATACTATGACTACTACTATTATTATTGGCAGTGATAGCAGGGCAGAGGCAACAGTACAAATATAACAAATACCACTGTTCTGTACACTCTTCTGCAGCCAGCACCACTGCCACTTGTTGGATCCTTTAGTTAGATATGAATAAAAAATTAAATACGTTGCAGTCTATGAATGAAAAGAACATTGAAACAAGAGATGAAAGGAGGCTAACAAATAATTTCGATAACTTTTCAGGAATAAAATCAATAAATTTTAGTTGGCTAAACTTATTGTAGACTTACAGTATAAGATATACAGGTGGTAAAAAAATGGGCAGAAAAGGGTACAGGTATGAGAGTTGGATGAGTGAGAGAGGAGAAGTCACTAGAAGAAAAAATAGGGAGTTAGAGAAGGAAAATTGGCTGGAGAGATGGAGTTTGGAACATAGAAGAATGAAAGATATGGTCAGGGAAAATATCATTTCACATTAAAATGTAAAATAGTCATTTGCTAATGTTAGCAGTTTTGTTTGAAGAATGTATTTTTTGTTTTGTAATTTAAAAATTATTTTGAATCCCAATTCCTACCACAATTCTTTTCTCTCTTTTTTTCTTTTTCTTTTTGAAATGGTAGTTTAGAATCTTTATTTTTAGTTCTCCCTTTCTCCCTTCTCATTTGGAAAATATATAAAATAAACAGTGTTTATTAGCACAGCAGAAAATGTTTTAACAGCTTCTTATATCCTTTTTTCTTTACCAATTTTTGTCCCAACTGTAAATTGTCTTCCACTGGATTCTAACCAAACATTAATGTTACTTAATCTTTTTGTAGGGCTGGGGCAAGGAGAGAGAATAACAGTGCCAACAACAAATTAAAAAAAAATATACATTACAACAAAGTACCTTTAGAACAGATACCATACTGGAAATATAAGGAAAAAGGTTTCAGCACATCCAAGTTAAAATGTCCAGATCTAAATCATTGTTAATTTGTTTTTATGCTTTGTTCTTCAGACACACTGATACATAATGCATGTTCATTAAAATTAGTCACATTCATTTGGCAGCATTCAAAAAAGTAATTCTAGCAGAGCTAAAAGATTTCTTTTTTTCTCTCTTTTTTCCTTTTAATATTTTATACTTCATTTTAACTTATGCATTCATTGGAAAAAATAATGTTAGTTTTCCAATAAGTGTCAAAGGTCAGACCATTTTGATGGCCTTTTTACCATCAAGTAGATAAAGCATCCAGGTGGCTGACCAGTTCTTTATCTCTTTTTTCTCCTTTTTTCCCCCCATTTTTAATATTACTTATCCAACTTCTGTCACCTTTTTACGTTTTGGATCAATAGCACTGTCCTGGGAGTCAGTTGCATTGCTATCTTTTCGCTTAAACTGGATCCCAAATTTCTGAAATTTCTTATGTCGATAAGTAAAGGTCTCATCGTCTTCATTATCAACTTCAGGTTTATCACATTCACTTGAAATGTCTGACTGTTTTTTTGACGATGAGTTGGAGTTGCTGTCTACTAGTGAACCAGCAGAGGAAGCACCAGGCTGACCACCAGGTGTCACATTGGTACTACTTGGCTCAGAAGTATTAGATTGATCACAGAAACTTTCTGAAGAGTCCATGTTGTTGGAGTAACTTTTATCACTGGTCAGTTCAGTGTCCTGATTGTCTTCTTTCTTTACAGATACACTGCTGCCCTCATCCAATTCAGACATTACTATTTTCAGCCGATGCTCATCACTAGAGTCATCAGAAGGATACCAAGGGTCATCAGTAATGACTGGAGGCTGCTCGCCATCCTTTGAGTCAACACACTTAGCCTCAGTTTTTATGCAAGTCCTTGACCACTGAGTTTCACTAGTTTTATTGAGCTGACCAGAATAGGGATCATTCTCTTGTTTGATGTCATGAATAGAGAGCAACGGATAATCTTTACATGTATCATTACTGTTATCATTCTGAGAGCCAGCAGTCGATGACTGGGATGACAATTCAGATTTAGGGGTATCAAAACTGTACGAGCTTGGCCGTAGGACCCGGTCAACAGAGATGCTTGAGCCAGAGTCTGATGGACATCGTTCTTTTGATATTGTTTCAGGAGTGGGCACAGAGGAGCACTGTCTTCCTTCTGTGTCTGCAGGAAGGTTGCGCTTCCACATTTGAGAGGACATTTCAAATGCATATTCAGAGATCGCACCCCCATGCTTATTTCGCTCATGTGAACGGCAATGTTTTTTATAAGATCCAAAGTCGTTGAGCTGAAACTGCTTGCCACACTCAGGACATTCAAGAAACTTTGTTTCCTCCTGACTGGAGATAGGGTTCTCCAGAGGGTTTCTGTTTTGGGAGGCAGCTTCCTCTGAGTTGCTCTTAAAAGAAGAGCTATTCGTTGCAGTACAGAGGTCAACATCAAATTTTTGATCATCTGTTTCAATCTTTTTAATGTCAACCCTACTGTCAGCAACACTGACGGGATTACTAATGCTTTTAGCTTGAAGAGCATCTTCATTTTTCACCAAAGCATTAGCTTCTGGTGGCTTGCCCTTGAGCAAGGATATGGTTGCAGAGATGGACTGAACCACCGTGTGGTGTGGGCGGGGTTCAAAGCCATGCTGGTTTCGGAAATGCTTCCTAAAACTGTACGGACTGCCATAAGTCTGTCCGCATAATTTACATATAAGATAGAGAACATCGTCAGGAGCATGGTTGCCCAACAGGTTTTGAACAGGTTCGTGTTTTGAGATATCATGTTTTTTTGAGCAATTGTTATCGAGCTTTTCATTTGCAGGATTAGCAGATTTGGAACTTCTGTGGTTGTTTTGAGCAGGTTCCATATTTTGAGAAGGATAGGCACTGACATTCTGGGTAGTCGCAGCTGGTGCAGTCACTGAGGACAGTTGATAGGCCTGTGGCTGCACAACAGCTTGTGACTGTGGTTGCTGCTGCTGTTGTGGTTGCTGCTGCTGCTGTTGTGGTTGTTGCTGCTGCTGCTGCTGCTGGGACTGCAAATGAGGGCCGCCATGTTTAGGAAGAGCTGGAAGTGTAGGCTGCCGGAAAATGGGATAGCTCTGTTGTGATTGTCTGTGGTGGCTGTCTGCCGTTATGTAGCCATGAGAAAAGTCTTTGCGGCTTGAGACATATTGTGATGTAGGATGCAGAGCAAGTTCAGCACTACGTGCCTGTTGATGAGGCATCATCATCTGTGAGGCTGCCAGTCCCTGCTTCTGGTAAGCCTGATGCTGTTGCTGTGGTTGGGAGTGATGCTGTGGATAGTGCTGCTGTTGTGGTGGATGATGTGAGGGATGTGTTGCCTGGGGTTGATGGTGCTGTGGTGTTGTCAGCAAGTGTGGCTGTGCATGCTGTTGTTGCTGCTGTTGATGGTGGTGGTGGTGAAGAGGGTTGGTCTGTGGTGCTCCTGTTGCTGATTGTGGAGTGACTCGTTCACCCTGGTGCATATTAGGTCCAAGAGAGGGAGCACCGACACCAGGATTACTGCCACCAATATTACTGCAATACTTCTGAACACTGTATTCCAGGTGTTTCAACAAGATATTGGCAGGTACTGACTTGCCTGCACCTCCTGCAGCTGGAGTGGCATGAAATGAACTCCCTGGAGAGACCATTTCACGACCACGACTCCCACCACTACTCATCATCAAAAACTGTTCTTCAGGCTTCTTTTTAGAGAGGTCAAGAGGTGAGTCTTGGTTAGAGCCTGACTGAGGTGCTGAAGAGGGAGCAACAACCCCTGGAACACTACCAACTGGTATATGGTGTCCATCACTGGCCTTTCGTTTTACAGATAGATCAAGCACATTTTCCCCTTCTACACGGGGTTTTCTACCAACCATAGTAGCTGGCATAGCAACTACAGTGGCAGCTGAGATCACAGCTGCATCTGGGGCAGACAGAGGTCGCATACTCGCATGCTGCAGCTTTGAAGGTTCTGATGAATAGTTGGCCATATCAGAGACAGTGTGTCTTCGTTGTGGTACCATTCCACCTGCAGTAGCAGCAGCTGCAGCCACTGATCCTCGCAAAGAACTGTCTCCAGGAGCTGAACCAATGGGTTTTCCTAAACTGTCCATATAGTGGGTCTGTAATTTCTGAGTTCCTGGAGCAGCACCATCTTTGTGATGGATAAGTGGTGATGATGATGGGGACATGAATGAAGGAGTCAATATGCCACCTGGTTGTGAAGAATTGGAGTGGGTTCTTGGAGAGTGATTCTTTGAGGCAGCCATTGTAGCTAAAACATCCCCCTCCTGGGGGCTGGGCATGCTGGCAGTGGAAGCTCCCCGCATCTTCACTGACTGAGCTGACTGGGGGGATATTTGGTGATAGCGAGCGTTAAGACTTGCATGATCATCCCACTTTATCATGCTGCCTCCGGGAGTCTGCATGTAGTGAGGCTGCTGGTGAGGTGGTGCCAGAATACGTTCCATTGTTTTTGCATGTGAACTAGCAGTGGATGAGTTGACACTGCCAGCACTGTTGCTGTTTCCTACAACAGAAGACATGTTACCACTGGGAGAAGCTGGGATAGTAGAAGTTTGGTAATGGGCCATTCGATCAGCAGAATGATCCTTTGGGCCATACATCTGGTGTGGAACCATGGATTCAGAATATTTGGACGTGATGGCTGGTTGTGAACTGCGGACCATCATATCCTGTTGCTGTTGTTGGCTCAAACGGGCTACCCTGTGTTGCATGTCACCCTGCAGCCTCGGTCCAGGTGCAACACTTGCTTGTAAATGGTGCATATCACTCATCATATTAGACGTGTCTTCTTTGTGCTGACGGTAGCTTGGTGATATATTATGTTGTTGCGGTTCCTTGCCTACTGTATTGTGGTTAAGTCGCTCCATGTAGCTAATATTTCGTCCCTCTTCATACATCATGCGCTTGTGGTTTGAAAGGCCACTCAGTGGATTCTCTTGACTACGATTCATCACATGTGATGGGCTACTGGCTGGAGAGTGGATGCTACGCGTCTTGTTAGCATAGTCAGTTTGTTGCTGATCAGTGACTTTCATTGCAGGATGCTGGCTCATCTTGGAAGAATGGTAAGGCAATTCGGCAGGTTCCCCTGAGTTGCTGAAGAACTTGTTGATGGCCCTTGCCTGACAAGAGATTTTATTGATAAGTTCTTTGGCATCAAATGCACTTTCAAATCCATCACCAGCATTGTGCTGATTAGGTTTGGAGCTGCCTGGGTGCATCTGAGCCATCATATTGGAATATGTCTGGTTTATAGCAGCTGCTGTTAGCTCACTTCCTGTGTAATACTGTTGCTGTTGTTGTTGCTGCTGCTGTTGCTGGGGGTGTGCCTGCTGATGCTGACGAATATCTCGAATGCCTTCCATCATGCTCTTGTTATTACTTGCTTGGAATGAATGTATGTACCGAGAGTCACTTATCTCCTTCCTCATAGAGGATGGGTCCAGTCCATTTGAAGCGCGATCCTGTTTGGCCATTTCAGAATAATAAGCCACTTGGTTCATATTTTGATGGTACATCTGTTGGACAGCTGGTGTCCGCTCTGACTGAATGCATACTTCTTCTGGATGGCCATTGCGAGCATGCTGCTGGTGTTGGTCCCCAGGAGTAACCTCACTGCTGTAGTTAAACTGACTCTTGCCAATGGTAGTCAGTTTCTCACTCATGCCAACCTTTTGCTGTTGCCAGGTGTTCTCTAAGCATTTGTCAATGAAAGCCTGCAACTGGACAACACTCTGGCCACCAGTGCCAGTTGCTTTGGCCACAGCTTCTGGCGATGGATGCATCTTGTCTTTTGGCATCAATGGTTTTGATGACTGATTACCATTGCGTGCTAACTCACCTGAGCCTTTCCAGGACTTTGGGGAGGGAGCGACTGTTTCTGAAATTTCAGAAACAGGGACTTGTTTTTGTCCAACAGGCATTGGCTGGTGGTTTTGATAGTAGCCACCTGGAGCTCTCCAGGTGTTGTCAACAGTGTTAGATTCATAGTTCTTGTAGGCAGGAGCATTCATTGAAAATTTTTTATCAGGCTGCACACTACCAGTAGCCTCTTTTGTTTGTTTTGGTTCAGAGGAATTTTGTTGAGCATGGTCAGGTGAAAATTTAGTCTCAGTGATACAGTTACGAATTAATGCACCAATAGCATCATGAAGATTAGCATTTTTGTTGAAGACTAATCTTTTGGCATCATCTGATAGCTTGGATTTACTCTGGTCATTTGAATCAGACTTGCCAAGTTTCATATCTGCTGCTTCCTTCTCAGAACTTGCTGAGGTTGGTGTTGGAGGGTCTGAGGGCTGCTTTTGCTGCTGCTGCTGCTCTGATGGGGTGGCATCTTGGCCAAGGTTTGGCTCTCCCTCATCACCCCTGCTCTCAGATTTAACCTTCTGTTTCTGTTCATCTGTGTCTGTTGATGGTTCCACACCAGCAGATTTACCATTCTTCATGGACAAAACCAGCTCCAAACAAGTCTTCATGCCTTTGCCATCGCATTGTAGCTGGGCTTTAAGCTCAGTGTGCGAATTGTCTGTCACAATGCTGGTTCGATTTGCCGTGGTGCTGGTGGTGGTGGTGTGACTGCCCAAGATATCTGCTTGGTCTGTTGAGGCACTTTGGCCCATCATCAAGATGCCATTCTTAGCCAATAAAACCTGCAGAAGATAAAAATAAACTAAAAATTTTACTTTCATTGAAAAGTTTTAGAGGCAAAATATAATACAATTTCTTTTTTCTAATACTTGGAAATAGAAAGAAATAAAACAATATCTCTATTCTACTTTTTATCATTAAGGGTTTTCAGACTATTGTCTTCAACGTTATTGTTACAATAGTTTGAAAACCCTTAATGATAAAAATCATCAAGCTTCATCTCAGAAATTTAGAGAACTCTATTTTACTGTTTACATAATTTTCAATGAGATACAAGTATCAAATGCATGTCTGTGTGATAAGTGTAATACTGAATTCTGAAAATGCAAAATGGTGTCTGAACCTTTAAAATACTGAACTTCTTTAGACTAAATCTTGGTCATTAATTGTCCTAAAAACTCAATTTTCAAATAAAAGTAGAATTAATTCCTGATTTTCCCAGAGCTATCCAGATGAATTCATAACAAAGCATTTTTGATGCCAATTGTTGAGCTGGTCTTGATACAACTGATTTCAAAAGATCAATTTTGTGATTAATCAATACAAGAGAGAACCTCAAGATTTTTGTGTTATAGCCCTAAATGTGGTATAATTTACATAGTCTTAAAAGTAAATAAAACATTTTTATGTTTTTTGTTTTTCACTAGCTTTTATTTGTTATCACATTACCAACCATATAGCTCTAAAATATCTTAATAATTCCCTCGATAAGTTGTTTGAAATAATGAGGTAAATATTTTGGTTAAAACTAGTTATATTCTACCTGATGTAAACTAACTGCATAGATAATTACACTGAGTATAATATAACTGTCAATGTCAATGAAGAAGATGGTCGATAAATCTAATAAAATAAAAAAGAGAGAACAGAAAATGCAATATATTTTTGAATTGTAGAAAAAAAAAAAAAAAAAACACAAAAAAAATCCAAAATTATAAAACAACCCAGATGTTTGGTAATGAAATATAGAGAGAAAATACCAAAACTGAAAATAATTCAAAAGAATTTTTATTACATACATTGTACACATATACTGACAGGAGTTTGGAAATATTAGAGTTGCTCAGAATTCATTTTACATGTTAATAAATAATCCTACTAAGTGAGATGATAAAACTTTTCTTGGATTTCATTGAGTTATATTAAGACAATAAAATCTTTGCCTTTAAAAATGAATACCTTAAGTGTTAAATTAAATTCAGTTCATTCAATTTGTTCTGTAAAAAAAACACCTTTAGAGCCATAGTCAATTTCTGTTTGACAGAGAGAAAGACAAAGTTTTGTTTTTCAAAAATGAATAATATGGTCAATTTTTTCTGGTCTGATTTTCTCACAAGAAAGTAGTAAGCATACTTTGTATTTCCAAGATAAATCAACTTCCTTAAACTTTCTTAAATGACTAGGAAGAAACATTGGATGATTTTTTCAACATTTGATCATTTATCTTAAATAACAATCAGATCAATATCAAATGAGTATCAATACTTGACAATAGCAGTGGTATGTGGAAAAAGAAAGAAAAAAACTGTTTTTAAAGCTAATCACAGTCTTTTCTGTAAACATTCTGTATAATACTAGTAAAATTTACAATATTCATCTTAAAGGCAATAATTGTAAGAATATTGGTCAAAAGATTCAGATTCAATGATGACAAGTGAAAAGACAAGGAAAAACAATTGAAGAAAAATTTGATGACAGTTGGTGGAGGAGAGGGGCTAGCATAGTGTAATGAATTGTGAGATTGGTTAGCTGACCACTGTTAATAAATTTGCTTCTCAATGGTTATCCTATACTTCTAGCCTTGTACAAAACTAAGGTTAGCTTGATAAATAATTACTTCTAGAATTTTAGTTTTAATGCTATCGGAAATGATTGAATAAGATTCTTTCTAAAAATTCTTCTACTTTGATGAAACCTTGTTTCAAAAAACATCCTCTTTGAAAGCCCCATATAATAATTGTTTTTTGTTCATTTTCACAATTCTACAACTGTTTGTTCATTTGCTGCAGCTAACGCATGCTGTGAATAAGTAAAAAATGTTTGCCAGTGCACATTCCACCTATTTAACTATTGTTAATGCATTTTAAATGTTTTTTTTTAACATTCTTTTTGATTATTGTATAAACTTTCTATACATTTATTATTTAGAAGAAATCATGACTCTTGATATCTTGAAAGTATTTTTATACACAACTGTATCATTTCAATATCTGTTTAAAGTTTAGGATAATACAGAACACACATTATCACAGAATTCAAATTAAATTTACAGGAAAATATTTTTTCTTTAAGAAATAAGCAAAGCATTAGAAACTAAAAAATGTACAGAAATAACAAATATTATAATTTTTGATAATAGATTAATTCAAAGAGGCTTGATACTAGGTGTTACATATAGTAAAATAAACTTTTCTTAACAAGTTAATGAAAAGGGTTTGAGGAAATAAAATATTTTAGAAACAGTTTTAGAAAAGCTAAAAATATTATTCCATAACAAAGTATGATTAAATTTTGGTGAAAAAAGAAACAAAAGTTATAAAATGTAAATATTAGGATAAGGAAATGATTCAAATGAGAAAGCTATTAGCTATGCAATGAATATTGAAAATGAAAAATACATAGAAAACTCTTTATATAAAGATTTTCAGTAAAAAAAATAGAGAGAAATGAAAAAACATACACAAATAATACTTCTTTGAAATGTTTAATGAAAATTATCTCATGCATAAAGTATAGAATAAAACAAAAATCGACATGAAAACCTTTATGTCATTTAAAATTTCAAGTTTTAAGAGAATATGAGAAAAACCTGATGAACAGGCAACTATGTTGGCAAGTCATTTGAAAAGCCCCGAATCAGACCATAAGTCAGAGGGCTTCTAAATGTAATTTGAAGTTCACAGTTTTAGTAGGGAGGATATATTAATGACATAAAATTATATTGCAGTGTGCTTAATATTTGAAAATGTTTTCACTTACAAATACTTAGATGCTAGTAAAAATTATTCTAAAAAAAGAAGATAGTTTCTCTTTACAGTAATTTACTTTCAAGCATTGTTGGTACACATGATGGCTGATGAGTACAATGATTAGATATTAAATATTGGTGAGGAGAAAGTCACAAAAACAATCACATAGAATTTTCAAGCTTGTAAGTTTACAGATCCATGTGGATTAGAAATATAACTGCTTGATATAAAAACTTGTTTTTTTTTTAAATATCTTACAAGGAGCTGCATATAGCTGAATTTATAAAGATATATCAAGATAAGCCCAAAAGGAGAGAAAATAAAATCATAGAGGCCAAATGAAAAAAAAAAAGAACAAAGAAAAAAGAGAACAAAGTAAAACAAACAAACTGAGAGATGACAGAATGATAAACGGAGAGAACAAATAGAAAAGAGAGTGAGAATATCAGTGAGTGTGTGTTTCTGTGCATATATAAGTGTGTAAATATATGTATATGTATATATATGTATGTATACACACACACATATGTGTGTGTGTGTGTGTGTGTGTGTGTGTGTGTGTGTGTGTGTGTGTGTATATATATATAACACAACTCATGACTAAAGAATGTATAAAAAGGGAAACATTAGAAATAACAAATAATATAATTTTTAATAATAGGTTAACTTAAGAGGTTTTATCACTCAAAAGGGCTTGTTACTATATATATATATATATATATATATATATATATATATATATATATATATATGTGTGTGTGTGTGTGTGTACGTACATATATATATTTATTTATTACAACAGTTCCCTCATGATATCATGTGCCAGCTTAATAAATAAAAGTAATTATAGTCACTATTACTTAAAGTTTATATAATCAACTTAATTACAGGGATAAGTAGTTTGCCTTGATATTTGTATATATAAATCTCATCATTATCAACAATAAAACATAGACTTACAACAATTAAATAGGACAAAATTTTTGAAAAATGAAAAATATTAAGACAAAATTCTCTTCCATATTTCAGTTTGAAATTTTGTTACATCGTTTATTTTGCACCAACTCAAAATCCATTTTTTGCAATTATGATTATAATTTTATCATGAAGATTTAAGATATATAGGCATACCTGCATTGATTTTGATAATATTAAATGTACACCTAATTGCATATTTATTCATATATGTTTGATAAAAAAAAAAAAGTTGTATTTATGGCTATGATAGAAGTTCAAAGAGGACAGACATACAAATCAATAAAGACATCTATAAATTTTGCATAATTTTGAGAGAGAGAGAGAGAGAGAGAGAGAGAGAGAGAGAGAGAGAGGGAGAGGGAGAGAGAGAGGGAGAGAGAGAGAGAGAGAGAGAGAGAGAGAGAGAGAAATTAGTGAAAACAGAAAGGGACAAAGAGAAAAAGTAAGAGAAGTTTGGTAAAAATTAGAATCAATAGTTAAAAAGAGTAACAAAATGATGGCACAGAAATGAACTGGGAATGGTGGTAGTTAAAAGAATAAATGTTTTTTTATGATGATGATAATCAACCTATGTGAGATAAAAACCACAGACTGAAAGCAGGACAGAAAAACCTCATTATTGATAAAAGGTCTTCTGTTCATAAAGTGAGTGTGATTTATATATTAGGTAGAGTGAGTGTCTAGGATTATTTTATGCCTAGAAATTAGAGATTTGCACTCATTGTATTTTCATATTTAGATTTTTTATGTAGTTGTTTCTTGAGTGTTATTTTTTTTATACATAGTCTTATTGAATACAAATAATTATTAAACAGATCTATTTGACCCATAGATGAGACCCTAAAAAGTACTACCATGCAAGTTCAGAATGGACTTGGGAATAATAGAGATGAAGGGGTACTCTACACTCCCCAGATCTCCAGAACTGGAGCCTATCAGATGCAATTTAGTGTCATAATCAGGAGACCCCATTTTTTAGAGGATTAGATTCTTACTCTCTCAGCAGGGTGCATAAAGTCAGCATATTTTAAACCCCACTGACAGAGTTATATATATATTAGTCATAAATATCAATATAAAGAGAAATAAACAAAATTCTATATTTATGATAACTTAGTATTTTCATCAATAGTTAACAGCTGATCCATCTTTAGTAACTACAATTTAAATTACTGTGGCTAAGATTCTGGGTTGCACTTTTCAGTGCTAAAATGGTGAAACTATATATTCACCAGTTACAAAAAAATAATTCAAGATGAAATTCTCATTATCAAGTTTCTATTTGAGAAATCCTGTGTACTATAAGCATATAAAAACAATAATTAGTAAAATTGACAAAAGTCTTTGCTCAAAATAGAATAAATTCAGAGCTTACAACCGGGACATTGGCCCAGCGGTTAGAGTGTTCGCCAATGGCCCGGGAGACCTGGGTTCAATCCCAGGTCGAGTCATACCAAAGACTTTAAAAATGGTACTTGATACCACCTTGCTTAACACTCAGCATTATAAGGTACGGTTCAAGGGTAAAGTGGAGCAATCCTGGGAATGGAGTAGCGCCCTCCCTTACACCTTGGTGTAGTAGCTATCGAAAAGGGAGCCTTCGGGTCACCCTCGACTATGGTCGCTAACTTTACTTACTTTACTTACAATCGATAATATATATCAGAATTGAATGGAAAACAACATTGTTATTTATAGAAACAGCTTGTATGGTTCAATTTCAAGCACAACTTAAACTATTAATTTTTATCTAAATTTCTGAGATGAGTAATTAGTTATTATAGACCAATCTATTAAAACTATTGTCCTCATCTTAGTTTTTTTTGTCATGCTCCAGCTATTGCAGTCTTTAGCCTTTTTCAAACACTGGTCATTCTCAGAATTTAAAACTAAACCCTTTATTCAATCCACAAGGGAAGACTGCAGTCATTTAGCAATCTTCTAAGAATTAACTAATACATTATATCTCCAAGCATGGACAGTAGAATAAGAACAGTTTAATCCCTTGAACTGAAGAAAGTGTTCAGTTTAAAATTCACAAAACATTACTGAATATAACATGCACCTGAAAAAGGTTGAAGAATGCACTAACTGAAATGTTATGAACTACAACAACTAGGATAAATCTAAGCTTGACTGATCACTTTCACAAGGATATTTATAAGTTCTTTATCAATAAAAACCTACTTTACTATTTTGAAAAATGAGAAAAAAATTGTGATATTCCTTTAAGACTAAATAGATTCTGGTTGGAAAAATAAGAGACTATTTGATATCCTTACTTTCAGATAAAACCAAGTTACTATTAATCATAAGAAAAATTGAAATTTTCATTATTTGCAGTTGAGACACAAAATTGCAATGACTGAACTTTCTGTTAATATAGTTAATGAGTTAAACAATATTGATATTTGGTTAACTGGAGTAAATATCATAATTTTCATATCATATGTAGTCAGTTTATGTTTTCAATACAAAACAGTATTTTTTCAATTGTTAAATCAAGTTTTAACAAGGAAACTGATTTTTATGAAATTAGGGTCTAAGATTACTTTTTCTAATAATTCTGTTCGCACTTTATTTTTTGATATTGAATAGAAATGAATGTTATATTTCAATCTTATCTTTGAAGAAAAAAAGGAATAATTTATTTACAACATAAAATGTTCAACTATCAAACTCCTCATTTTCTAAAGAAGTATTTTTATCAGAAATAATACAAAGTTTACTAACCTAAACTTATCCAATTGGAAGTGTTATCTGCATAACCAATTTTATTCCCTGGTGTGAGGTTAAATTGTCATATTTAATCATCTCCCTCAGCTGTTTTCTTCTCTTTGAACTAGACATAGCAAAAAATAATATCAAATTTAAAAAAAGGATAAACAAAAACAAAACAAAAACAAACTAGCTTGAGGCAGCACCTCCAACACAGCACCTAAGGAGGAGAACTGGGCTATTTTTTGCTTTGTTCATGCAAGGGCTTCCTTGTTAAAATGACCATATGATATACTACATCCAAAGAGATGTAGCTAAATAGGGCAGAGATATCTGTTATGAATGCATGAAAAAAAGAAAGGCTTTTGATATTTGATTTGATATATTTTTTCAAATGGAATATTAAAATACTGAAGTGACAAAGGAAGAAAAAGGAGAGGGAAGATGAAAAGTAGCCTTTCCTACACTCTGATTGGACTTGTATGATATTTTTTGTATGTGTATATAAAAAATTAATAACAGCCAAGCTACTCTGATTGGCTTCTGTATGCATAATGTACTTTGGGAAGTTTAAATTATGATTATAAGAAACAAAAAGTGGAAATAGTTTAACTAATTATACCTTCTGGCACATCTCTTCATGGTTCCCTTGACAGAAGCTGTGGAGAAGATTCTCAGTGGGTTGGAATATCTGGTTGAAGATAATTCACTACAAATACTAGTTTGAGTAAAAATTTGGACTTGATCACAAAAGGGCTGAGTGCTGCAAGAGAAAAATAAATAGTTATTAGGAATGTGTATGCATTTAGCAATCATATCAATGACAGAAAAAAAAGATGTGAATAGACTTTAATATAAAACAGTCAATTTGGGATAAAAAAAATAATTATCAAATAATTTTGAATTATCAAAAATGTAAAAAAAAAAGAAGAAAAAATAAATTCAAACTTTCATAACTAAATAAAGCCTGAAAATGAAAGTGAGAGGAGACAGAAAGGAATCCATAAAGTTTATAAAAATATGATTTTTTGTGTTAAATTATTGTCATTATAAACAAAACATCATAAATGTACAGTCAACGATGAAATTATTTGTACACCCATGAATATTGAATATTTTGATCAATTTCTTGGAATTTGATACATGAATGATGCCAGGCTTTTTATATGTTATTTAGTACAAAAAAAAATGAATATAAAACTCAATTTTGAGAAGAATAGGTTAAATTTTATGGGAAGAAAAATAAACAAAAGAGGAAAAGACAAAATTATTCATACACTGTGAAAAATTGAAAAAATTGATCAATTTTCACAATATCAATAGTCAGTAACATGGTGTCTCATCTTGCAATTGTTTTCTAAATTTTTTGATGAGCTTTGAAGAAGTCTTTTCTAGGATTTTCTTCCATTCTTCAAAGGTTACATGTTCTAATTCCTGAAGGTTTTTGGTGACTGATGATTTATTTGAACTTTCACTTCTTGTCATAGGTTTTCAATAGGATTCAAGTCAGGACTCATTGAAGGCCATGGCAGAAATATAATCTTTTTCTGAAGTCACTGATTTAGACATATGTTTAGGATCATTATCTTGCTGGAAAGTAAATTGCCAACTTAGATCAAGATTTTGCACTGATAATTGTTAGTTTTCATCCAGCATTTTGATATAGTCTTCAGATTTCATTATTCTTCTTGTAATTAATTTTCCAGTCTCCCTTGAGCTAAAACAACCACAAAACATCAAGCCACCTCCATGTTTTAATGTTGGTACAGTATTGTTTGGGAGGAAAGCCTCATCTTTCTTGTGCCAAATCTTCTGTACATCATTATGTCAAAAAAGCTCAATTTTTTTTCTTCACTCCATAGCAGTTGTTCAAAAAAGCAATATTCTTTGTCCAAGAACTTTTTGGCAAAATTAAACCAAGCAACAATATGACATGGTTTTTGAAGAGGGGTTCATAGTGGTCACTTTCCATACAACTCATTTCTATTAAAATAATGTATTGTTTGAGTACTTATGCTGATACCTATCAAATCCAAACTTTTGGCGATATATTTCAAAACAACTCTTGGGTTTATATTAACCTTGAGGCACAGTTTTTGTGCAGTTCTTGGTGACAATTTGGGTTTTCTTCTATGCCTAGGCAAATACTCCGTCATGTCAAACTGTTTCAACTTCTTTATAAAGGACTGTACAATAGATCTAGGGTTAGCTAACAGGTTTGAAATAGTGCTGTATTTCCCGACTTATGGAAGTTAATAATTCTCTGTCTTAAGTCAGAGATAAGCTCTTTGTCTTCTCCATCATGTTGTTAACATAAGAATAACAATGGTGACACTCTATGCACCACATGATGTTCTTTGCTGGAGTTATCATAAATATTCTGTTGAATAAATAGTCAAGAAGGCTTCATCAATAAAATGATTATGTAAATTAATTATATTTACAATTTTTTCTACAGTATGAATAATTTTGTCTTTTCCTATTTTGCATAATTTGCCTGTCAAATTTGTTGTATTAAACCTATTGTTCTGAAAATTGAGTTTTATATTACTTTTTGTGCTTATTAACATATAACAAACCTGGTATCATATGGCTATTAGATTCTGAGAAATGGATAAAAATATCAAAAAGTGATGGGTGTATGAATAATTTCATCACTGACTATATATTGTTAAGCAATTTGAAAAAAGTTTGATAATTTATCTAATTTAGAATCTTAAGTGTCTTTGATTTTGGAACATACTGAAAAACTCAATTCAAATTAGCTATACTTTTAAATCAAAGTGAAATGAGTGAATGAATATGGTTTTTTGTTTTAGTCACACAAATTTAATAGAAGAAAAAGACTCAAGTCAGTATATACCATATATAGAATCTATATAGCATTTCAAATAGGAAAAGCATATCTATAAATATACTTAAGTTCAGGAAATCTCAAGAGACACCTAGCATCAAAGAGTTGAAAAGTAGTACTTATGTTGAAATAAATCACAGTTTTGAAATAAAAAAGTCAATATGTTTGCTAAATTTTAAATCAAAAAATGAAATAAAACCTATAACTTTTACCACCTGAAAAGTAACTGAACGTAAGTTTTTATTTCTATTGATTGTTTGTATAAATATTAAAAAACTAGTAAAAAAGTAATGATAATAAAAAAAAGAATATCCTGAATCAATGATATGAATTTTGAACAGATTTCATTTAATTCTATAAAATTATAAAGAAAACATTATGATGTAAAATTTTATTAAACTCTATTTTTATTATATATATATATATATATATAAAGAGAGAGAGAGAGAGCTTATTCAAAAAGTGTGGCTGGTCATATATGGTTTCACTACTATAAAAAATCAACTGTGTAAGAGTTCTAGTGGTTCATATCTTTAACTCAGCTCTAGGGCACTCATACATTGTGCATGATATATATATATATATATATATATATATACACACACTCACATTGGTTTGGGTTAAAGATGCATGCACAGAGGTCCACCTTAAGGGCCTGTTAAATAATAGATTGGTAAGATTTATTATTTACATGTAGTATAGTTTGAATAAATTCTAACCATTAACATTGGTCATCCAGTTTGATTGATGTGGGATGACCCCAGAGACCATTTGAGACTGGCTTTGATTGGATTAAAGAGTCATGTGGTCAGATGACACAAGAAGTTTAGGAATAAGATATTAGTGAGAATTGCCTGACTAGAGTGATTGTTTCCACCTGTGCTCCGATCACTGATTCCCTGTAGTGCAAATGGGCAATGGAAGTCTCGAAGTAAAAATAAAATATGTTCCCAAATTAAAATGTGTTTGTTGTTATTCATCCCAACAGAGAAGAACTGAAAGCAGTTCAATTCATAACAACAAATGAAAGCAATAAACAGAACAACAATGAACACAAACAAAGATAGAGACAGAGTGATGAAGAGCAACACAATGAAAGAACACAATGAGGAGATGGGTGCTAAGTGATCAACTGAGTTAGAGTTAAGTAATGTAAACCCTGAAGAGTATGTAGTATTGCTAATAGTTTCAGTACCACCCATAAATAGGTACACCCCTGCCATTACTTTTTTAAAATAAAAAGTTAATTTTCATCTAAACCAAATATATTGGGATTTTATTATTTCCAGTAAACATTATAAAATCAAAATGAATATTATTAGGTATTACATATTACCAAACTTTACAACATTTAAACTGTGCCAAAAATGAATTTGTATCACCTCTGTAACCAAATACAATTTGCATTAAAATATATTCATATTTTTGGTTACAGTTTCAATGCTGTCAAGTTTGGTTATAAATGATACCTAATAATATCCATTTTGATAGGATAATGTTCCATTAGAAATAATAAAATCCAGGTATCTTTGATTTAGGAGAATATTAACTGTTTATAAAGATTGGTAGAGATGTACTTATCTATATGTGATATGGTATGCATTTCTTATTTGTGTTAGATTAGTATTTAACCAAGATAAAAAAAAACATGACTTTGAATGTTAATTTTCTAAGTAAGCAACCTTCCTAATTTAGAAAATTGGCATCACACTATATTTCTATTCCTTCATTTACCCTCATTTGTTATCATTGATACTTAGATACACACAGTTAAATATAGTTATATAACATAAATGTGGAAGGAAGAGATATAAATAGATAAATATAAGTATATATCAATAAAATAGAAAGACTAATATTGTATAAATGTTCATTTAGCTAGTTATAAAAGCATAAAATTTCAAGTAATGTTGTTAATAAGTCAAGCATGCAATAACTAGGAGGTTCACTTGTTAAAAAAGAGAATTCATTATAAGCAGAACTTTATTAAAGGGAGCTTACTCATTTTCTTTTATGGCTTCTTTTGACCAATGAGTGAAGAGAGTAAAAACCTTGCAGTCATCATTTTACAATAAAGCCAGGTATTTACATTTCAAAGAAACTTGTTTTCCTCAGAAAATTATTAGAGTAAAATATGTATTAATAATATGATTCATTCAGTCATATTGTTAAATATTCTTTCCACTCATTTACACAAAATGTAAAGAAAGTTCTTTGCAGTAAATATAGAAAAAAAAAATGATATGGATTGACAGTTTGTTCAAATACATGACATGATAAAGGTGCTTTTCACATTTGTTCAAAAACTATTAATTTGCTAGAATACATAAACAAATTTAACTAAACTGAAGGCTACAAACAATATGCACATAAAATGTTTTGCAGACATCATTATCAAAGTTACCAAACAAGCAGAATTGCACAGCAGCATCAGAGTGTGCTTATAGAATTTATGTTTATTTTAAAATGGCATGCATGGCAAAATAGTCAATGTTTATTGTTGATTTTTAATGTTTCCTTACTTTGTAGTCTTTTAATGGCAATTATTTTATATAGATAACAGATCTTTTATGGAACTCACTGCAGGCATTATGATGGTGTTATGCAAACATCAACCAATTCCCTCAGCTTTTTATTGTCAACCGGAAGTGCCTTTTTGAGCAGAATACAAACTGAGAAAAGTACAAAGAAGTAACTGCTACCTTTGTTATAACAATCTTCAAGATAATTCATTTTATCAAATTGTCTGTTGGTAAATAATGATTTTTTTGCTTACTTAAAAAAAAGAAAACAATAAAATGAAAATGATTACAGTTCCCCCATGAAGAGAGAATAGAAGAAAAGATAGGAGGCAGGGAAAGAAAGCAGCAAACTGTTGTTGCTAATGATTTGCTTATCTTACAAAACAATCTATTGTTGCCAAATTTGAATAACAGTTTCAAGGCAGGCAATATGAGGCTCATTACTACTTTGTCAAGAATTTTGTCCCTGCTGCTTATATGGGAGATTGAGAGAGAGACAAAAAAAAGTACAGAAATGTTCAAATGGAACCAATTCTTCTGCAGCACTTGAGTATGAAAGCTAGCAATTGTGATGGTAGTTTCAGCAGATTAATTGTTGGTGGTAATAATTTGGTATGGTTAACCATTCATTGCTGCCAACTGTCTTTTGCAAGAGACAAACTGCACCTGCTCACAGAAAAACTGACTGCTAAACTGTTTTACATGAACTACTATTTGATACATTCAAATGTATATTATATAAATAAAACAAACTTATATTTGAAAATATTTAAATGAGATCAATGCTATTATTATTAACTTTTGATTAAATAAAAGATGTTATTTTGAAATTACTTTACAACAGTTCCTTGTTTACATAATATATTTTAATCATTTACCTGTGTACAAATGCAACAATTCAATATATCATAACAGTACATATAGTTATATGGAAAAGCAACTTGGCACCAAGGATAAAAAGCTAACCTTGTGTTCGGTTTAGTATAAGAAATGATGAGGATTATATATTCAATCTTATAGTAGAAACCTTAAAACAAATCTAAAATTCAAATTAAAAATATATTTGTCGATTGATATGAATGCTATAATTTTTCAAACTCATTCGTGTGAAGGTAGAAAGTAGATTCAGATTTTACTTTTTACTTCTATTATGGCTCATCTTTCTCATACGTGGGCTTTTACACAGGTAAAAACATTGTTACATACATACATACACACACACACATATACATATATAGATATGGACATATATAGGAATAAATAAACTCACATTATTTTCTTGTGGTGTGGTTTGCTCTTTGTTTAATGGCATATCAACCTTTGTGGATTATTTAATGTCAAAACCATCCTTGTAGAAGAACATGATTAATATTAAGTAACACATAAATTAGAACAATACCAATTCAGTTTCAGGAAAACATTAAATACATTTTTGAGATAATTCAAAAGACAACTTAAGCTAAATCATTTTTATTTTTGACTAGTCTTTCTTACATTCTATTTTGTTGTTTTATTGCAATGCTTAAATTGGTTTTAATTTATTCTGACTCCTAGGCATTCATCTAAAAAATGTGAAAATTAATCTAATACAACTAATGTAAATAAACAAACAAAATGGTGGCATAATGATAGAAATACAAAATATAGCTATATGGTCAATTTAAATGTTTTCTGCTTGAGCTTTTATAGCTCAAGTGTTACAGTGTAGACCCCAAAGAATAGGGAATACAAGTTTAAATTTCACTGCAAACTTATTTAACAGTCAGAATAAATGTAAAAATGCGTACCTAATCATTGTAATAAAAAGCAACAAAATAAGATCAAAGAAAGTGAAAATTTAACAATGACAATTTTTCATCTAAGAAATTTGAAGGCTCTCATTTGGAGATGTGCTATAATTGAGATTATTTTTAGCCATTATGCATAGCTTTTATTATTAAATTTGATGCAAGGTGGTCTTAATATTCAATGAGATTTAAAATTTTCTTAATTTGTATTTATTTACAGGGTTGGTTTTATTATTTAGGAATAGACATATTTAAAATTTCAAACAATACCTTCTAGATACAAGTGAGCTCTAAGATATATATATATATATATATATATATATATATATATATATATATATATATATATATATATGAATTCTCAACCTTGAACTGTATTCAATATATCACATAGAACAATATTAAACCTTGGAGTCTGACATGGTCATCTGACCTTCTAACATAAATACAAATAGATCCCTAGCATTATTTAATAGAAGCTAGTTGTGTTGATTTAAGTATAGAGGTGACCCTGTCTAGAATTCACTGTTTGACATTCAGCAAATCATAGCCTCTTAGCTTTTGCAACCAAGCACATAGTCATTATCAGAAGCTGCAGAATGTATTTTATCTCAGCATGAGAAGCAGAATGAAAACAATATCTTCCAATTTTCTCACTCTCCTAAATAGTCAAATATAGAACATATGATCAAGAACATTTAAATATATAAATTCAAAAGAAAAAAAATATTTGATTTATTTTATAAAAGGAAAAAGGATCTATATTAAATTTTTATTTTTAACAATTGCCTTCAGTGTGTGTGTGTGAGAGAGAGAGAGAGAGAGAGAGAGAGAGAGAGAGAGAGAGAGAGAGACCTTTTAACTGGTAGTCAATGTTTATGCTGGCTTAAAACTTCAGTCTGAAATGGGAACATGCTAAAGGAAAGATAATCACTTTGTTTATCCTTTGTCTTTTTCTTAAATGTCATCATCCAGCATTGAAAGGTAAAAATGTACAAGAATACAGTATTTCTTTCATCTTGTTTCTGTTCATTTTTATTGTAACTTCTACATCATTAGTAACAGAACAGATTGGAAAAAAATGTAAGTTTTTTTTAGTCCATTAGTAGAATTTGGGGAGAGAGTTGAAAGTTTTGAAAGAAAAATGTGTAATGTTGGAAAGAATAAGCATTAATAGTTGAACAGTGTGCATATGGCCGGTAGAGAAATGTCATGCTTTAGAAGAAGAGAAATTATCATAATGTTTAGTGTCTACTGAACCCCTGCAAAAAGTTGTTTTTTTTCCCCAGTAATATGCTTCCATAATATTTTCAATGTAGCTGCAGTGAATGACTACAAAAATTAATGTTTTGAAGTGTTTCCAGAATTTATCAAAAACAAACTTTGATAGGATAGCTGTTCATGGATGTCATATATAAATATTTTTTTAAAAATTAAAAAAATTACTAGGTTTCAACAAAAAATTGCTGGAAATAGTAAGCAATTTAGGAAATTATCTAGGATCCATCAAGCTTTAAACAAGTCTAATTGTAAATACTAGGGTGAGTCAAAAGTTTTGCAATATTTTTGTATATGGTAGTTTGCAGCACATATATCATGTGAATGAAGCAATTCAAACTGTAGAAGGTACCTGCTGGGGTTTGTAGTATTGTGGTTGATGATGCACAGACACCTTATGCATTCATTCAATCTGTGTGATTTCTTTTCTAGTCAGTGGTTCTAAGAATTTCAAGATATCAAATAATTCAATGACACAAAATTAGAATCCTATAATGATAAAGTGCACAATTCAGCTGAAAGTTGGCATTAAGTCCAGTGAAAACCAAGAAATAATGATGTTATTAATTCATATAAATAAGATTTGCTAAAAATACTAGAAACTTTCACAAAGCAATAACATCTGAAAAACTATTTATGCTTGATTAATATATTATTTTGAAGTCATTTCTTTCATGGACATATTTGAGCAGTATATTTTTCCCATAAAATCCTCTTCTCTTTTGACCAATATAGATATCATTCTCATCAAACAAGAGATAGAGAGAATTCCTCTCATTCAAGGATAATTTCGGTAATTCTTGTATTATCTATTGAAAATGTAATTTCTATGACCAGCCTTCATAAATTTGGGATTTTGTGTGCATGCACTAGCAGCCATTTGAAATTTTTTTACACAAGGTCTGCAATTATATATAGAAAATATTGTAAGTATGTATTTACCCAAATCCTCTACCTCAGCCAGGATGCAACACAAGTGGAGTTACAGGTGGTTTTACTTCAGTCTTCCTTCTTCTAGACCAGTTGCCATACCAAGTGGACCTTGTCCGCCCAACTATTTAGCTATAGCTAGTGGGAGAAGAGATGGATTAGTGTATTTCCAAATTTCACACTATCCACACACCCACCAGGTCGCTAAACTTCCTCCCCTAGACAACAGAAGATATAGACCTATAGGTTTTAGTCGTAATAATATTATATTGTAGTAGTCGGCAACTCCGGTTTCCCATGTGATATTTTAAAGGAATTAATAGGACAATTCTAAGCAAGATAATATAAGGCGAATAGAAGCTGAAAAGGAAATGTGACTCAACAAATTCGTAGCAGAACTGCAAAGAACAACATAGACCACGTGGTAACATAAAAATACATGAATCCTTTACTGTACAAAGCGATACACTTTCAAAGTGTCAAATATGTATAATGAATTGAACAGTCCGTGGACATAAATGTCTTTCTTCTTTTCTGTTCTTTCGTTTCTTCAAATTGAGAGAGAGAGAGAGAGAGAGAGAGCGGTATATAAAATTTGGGTATAAAGGATAAATAGCCCCAAAGTTACTTATCTTATTTTTCGACGGGGTTCCACTGGAGAATCTTTCTTCTTTCACGGGCTAATAGACTTTATTCTATTTTTTTACACTGGCTTGAAGAACCTGGGGTCCCTCGTGTCTCAGATATTCTTTTGTCTTCAATCTGGAATACTGGCTATGGTTCGTCTGCCCGCTACGAACCCTGCCAAACAACTAACATTTCTTATTTTCTATTTCCGCTGACGGGAAGGAGTCCCTACTTCCGTTTTAGGGTCCCAGCCAATCATTTGGCTTCTACCTTCCTCCCCTTCCGGTGTCCAGCGACCTGAGGTTACTAAGTACCAACATCTGTTGATATCCCCTCTGTGACCTACATTCTTTCTTAACGGTCACTTTTTTGACGGGTTGCCACTGTTCATTCCAACAGGAGGATAGTATTAATCTTGTTTCTATCGTCTCCGTGGGATATCACGTGACACTTCATACAGAATTGTAACTCAGGACACTGCACCTATTGCCTATGACAATGACCACTACATAAGCCTCTATAAATATAAAATAATGAATACCCTGGTTATTATTATTATTCAATACAAAAATCAAGATTGATATATTTAAACATTATCCTGGATAAAATCAAACTTTCTAGTAGTTAATTCAATGGTTCAATTGGCGTACATGAGAGAGAGAGAGAGAGAGAGAGAGAGAGAGAGAGAGAGAGAGAGAGAGAGGTTTGAATTATCAATAGAAATGACAGAAACACTGAAATTACAAGAAATTGTATATGGAGTATATGGATGGGAAAGAGACTGTGTGCAACAGTTTTAATCATGAACATAAAATATGTTTCATACTTGTAAAATAAATCACTAAAGTTACAGATTTAAGAAAGCAATTATATAACTAAAAGAAGGATTTTTTTGTTAGGAGTTCTAAGGTTGATTTACATTGAAATCTTTTTCAGCTTTTTTAAGAAAACATACAAAGCAAATGACAAAAGAACTTATGAGTAAATGGCTTTACTGCTGTTTGCCTATTTTATTAGTTTTTTCACTTAAGAGCTTTTTTTTATTAACAGGTATGAGTTAGCAAAAATAGAACCACTTATCACCTGTTCTACAACATATTTGGCATGGAAGAGTACCTTTTATTGCTGGTCTATAAAAGAAGAGCAAAAGTAGCAAAGGAAAGACACAAGGAGAAATGAAGTTAAATATTTTTTGTCTGATGAAACCACATGACAGTCATATATTTTGTTGCTTTCATTTTGCTTTACTTTTTATTTGAAATTAGTAGACTGGTTCTCATACCTCAATAGCAATATCTCATCTAGTGAAAGCGATGTCAACATATGTGCAGGTAAAGCATAGACAGCTATTAAGAGGTTAATGCTCGAATGAAAACCTGATCTCTTTTATAAAATAAAATGGGTATTCTTCCAAGCTGTAGCCATGTCAGTACTACTGTTTGGTTGCCCACTTGGACTTAAAATGTCTGGAGAAAAAGCTAGATGGACACTGTACTGTTTTAAACAAATCCTGGTAACAGCACCCTACAAAATAGCAGCTGTACGGCCACTTATCTCTCATTTCACAAACCATTCAGGTAAGATGAACTAGACATACTAGGCACTACTGGTGAAGTAAGAATGAACTCATAAGCGATGTTCTTCAATGACGCATAAGTGTTGGCCAACCAGCAAAAACTTAAATTTATCAGTACTGTGCTGTCAAGAAAACTTACCAAGAGCAACGGTTGATAGGGATAGATAGCAAGAGATAGTCAAGGGAAAACATGCTGTCAACACACCTTGATAATAATGATGATATATAGTAGTCAACCAATTTTCAGATAGTTATGATTGTACAACATAAAAAATAGTTAATATGAAACAAAACTCATTTTTCTTCCAGTATTTGACTAGTGAAAATTGATAAGAAAAACAAAGCTATAAGTTTATTTAAAACCACAAATTTAAGTTATTAACAAACCAATCTATACATTATACCTTCAATTATGAGTATTATTGAGTGAATTTAGATTGTCTTTGGTCAGTTAAGCACGATCAAAATATCTTTATCAATAAAAAGAAACTTTAAAGTCAAGCCCAGCGGTTAGAGTGTTCGCCAATGGCCCGGGAGACCTGGGTTCAATCCCAGGTCGAGTCATACCAAAGACTTTAAAAATGGAACTTGATACCACCTTGCTTAACACTCAGCATTATAAGGTACGGTTCAAGGGTAAAGTGGAGCAATCCAGGGAATGGAGTAGCGCCCTCCCCTACACCTTTGTGTAGTAGCTATCGAAAAGGGAGCCTTCGGGTCACTCTCGACTATGGTCGCTAACTTTACTTTACTACTTATTTTGTGTGTATGTGTGTTTAGACAAATTTCTATATACATACTCATGGAAAGTGAGTATGTATGTTTATACTTGATTTACTGATTGGTAGTTTGTAGTCAAAAACCTTAAAAGTTTAAAAGGAGAAAAAATACAAACACCCAGGTATAGGTAAACAACAGGAGTGTCTCAAAAACATAAACTTGGATAATTTCAAAGGTTTTTATCTTTTATAGCAACAAGAGAAATTAGGTAAACATATTTCAACAATTTGAAAAACACTATAAATACTCAGTGTGTGTGTGTGCGCGCGCACATGTGGATGTTTAAACTAAACAAATAGGTTTCTCAATATGGTAAAGGTGAACATTATCTTAAAAAATCAATATTTAGTATGATAAATATTCAAGTTAATTTTCTGAGCAAGACTCTAGTATAGAATTTTATTCACAAGAATATTTAAAAGGTTTTAGTGTTTTAAATTATTCTATAGTCCACACTTAGATGTGGAATTATCATTATCTTTACTAAGATGAATCCTGAAAGTTTTAGCTTTAAATTAAGAAGCTAAATGATTATGGTTGGTTGGTTGGATTTTATGGCATATCAACCTTTGTAGGTTATCTAATGCCAAATCCATTTTTATGCAAATAGTCAACTCTATTTCAAACAATTCAGTTTAGCATGAGTACACAGTTTAATTGTCAAAACAGTTCTAATTCAGCTAATTCAGTTTAGTATAAGTACAAATTTTGTTTACACACTGTTAAAAGTCAAAACAGTTCTATATTAAACAATTCAATTTAGTGTAAGTACAGTTTCAATGTCAAAAACTGTTCCATTTCAAACAATTCAGTTTAGTATAAGCATGCTGTTTAAATGTAAGTACAGTTTGATTGTCAAAAACATCTCTTTTTAAGTTATTCCGTTTAGTTAAACAGTTCTAATTAAAAAAATTCAGTTTAGCATTATTATGCAGTTAGTTCTATTCAACCCATAGACAGGGCCCTATCAGGTGCTACCATTCTGGGTCAGAGTGGATCCTGGAGCAATGGCAATGAAGGGGTGCTCCGCATTCCCCAAAGCTCCAGCATCACTGGAACCTCACCATCAGATTGTTTAGTGTCATAATCAGGTCACTCGTTGGGTGGGGTCTTACTCCTCTGCAGAGAAGCAGTTGGTGTATTCTACAGCCCCAGCCCACTGGGCAATAAATGATTATGTACTTTTTTTGCTAATATGAATTAAAGACTGTTATCAATTTAGGTTAAGATCTTCAAGGATTTTACTCGATGTGAATTGAGGATTATTTTTTACACTTAAAATAATAACATGTATAAAATTAAACAAGGTACTACAAACATGTAACTGACATATGATTCAATAAGTTGATTTTAAAAAATAGAAGGTTAAGGCTATAAAATTAACAGTGTTTATTCAAGTTTATTTTATCCTTTAAAATAATAGTTCCAATTTTTGAATTCTATATATGCAAAAATATAAATACAAATTTATATGGTACCATAAAACAATGAAAGCTTTCATACAGTGAATGTAAACAGAATATGACCATACTTTATTGCCATTTAAAAAACATACAAAAGAAAAAATAATTCTCAGATATTTTCATAGAAAAGCATGAAATAGGATTAGTGTATACAAGACAAAGTAAAACAATTGAACCAAAATGTATAGGTTCTATTAAGGTTGACTACTTGGGTGGTAGTTATGAGAGTGTTTTTCCAAGTGTTCACTCACCCACACTTTTCTCAATCAACCATCATGGCATGTTAATGACAAAACTTATTTGTTAAACAAATGAACAAAGCATGGATATATATTTATACATTTCTTTTTAATGTTAGCACTAAGTGAACATGAATAGCTTATTCAAACTTGATTCTCTAATTCCATTTCAGTTTTGATAATTGTTACACTATACCTACCCCTTCACAGTCTCAAATATTCTTTCTTACTTATAGTAAAGATGAAATATGTAACAGAACAGAAGATCAACTAGTTTTCCATTTGTTTCAATCTTAGGACTATCAAAAATGTAACAACATTAAAATGAAATATAAATAATTCATAAATTAAAGCAAAAGATTCCTAAAAAATATTTAAACTGTAGTAGGAAAATAGGTTAGCAATCAAAAAAACATACAAGAAAGGAAAGAATGAAGGAGAAACAGGTAAAATTGTTTTTTCTACTAATTTTAGCTAAAATTAAAATGAAAACATTGAATAGCTAAATCTTACCCAAGGCCATAACATGTCTAATATAATTGGTTGCTGCACACACACACACACACACACACACACACACACACACACACACACACACACACACACACACACACACACAATATATATATATATATATATATATATATATATATATATATATATAAACTAGTCTTTGCCTGTTCTTCATTGATAGTCATAATAATGATGATCATAATAATGATGATGGTGATTAGATGAAGGTCAGGCACCTGACAGAAATGTTATGTCAAACCAGAATAGCTTAAGAGCTCAGATAATTTGTGCATTTTTTAGGAAAAAAAATGGAGAGATGAATCTGCAAGAGGATAAAAGACAGGAAAAATGTGTTTATCATTCAGAGAGAAGAAAACTATTTCATATGAGCTTCAAAGTTACTAACTATTCTAACAAAGTATGCTTCAGGTCAGCTATTATCACATTCACTTCACAGGTCAGTAAATTAACAGAAGTACACAATTACACAAAGCAATCTATCTTTCTACATAGAAAAGAAAAAAAAAAAAAAAAAAAGAAGACATTTTTTAAACATAATACAATACCATTACAAAGCATTATATACAAAAATGTGGTAAGAACATAGTTAAGGTTAATGTATATAAATTCCACACAATATAAATGGAAACAAAAAACAAATGAAGAGCTACTTTTCAAATGGATAGTTATCTTTTTACTTTTTATGAATAAATTTTCAGTTTTATAATTTCCTCCATAGAAGATTTTCATTGTCAGCCAAAGTACATAAAAAAGAAAAGCAACTATAGAGCATATTTATAGCTGACAGTCATATTACATTATATTGTTTAATATAAACCATATAACAAGTGCAAGAGACACAGCATAGATTCCTTTGAAGACAATTTTAATGTAGAGCAGATTACATGAATGATTTTCAAATTAGAAGCAGATGCAGAAGGAAAAAAAGCTGCATGTATTAGGTTTCAGGGTTATAATTCAAGAAATCTTTTTATTTTAATTTTACTGTCTTTATATATTATATATATAAATTCATTTGTCTTTTATTGTGTGTGTATGCATGCATGCACATATTGTGTAAAACTGTGACATCGAATTAACAGTGGGTTTTGCCAGTGAATTGATGTTTTAAAGACTATGTATGCCTAAGTATACCAATTATAACTTGCTATTTTTTGTTCGATGAGGATATCTGTTGCATATTCAGCATTAAGCAATAAATTGGGAAAAATAATTGTTGTTGTTAATTTTTAATCTGTACTTTTGTAATCTTTATGAATAAGCAATGGTTTTCTATAAGCTTTGAAATAAAATTACAAACTTATTTAGATGAAGCCATTTTTTTTGGCATTGAAACTTGTAATAAGTTTGATTTTTCTGTTATAATTTTTGACTTAAAGGAAATAAGTAAATGTCATTAGAAAAAAACATTTTATTGTCAAATATAAATGAGATACTAATTGTTGAGAGGCAAAGTCAGATATAAAAATATTTAAAAGCTTTTTTATATAATTTCTTTTACATGTGCCTTTGATTTTCAATCTTTTTATGAACTACAAAATATAAGGTAATAAAAAATTGAAGCAAAAGTTATTCTAAAAATTCAACTCTTAAAAATTAATTTTTCTAAAAGAATTTCAAGAAGAAATGAAGGTCTAACTAACTGAAAACAAAGGGAATTACATAAGAAAAAAATTCTTAAATGACTGGTGTGTTAAACCAAAGTAACATTTTACCTGGATTATAGCTTTCATTTTCTGATTCAGGGCATAAATTCTACATCTTAGAGAAAAATTTTGACTGAATTTTCATCTCATTTAATTTTTCTATATACTTACATTTATAGAAAGGTAAATATTGTAAGAATCCAAGTCATACTTTTAATCTTTTTCACCTTTTTATAACAGATTTATTTTATGAATTTAAGTAAAGCAAAAAAGTCTAACATGTTATTTTAGGTAAAAATTGTTTTATTTAATAGTTATTTTTTTATGAATATAAAAATAAAAGATATATTTATTTGATTTATTTTAAATATATTTCAGTTTTTAGAAAAATATTTTCTTGTATTACAAAATTCAAATAAATAAAAAAATTGAAACAAAAATGATTAAAAAAATAACACAAACTCAAATTAGAACCTCGATTATTAAAAAAAAAATCTAATAGAAATGTAAAGATTTTTAGGTTTTAAGTCTTGATATTAAGCTTTTTTCTTAGGCCTAAATTTAATCAGTGATTCTCACCAAAAAATTATCTTTTAAAAAATTATTTTACAAATTGAATTACCATGACCAGAAAATCCAGCAAGCACTGTGCGTGACATATGGAACCACTGGACAGCTGTTTCAACCTTATTAGGTCTCATCAGCAGTGTATACCAAGATCTCCACCACTGAAGAGTGAACCAGTGACCACAGAATGCAAAGCCAAAACTTTACTACTGAGCTACTGGTCTATATTGCACCCAAGCGATATCAAATTAACTAGTCCTGGTAAATGCGCAGCCAATTAACATGATATATCTTTTAAGTTACATCCATACTCTGATGAGATCTAATAAGGTTGAAACAGATGTCCAGTGGTTCCATATATTGTGCACAGTGGTTGCTGGATTTTCTGGTGATGGTAATTCAATTTATAATATAATGCCTCAATGTAAAAAAAATGTATGTCTAAAAATGATTTTGTTTAAAATCAATTTATTTAATGAATATGTGGTATGAATATTATTTAAAAGTTTTAAATATTGTAGTTTTTTTTTATGTTTTACTTCTCCAGTAATACCCACTATGTCTTGCTATTTTTTTGGTTTTGTTTAATAATGGATTTATTTTACAAATATAATTTTTTATGTAATTTTATTAAAATATTATTCTAGTTTTTCATACATTTTATGAATTACTAAAAATTTAAATAAATATTTAAAAAACCGAATAAAAAATGATTTAATAATACAATTTAAGTAATAATGGAAAATTACTGTGGTAGTTGTATCTTCAGATATTGCTGCCACTTCAGAGTGCACACAAGCTGCGAGTGAAAATCACTAATAATGACATATGAAAGTGTAACATCAACAAAGACAAAGAAGCAGCTGAAATGCTAAAACAGTTTTGATTGATAATCTGGGATAAGTGCACTATATCTCACAAAGTTGCTTTTGAGGCTCTAGATCAGACTCTTAGAGATATCAGGGGAATGAATGTTTCTTTTTTGAGAGATAGTAACAATAGTTTTAGTAGGAGACTTTCATCAGATCCTTCAAGTGGATTCAAAGGCTACAAAAGCTGATCAAATCCCAGAAGTTGCTTAAAATAATCACATTGAAAAAAAAAAAACAAAACAAGGAAGCTAAAACTACACACAAACATGAGAACTTATCTTTCCAGAGATCACCACTCAGCTGATTCAGCTAAAAAGTTGTTAGAATTTGGTGAAGGAATAGTTGCAGTTAATTCTAATGGTGACATCAATGGGTAAGTTTAGCTCTATAACATTAACAACTGATGACCTTAAAATTAATGTCCTTCCCAACATTTAACACAACTACCATAATCACCAGTGATTGTGTGTAAGGGTAATACTTGTCTCAACCAATCAGGTTGCTAACAAGATCAGTTGACAAATCCTTCTACAGTTACAGGGTGAGATAAAAATATCTAAGTCCATTGATCCAAACAAAACTGTAAACTACCCTCATGAGTTTCTTAATAGGGTGAAGTTACTTGGTCTGTCAATCCAGTGGCCCATGTCAAAGAATAGAACACCAGTTATGTTTCTTGGCAATTTGGATGCATCCTTTTTTTTGCAATAGTACAATAGCTGGTAGTTCAACATCTGATGTCAAATTTGATTGAAATGACAAAACTTACAGACTGTGCTGCTGGGAAGGATGCATTAATCCCAAGGACTGCAGGGTGACATTCTATTTGATTTCAAAAGATTGTACTTCTCAATCAGGATGTTTTGAAATGTCCATCAATATTAGTTAGGGACAAATGCTGAAGGTAGCTGAATTGTAATTGCAGGATATCTGTTTTACCATGGCTAATTCTATGTCAGTGCCTCAGAAGTTGACCACTAAATAATCTCTGTGCTCCATATCAAAAGACAAAGAACATTGTTTATTAAGAAACTCTCTTATGATGATTTACATAAATGAGTTTTTGACATTTATTTTTAAATCCAATATTGCAGAGGTGCCATTATAATCTAAAGTAGAGGAATGCAAAACAAATTTCTTTTCTTCTTGGAAAAAAATCTTTTAGAACTTCCACAACCCTTTTTCTTTATAAGATTATATAAAGACCATTTTCAGACCAAAAATAATGTTCATTGTTTAACATCAGGAGTATATGTGTGTATATGTACAGCAGTTAATGTAAACTCTATTTTTTTTGTCTTGGGCAAAGATAGTTACTTCTAGTGCTATATATAAAAGAAAAAAATTAAAGGAAGTAAAAAGTGCTTGTTGTAAAGGATAATTTGTCAATTATGGAAGACTTTAGAATAAAAAAATTAATTCAGTATTTTGCATGAGTCAACAGTTTTAAGGTTGATTGTTTAGAAGATTTCTTTCATCATTCATTCTTTTTGATAATTCATTTAAGGTAAAAGAGCAAGGCGAAAAAATTCCAAACAATTAAGATTACCAATGATATATACAAGTAATAAACATAAAAAATATCTTGTAAATTTGATAAATGAGTTATTTCTAGTTATTAATTCTTTTTCAAAGCTGATTACAGTTTATTGGAGATTGAATAAAGGTTAATAGCAGCAACAGTGCAACACTTTGTTGACTAAGATAAAACATTAATAATGTGATAGACATACTCTTAAATCAAGCCAATACCTGTATGCGAACAATATGGAAGTAAATAATGAAAAGGAATCAGACAGTATAGAGAAAAGATGTTTAAACATCCATCATTGTGCTATCAACACTTGTTTTACCATTTTAAAGTCCTGATGAAGGTTCATTAAAACCAAAATGTTTTAACATCGACTTTCTTTCTAATAAATTCATCACTTTTGGATTACTTGTTTTTCAATTTTTCTCCAAACTATCATATATATACATATACACATACATATATATGTGCGTGTGTGTATTGGCTTTACTGGTAGTCTGAAGGATTAATTTATTAATAGCCTTATTTGTTATGTTTGTGTAAGAGAGTATTTCAGTTGATCGAGACTCTATTTGTACTTATGTGATGAAGAATAACCTCTAACTGACATTTACATTAATGTCTTAAGTAATTAAGATTCTCAGTCAGTTCTAAATAATTTAGCTACTGTGAATCAACTTATAAATGAAAATAGTAAAATGTTTAAAACCATATGCACCTACAAAAGCAATTCATTGCAAGGAAATTATATGCAATATTAACAGTAGGCTTGTCTCAAATAGTTAAGCAGTGATTTTAAATTCAGGAAGTTTGTAATTGAGTTTGTGAATCTTATTTCAAAATAATCACCAAAGACAAAATGGTTATATGACAATACTTATGTGTTAATGATTAGTAGTAATTTATACTACATGAATATGGTTAAATAATCATTTAATATCAACACAATTTTGCATTACTGTCATCATTATAAGAATATATGGATTCACTTTAATCTCACCAACTATTAAGATAATAATACAAATGTAATTTGAGATACTTAAAGACAGAATGCAATTATAATAGATGAATACAATAAGTATAATTTCAAAATATTTCTTTTTTAAAAACTAATCTTACATAGTGCATAGAGAAATATCATAATTTTCTGTAAAAAGTATGTATCCTTTTGCAAATTTAATATACAAAAATTAGATTAATTGGAATCACTGAAGCATGATCAATTGAGTCTTATTTTAAGCCCAAGGAATTGCCTCACGAAAATTAATTCTATAAAATACAGGTATTAGAATAAAACAGAAATGAAATTTAAAAGAAAACTGATTATGTTAATCAAAAGGTGAGTTTTGTCTGATTGGATATTAAAAAGCTAAGAGTAAAATATTCATTGATATTGAATATGGAACAAAATAGGTGAATGCTCAATAAAGGAATCATTATAAATAACAAATAAAAATAAAACAAGATACCTCTACATTGCCACTTTATCATTTACATAAGAATATCAATACTAAGAGAAAATGGGAGACATTAAAAATTGAAATGTTTCAGATTCAATGAATATTTGAATGAATAAATAAGGACTTAGGGCTACAGGGTTAACCTTATTTGTTAGTCGAAGACAACTGAGATAAATATGATTATGAAATATTAAAAAACTTCAAGTTTGAATTCATTTTTACAAAAAGTAAGAATTTCATTTATCTTTAATATTTTCTAGCTTGTTAACAAAAACATGAAAAATATGTTGAATTTATGTTTTATGATTTATGTAGGGCTACTCAAGCATATTACAGATATCTCAAAACTTGTGCTGGAGATGAATTTGAAATTTCAAACCTTATATAAAATATAACTGACAAAAGCAAAAAAAAAAAAAAAAAAATGTAACAAACAGAATATAAAAAAAGTTTTAATACAGAATAATAAGACAATCGATTGTAAATAATGAGCTATTACATTTTCAGTTTCTTTTGAATGAGAAGTAAATATATGCATTTAGAGATTAAGATTAAGAATACATGGAAGCAGTGTAACCATTGATTGTGAGTAAATTCATTAAATAACTGACAACAAAGTGAGTAAAGTTGTTCAGTATTAAAGCATTCAAAAAGATGAAATGTACAGTCATCAGTATTGAAAAATCTTAACAAAAAAAGAAAAAAGAAAAAGCATTTCAAATCAAGGTAGATAAGCTGTCAGTTTTGTATAAGCCCCTGCTCTTCACCATAAACATGCAATGTATGGTTTCATTATCAAGAGATAACTAAAGCATAGTGAAAATATACAAAATTGGAAAAAATGTAATTACATCTTATACAATTGTCATACTGTTGATTGAGAGACAAACATTTGAGATCTTATCTGAAACTCAAAGTGAATCTTATTACCTAAGAAGAAAGATGAATCTAAAATAGAATAAAATACTCTTTTCCTATATTCTTTATATTGTACTTGTAAAATCTGAAATATTATTTAAGTGAAATATATTACAAAGGATGAAAAAAAAAAGACACACAAAATATTAAGATTTTTTCCTTATTAACACACCTGGTTTGACAAGTAACAATGTTTGATTTTAGTTCATTATATAGAACTTTGGTTAACTGGGATGCAGGTATAAATAGATAGAGCTCAGCAGACATTTGTAGCAGAAAAGAAGTTAAATTTAAGTTCAGAGTGACCTTGAATTCCTTTTCAGTTAAAATACTATATTTCAGTTGAATTCAAGAGCAACAAAATCTTAAACAGTTTTGAGAGCAGCTTTTACAAGCAGCAGTAACTGAAAAACATGCGGTATACTATTTTTCAATCTCTAATTTGCTGAAAGTTTAAAAAATAAATAATAATCAAATAAAACACTGAACTATCATTTTAAGCAGTAAAGATGATAAAAAAAAGAAGTGAACTCAAGTTGAACAGCTAACTTTTCCTTCATCCAGTTTTCAGAATAGTAAGTTAATTGACATCCATGTAAAATATTTGATCAATCATCCAAAAACATTCTATGAAGAACAAATAAGCTGAATTCAGATGGACATAACACATTAGGCTGAAAAAAGCTGTGATTAATATCCAAACAATTGCATGTGACAAGAGGAGAACATTTTTAACATAGAGTATTTATTGCTAGGTTCTGCATATGATATAATATCTACTGGTATGCTCAAAATGGATACCATAAATACCTTTATAGCTAATTCACTTTTAACTAATGCTAACCTGGAATGTTTGGACAGATGGCCTGTTAAACACACATGTATGTATGAGAAATGTGTGAATGATATTATTGTTGTACAATCTTTGTTCAGCCAACAATAGAAAAACAGACCAGTCAGCAATCATAGCACCTCAATAATGTCATTTCCCTGCACATCATCGTTATTTTTTGATATTAAAACCTGTTGAGGTTTTAATATAAACCCACAACTCAGCAGAAAATAAAAATGCATACCAAAATTTTGTGGAATAGCTGTAAACTTATTAGTATATGCTTCAAAAACTGCAAAGTGCTATGCTAAAAATTATCTATATGAAGCACTGATGGAACAGATTAAAAATGTAGAATGTATTTCTCTAGTTGATTAAAAGATGTCTGAACAGAGAAAAAGAGATGAGGCAAAAATATGTTAATCAATAGACTTGACATTTGTTCTGTCAAATGCAACAACACTACTATTACAAGTAATAATAATGATATTAATAGGTGGGTAAGAAGGTTAATGTGTCATGACATTGACATGTGAGGAGGATTAGAGGAAGAGCTGTCTGTCCCAGTTGTATAATAACAGGTAACAACACTTTCATCCCTCCCACCATACTCATCAAATTCTATTCTGCCTTTTACGAGCAGTAGCCAATTGAAAATTCTGACTTCATTTAATGAGTTGTACTAAACATACAAAAAAACATGTTAAATGTTACTTGACAACAAACATAGAAATTTGAAGAAAAATGGTAATAAATTGTGGTATTAGCTGGCAATGAAGACAAGCATGAGATAATTGTTTTTTTAGACAATTACAAAGTTGAAACATTACAAATCATTTCTCAATCACATCTGATACGATTATCTTTTGCTTAATTTTCTGATTCACTATTAAACATAGCTAATTGAACATAACATAAAAATCAATAGCTTTGATTCTTGTGTTAATGCATGCCTTAACAATTCTCTTCTTCCTTTAGGATAATAAATTTTTTCTATTAGAATAACATACAAAATAATATAAATTCTATTTAGTTAATTACTAAAGATTTTAAAACCCTACTTTTAAAAGACAGTAAACTGTCTAAAAATTAGATAAATTAATTTACTGTGTTAATTAGATGATTTACTCTCGTAATATTTTAGTTTATTCATTAATAATGATCAATGTGGAATTATCAAAGAAAAAAGAAAGACAGATACAAGAAAAGATATCAGCAAAAAGAAAAAAATATATTAAGCAAGATAGGCAGTGAAAGTAGATAACAAGTCTATGCAAACAACAGAAACATGAGTTAAAAGCTATAGAAAGAAAAAATAGATGAAGATTAGTGATATTATAGTGATGATTTTTTAAAAATCAAAGTTCCATCCCTTTTTAGAAAAACTAGGGTGAGTCAAAAGTTTTATTATATGAAGACATATATATGCATGTAGAAGCTCCTACATATGAATTTGTATTTACAACATGAGATATAAAACTGATTTTTGATATGACATTATTGGAGAGTAAGCAAATAGTTATCACCATATACCTAAGGTATATCCAAAATGTTACTGACAACAATATTCAGATTTCATTTGGTTAATTATTCAACGGAAAAAAGAAACAGCAATACAATATATTCATTTTGAAGAAGCAGCTTAACATTGTTAAGAAATAGGTTATTAACAGATGTAAATCAAGACTGAATTTTAGAAAGATCTTATAGAAATAAGAGAAACTAAAAGGGTGGATATTTTTTAAAAGATGACACAGAAATAGAAAAAAGAAAAATTAGCTTGTTTATATTTTAATAAATAGATATTGAAATCACTTAACAGAAACTTTAAGCTAATTACAAAGACTTTGAATATCATATATGAAAAGATAAGATATACAATTAAAGATATGACCTCAAACCAGAGCAGGTTATAACTTGACAAAGTCTGTTTTGAGAAAACTAAGTGATTGAATATTTTCAGACAATGACTAAATTCTTTTTATTCTTGACAAATTATAACTATTTGTTATTTAAATGGGCATGAAAATCTTTATACCTCAAGTAAAATAAAAGGAAATAATTTATTTTCTGAAAAAAAAAAAGATTTAAATTGGAAAATAAGAATGTGTTTTTGTTAAGACTGTATACTGTGTTGAAATAGACAGAAAATTCAATAAGATTTATAATCTTTAATTGTAATATTCAAACTTGTAACAAAGAAACTGAACTGACTGCAAAAACAATTTAGGAAATAAATAAAATCATTAAATTAGAAATAATTGGTTTGAATAAAACATTGTAAAATGAAATTTCAGATATATATATTTACCAACCCCTTCGCACATGGTCAATTTTTAAGCGGAGTTTAACAGGTTTGAATTCAGAGTTTTCCTTCTCCTAGACTAGTTGCCTCATCAAGGGTGAAGAACCTAGTCTGTCCTACTATTTACCCATAGCTGGAGGGAGAATAATTGGATTCATACCTTTCCCAAGGGTATTAGTGCTATGTGAAATGCAATCAGTCACGTCTGGGATTTGAACTCGTGACGCCATGTCCATTTCCTACAACAATAACCATTACACTACGGGCACCTCCAATATAATTTGCCAAGACCTCAGATATAATTTCCCAAGACAATGAAGTAAAAGGATTAAAATAAATATGTTCTCTTTTTGAGAATATTAAATGATTAATATTTTTCTTTAGTTTGATAATTGAAGAGTCAGTGCAAAGACAAAAGTTTTTATATGTGTAGATCAGCTACATATGCATATCAGAGAAAATATTTAGAATATAATGTAAGCAATCATAAGAGAAGAATTATCATAAAAGAAAGTTTTCCAGTAATTTCAAAAAAATCTTTATTTATTACTGATTACGATCATATATAATTAGATGCATACAAAAAAGAAATTAAAGATGGTAATAATGAAGAATTTATTTTGGTAAATTTGCAGAGCAACGGGATTATAGAAAATTTAGTAGTTGCTTGTAGTATAATGGTTATTTTTGTAGGAATTGGATATGGCAAACTGGAGGGGTTGAATGAATAAATACATGTGTAGTAATGCATTGCAATTTTAACAAAATAGAAATCAGCAACAAGATAACTGGGTAATATTTCTTATTTCATCAAAAAAGAGGCAATACAAATATATGCACACTTGATTTATTTATAGAGTGTATATATATATATATATATATATATATATATATATATATATATATATATATATAAGTTTACAATACTCTCTTTTTCAACTGTATCAAACCTGAAATTGAGAAAATTCTTAGGAAAAATCTGAACAGTTTTTGAGGAAAAAGATCCACAACATCAAAAATTCTGACAATCTGATGAATCATTGAAAGAGTTTGTGCAAAAAATCTCGAGACAACATTATTGTTTGTAGATTTCTCCAAGGTATTTGGTTCCATACAAAGAGGGAAGGTGGAGCAAATACTTCTAGCATATGATCTCCCCAAAGAAAATATTACTGCTATAATTAATGATGGTTTATAAAAATATGAAAGCAATGGTTCACTTACCTGATGGAGACACAGACTTTTTCAACATTGTTACTGGAGTTTTGCAAAGACATACATTAGGACTATATTTATGATGTGGATAAATTTTCCTGAAAACCATTCTGATTTTTCTAAAGAATTTTTTCAATTTCAAACTTAATATGGTAGAAAAGCAGCAATAGAAGAAAGAATCATGCCTCTGTAGTTCTTGGTGATCTTTCTTAGGGAAGGGGAGGATACAACCTTTGGTCCATCTTTCTACTATATTTTGTTCATATACGGCATTGCAAAATCAAAGAAGTAAGTCATCAAATTTCCTTGTATTCTATACTTCTGAAAATATTTTGTTGAGGCATGCAGCATTTTTACTTTTAATGTTTATCAGTACTACATTAAGTTCTTCCTCTGTTAACTGTCCCAGTTGGATGTCAAGTAGGCTATTAATAATTTTTGGGATAAGTTTATCAGTGACTTTAGGGGAGTTTCCATGCAGATTCTTGAAATGTTCTTTCCACATCTTTATTCCTTCTTCTTGGCTTGCAGTTTTTAGTTTTACTCTTGAGGTGCTCTTCCTTTTACTCACTTAATTTACTGTCTGTCATGCTATTCTTGATAGCCTATTGTCACGTGATAGCTCACGGAGACGAAGAGGTAAGACTGATACTATCCTCCCGTATTGAATTAGAGTATCAAGCAGTCAAAAAGTGACCGTTAAGAGAGAATGTGGGTCACAGAGGAGATAGACCAGATGTTCATACTTAGTGACCTCAGGTCGCCGGACATCGGAAGGGGAAAGAGAGAGAAGCCAAATGATTGGCTGGGACCCCAAAACGGAAGTGGGGTTCCCTTCCCCTCAGCAGAAGTAAATAGTAAAAAGTTAGTTTTTGAGCAAGGCTCGTGGCAGACGGACCATAGCCATTTTACTCCGGGCTAAAGACAAAAGATTAACTGAGACATGAGAGACACGAGTCCCTCAAGCCAGTACTAAAAACAGAACAAAGTCTAGTAGCCCGTGAAAGAAGAAAATTCTCCAGTGGAACCCCGTCAAAAAAATAAGATAAGTAACTTTGAGGACATTTTTCCTTTACACCCAAATTTCGTTTACCACTCTCTCTCTCTCAATTTGAAGAAGGACAAAAATCAGAAAAGACATTTATATTCATGGACTATCCAATTATATGTTTTGACACTCTGAACGTATATATATATAACCGTAGTAAAGAACCTATGTATTTTCATTTTACCATGTGGTCTATGTTGTTATTTCATGCTTTCCTTTCAGCTTCTATTCGCCTTATATTATCTTGCTTAGAATTGTCCTATTAATTCCTAAAGTATCACACGGGAAACCGGAGTTGCCGACTACTACAATATTAATATTATTACGACTAAAACCTATAGGCTCATTATCTTCCATTATCTCGGGGAAGGAAGAAAGCTGCCTGGTGGGTGTGTGATAGTGTGAAATTTGGAACCCCTTGCCAGCGGTGGTCAGTCTGGTCCTAAATTATTCCCTCACGTAATATGCCAGTTCTTACATGCCTGAGAGAAAAACTCTGAACAGGACTTATTTCTGTAGGGGATCAAGTGCCAACCTGCCCCGTCTTCACACGTGCGAAAATAAAGTCCCGTTTTGGGATTATAGTCAATTTCGCGTCACACTATCTTCTACCGGGTATCTTATTTTATTGATCTGGCCTTGATGTATTCTTGTTCTTTTTAGTATGTGTTAGTTTTTTATGGTCTTTCTTAAGTTTCTATGCATTGGCATTTGTTTTTTTGTTTTTTTATTAAGTAGGAATGCTATTTTCATGTTATCTCATTTTTTTCCAAACTACAAGTGACTCCCATGGAACTCTACATTTGGCTGTCACTTTGGTTTGGAGCATGTGTTTCAGATATCTCCAGAAGAGTATCAAATTTGTTTCTTTACAGTTACTATATATTTATTGCAAATATCTCTATAGGTAAGGGAGGACCAGTCATAACATGTGGTTTTGTAGGTTTGTTTCATATTTCTGTGTAGACTCAGGTGTATCTTGGCTGTGACAATTCTGTGATCAGAAGATACTTCTTCAAAAGATTATGCCTCACAGGTCAGAGTGCTTTTTATCCACTTCTTGTTTATGAGTATATAATCTAGCCCGTGGCACAACGGATAGAGGCGTTGAGTCTCTATGCTTCCAGGTGAGCATTGTCAGAAGATAGCGGTTTCAATTCCTACCCAAGCCGGCCAGAGGTTTACTTGGTCAAAAACGTGGTTTGATAGACAACAACTATAGAAGGCAGTAATTACTGGGGATACGGTTACAAGACTCAGCATTCCTATCTGAGGTCGCGGTTAATCATCTGAAGAAGGCCAGAGGTGAAATTTGGCCGAAACGTAGTGAGAAAAAAACCCAATAAAATAAAAAAAAACAAAAAAACTACCAAGATGAGGACAAAAGTGCGCAATATAAAAAACAGATTAAGAAGCCTCATCTCAAAAGGATTTCCAATAAAAGACAATCTAGCTGTGCTTTAACGTTATTTGGGTAGGAGTAGGTCCATAGTTTTCCCTCACTTTTTTGGAATTTAGTATTAAGGCATGCTAATCTGTTTTCAAGTAAGAAGTCTGTTTGAAGTTTCCCCATTTCTGTTTGATGAGATGTGTAAGCAGAATTTCTTATTTTCTTTTTTGCTTATTTGAGCATTCATGTCTCCACTGATGATAAGCATGTTGCATTTGGGAATATGCTGGACAAGGGAAGATAGCTTGTTGTAGAAGGTGATGATGTCTGTTTCTTCACTGGCATTGGTGGGACTGTAGCAAGAGATGATTGTTGTATAGGGGTTGCCATTAAATGAGGCACATAACATTCTCAATTGGGTTTTCTCTATGCTATTAAGTGATTTTAAGGCATGAAAAATGAGAAACATTTGTACACCTCATATGACAGGATTGATGGTGTTTTTACAAATAGATACTGAGACAAATGTTCCACATTACCAGTATTGTGCTATTTCATTTCGAGTTTGCAATGGTAGAATCTATGTTCTTATATACATATGATGTCTATATAAGTTAAGCCAATTTCCAGAATTTCCCCATCTTACAATAATGTTTACCCCCCACCCCAATAAGGTTTATAACATGGTGCAGAGCGTCTTTGAAAGTGTAAATACATCTAGTTTTCATGGAAGATACCTAAAAACAAAGTATGTATTCTAATCTAAAATTTTACGAGAAAGACGATGAACTATATGAAATTCACTTTCCAGTTTGATTAGGGTGCTTAAAGGGAGTAAACGCCCCCCTTGTGAAAATTCAAATTCCTCTGATTTTAATGTATATGTGCATATATCAGTATGTATATATATATATATATATATATAAGTATATATGTAGGATTTATCTGCATGTATATATATATATATGAGTATATATGTATATGTATGTGCATATATATATATATATATATATATATATGTATGTGTGTATTATTCAGTCCAGTTAAACTGGAGTCCGGAATAATTCCGTCAGGACAAAAAATCATTCAACTATGAACATTTAAATTTTCCTGGTAAAGAGCTCATTGTAACTGACATCACAGAGCAATAATTTCTTTAAGAAAAACAAAAACCGGTCACATTAGGATTATAAATTTATTTCCATCCTGTTATGGGTATTGATATGAATCAATAACACCAAAAATAACAGGACTTCTTCAGATCTAATGGATAAAATAATTACAGTCAGAATAGACACAGGAGGGAAGGCTGGGAGTCTGTAGAAGAGGGGTGAAGAGTTTCCTTCCCATTTACCCACTTCAGTTTTTTTTTTTATTACCGGTTGGAATCACAATTATGTAACTGGACTTATATTCAAAAGTCACTTTCTACAGTAAATTAGATTTTTAAATTCTATATACATTTCGACGTAAAACTCCAGATTTAATAATAATTTAGGGAAGTACAACATTTCTTAATAACCTTACATAAAGATTACAGTAATACTTATCTTAAATTAAATTCAAAATTTAAAATTAAAATCCAAAATTCAATATTTATATTCATACCTATTAATTCAGTTACACTTCCATTGAACTGTACGTATACATCACATGGTATCTTCCCATTTTAAAAATTTTATTCATTACACCTCAAATCTCAAATTAACCCTATCTTTTGGTTAATTAAACATTATCTGTGATTAGGCACAAATATAAATATTGAATTAAAAATTTTCCCAAAGGCCTAGTATCATGGGAACCTCACCATCAGATTGTTTTGAGTCATAATCAGGACACTCGTTGGGGGAGGGGTCTTACCCCTCGGCAGGGGTGCAGTTGGTGTATTTTACAGCCCCAGTCAACTGGGCAATTAGAAACTGGGAAAAGTGTTGAATCACATATTTCAAGTGTTAACTGATTTGATGAATCATTATGTTTCAGAGTTTTAGTCATTTCTCATTTTCTTTTCTAATTGTTTTACTTTTTGTATTTTTAAAAATATATTTATATCTTTATGTGGCCATGTACTTGATATAAAGTTTGCAAGCATTATACTTGATTTGTTTAGTATCATAAATAGTTATAATGTAGGTGTTACATTACTAAGATAATATATCTTTGTTAGTGTTTGTTGTGATTCTTGAATAAACCTTGCAATATGTATGTCTTTATAATTTTACTCAAGCTTTTATTCACTTGCATATTACATGTAAAAGCCACAGTCTATGTGATGGCTACTTCAGTTTATAAACCAAAATATTGAGATAAAGAATAAGAAGTTTGTATGCAACCATGATTATATCTGGTTTTACACAAAACCGACATTCCTTTCTTTTGAGTTACAAGAATGGATATAGATTTATAATCTATATGATTGTTAACAATATTCTTATTAGGATAAATGAATGGCCCGGGAGACCTGGGTTCAATCCCAGGTCGAGTCATACCAAAGACTCTAAAAATGGTACTTGATGCCTCCTTGCTTAACACTCAGCATTATAAGGTATGGATCAAGGGTAAAGTGGAGCAGTCCAGGGAAAGGAGTAGCGCCCTCCCCTACACCTTGGTGTAGTAAGCTATCGAAAAGGGAGCCTACGGGTCACCCTCGACTATGGTCACCAACTTTTTTATAATTTCTTGGTTGAGGCCTGGTTATAAGTGTTTGCAGATATTCCACTGCAAAACATTAGAAATATTGAAGCAATAACTTTCATAAATTACAGTACAATTTTTGAAGGCTTTCTACACCCAGTTAATGATGGGTAGTTCTGCTAGAATAATATATATATATATATATATATATATATATATATATATATATGTGATATTCTCATATGCCATATCATAATGACACAATAACGACGCAGGAAGACTTCTTTAACAAAATATGTACCTCTCACTTTATTTGTAACGTTTGTGTGTGAGAGGGAGTTGGAGACCGAACAGAAACTGCAATATTTTGACCCCCACTCTTATGGCCGTCAGTGTTGTGTCTTTCTCGTTCTCCAGGGCTGCTCAACCGGAGGCCCAGTGGCCCAGCTCTCTGATGGATGATGGCTTTCTTTACTGCATCTTATCAGCAACTTCTCTGGACCCCAACTCAATTGGGGGCCCCGAGCCCCTTCGGCCTGGTGTGACTTTCCCTACCACATCTCGTCTATAACTCCGTCCGTCTCTAACTGGAACTTCTGTCTGGACTGAGTTATATAATAGTCCAACGCCCACTCAGTCGCCTACTCGATCTTTGGAATCGTATGTTTGATCGTCATTAAGTGGAAATAACTGTCATGCAGTTCACAGGTCACTCTCTTCTGGTCCATCAGTCTATGACAGTACCATGGGAATTTTTTACCTCGTCCCATTTCATCAGCCAATTTCCGCCCACGTGATTTCCTCTCATAACTGCCACTGGAATGTGTCACTTCTTTCCAGTGCATCACTTTGAAGGGCATTTTTGGCCGGGTCAAAGGCCAAAATACAACATATATATATATATATATATATATATATATATATATATATTTAAAAAAAAAACAATGTATAGATATGAAATATAGGTAAACATATAAATGATATATATACATAGATATATGATTGGTCTAGTGGGTAGAGTGTTCACCAATGGCCTAGGAAACTGGGGTTCAATTCCAGGTTGAATCATAACAAAGACTCAAAAATGGTATTTGCTGCTACCTTACTTAACACTCAGCATTATAAGGTACAAATCAAGAGTAAAGAGGAGCAATCTAGGGAAAGGAATAGTGCCCTCTTCTACATCTTGGTGAAATAGCTAATGAAAAGAGAGACTTTGGGTCACCATTGACTATGGTTGCCAAATTTACTTTACTTTATATACATATAAAATGTATATATAAAATATATATGTATAAATACATACATAAAAATAATGTATATATGTTATATTCATATTATATACATACATATATATATTTAAATAAAAACAAAAACAAAAACAACAATCGCTCACATTAAGATAATAAATTTATTTCCATTCTGTTAAAAAGCATTGATATAAATCAATCTTCTAAAAACTTAACAGGACCTCTTCAGATCAAATAAAAAAATTCATTTTCCTGTTTGATCTAAAGAAGTCCTGCTAATTTTTTAGAGCATTCATTTATATCAATGCTTTTTAAAAGGACTTAGAGCATTGATTTATATCAATGCCTTTTAACAGGACTTTTTCAGATCAAACAAGAAAATGGATTTTCTCGTTTGATCTGAAGGAGTTCTGTTAATTTTTTGGAGCATTGATTTATATCAATGCTTTTTAACAGGATGGAAATAAATCTATTATCTTAATGTGAGCAATTGTTGTTTTTTTAAATAAAATAATTTGCTCTGTGGATTTTATTTGCATTGAGCTCTTGACTGAGATTACTTAAATTTAATATTCTATTTTTGAATATTTTAATTGTCCTGCTTGGAATTGTCCTCAAATCTGGATTTATATATAAGTACATATGTTATATTCATATTATATACATACATACATATATATATATATATATTAATATATATATATATATATATATATATATATACATATTACATAATATATATATATATATATTAAATCAATATATAAAAATAATAATTACATATATAAAATATACTTAACGAATTACACAATTTACTCCAAAACCTACACCTCAAAATAAAATTCACTATGGAACATAAAAACACAAAAAACTGCATAAAATCCATCCCTTACACTCTAGCATGTAGAAAATGTACCATATAATAAAAACCTCAGAAAAACTTGCCCTAAAGTATTGCACATAATTCTTCATCAGAGAGGATACCCAAGAAAAAACTATGATCCCTCTAAAAACATAGTAATGAAGAACCCTTAGGATATGTTTCAACTTACAATAAAAACAACCCAGAACTATACACAGAAATAATAAAAAATCTCGAAGAACTTAAAAACAATGACAAAATCAAAGAAATACAAGATACAACAAAAATCATTAAAAGCCAGAGAGAACCCAAAAATTAAAAAAATAAACTCATCTCTTCTACATTTGGGGACATACAACACATGGAGTCACAAAAGATGTGGGGTATGAAATATAATCATAGAAGAAAAATCCTATACCTTCGAAAACCTAAAAACAACATTCATAATAAACAAAAATTTAAACTGCAATTCAAAAAATGTAGTCTACATAATTGAATGTAGCAAATATAAAAAAGTATACATATGGTCTACACAAGGTCTTACTTTCAGAATATCCCTACACAAAAGTAATATTGCATTACCAGAAAATAGAAAACTCTGTTTCAAAACATCTACATGAATGCAGCAACGGATTTAAAATAATGCCAATCTACCAAACTGACGACAACACACTACTCCAAATAAAAGAAAAAACTTTATAGAAAAATTCAAACTCACATTAAACAGAACTTAACTTTACAAACAGACACACCCAGTCTTTCAGGATTAAGATTTTTCTAATTAATCACTTTTTAAAAATGTAAGCAACAGTGATGATGTTGCTTTATTTGACATAAAAATAAAAGAAAAATAACAATTTGAATAATTATTAAATACATAAATGGAAGGTATTTTCTGAACAAATAAAATGGTCTCTTAATACTTATAAGGGAAAATTTTCTTAAAAAGTTTTTAGTGATTTAAAAAAAAAGCATGTAAATAATTAGAATACAATTGAAATATAAATTTTCAAATACTAGTCATGTTAGATATATTGCAAAGCAGAGTGCAACTAAATGATCAGAAAATGCAAAGGATTTTAGCACTTTTTGTTTTTTTCATTCCCAAATAATTTTTGAAATGAGATACCATCACACTGAGAATGGTTGAAAAACTCTGAATCATTAAACATTCATAGATTACTCATATATAAATATATCCTTTAAATATATTGTTCTTTCACACACACATATGCATGCACACAAACATAAACACACATGATTACTTAGTGAGAAAGATTCATGGTCACACAAACTTTGTGATATATATATATATATATATATATATATATATAAAAAGTAAAGTTGGCAACCACAGTTGAGGATGACCAAAAGGCTGTCTTTTCATTAACTACAATATTGAGGTGTAGGGGAAGGTGCTACATCTTTACCTGGATTGCTTCACTTTACCCTTGATCCATACTTTTTAATGTTAAGTATTAAACAAGGTGGCATCAAGTACCAATCTTGGAGTCTTTGGTATGACTTGACCTGAGATTGAACCCTGATTTCCCAGGCCATTGGTGAACACTCTACCCACTAGACCAATGTATATATAGGTTAATCTCTATCTATCTATATATATATGTTGATATCTATCTAAATCTCTCTCTATCTATCTATCTCTCTATATATATTGTATGGGAAGTTGAATATAATTGATAAATTTAGAGAATTATATTAAACAAAATAATAAAACAGACCCCAATAAGGAAAACAAATTATCCAATGTTAAAAAAATATATCATAATAAAACATTATATTTCATATATACATGCCCAAGAAGTATAGATTTTAAAGGAAAATTTAAATTATGAACATAGCACATTTAAAAGACTCAAATGAAAAGGGCTCTTTTTCCTAATGTTTTATTGTAACTTGTTTCATTGAATTTTATAGAAAATGAAACCAAGACAAGATAATGTAGAGCAAGAATCATCATTGATGATCTTATTAAATGCTATAACCAAGTTAATACTAAATTAACTTATTAGCCTATTAACCCTTGGAATAGAACGAACATTACATGATTATAAATATATACAATTGTGCAACATATTTTTGTACTCATGTCTTTGTTGTTCCAGCTGATATATTAAGCATGTCTCAAGTGAAAATTTCATTTATTAGTGGCTAGAACAAGATCTTGAAATCAAGTACCAAGTTCCTGCTCACAAAAGAGCTTTCAGGTAAGTCTAAAAATGTCTTATTAATACCTGATATGAAAGGCTAAAAATAATTCTCTAGAGCACTTGGTTTTTTATTTTTGTTTTCTTAAACATACAAAACAATTCACTGATAAGGCGGTATGTTTTAAGCTACTCTTTCAAACACATGACTTGGATATTCTGTTTGGTGACCTGGTTAAATTAATGAATTAATGTTTTTGTTTAGTTGATAAAGAAAACTACAAAATTTCTGAAGACTGTTAGACACCTAATATACTTGAAGAAATGCAAGTTGAAAACTATATCAGTGTTGTGATAAAAACATGAATATATATATATATATATATATATATATATATATATATATAAAACCTTTGATTTGGTTTCTTTGTTTAATAGCATATCAACTTTTGTAGGTTATTTAATGCTAAAGCTAGCCTTGTAGAAGAACAGTAGTGATACTATTTAACTCATAGCTGTGGAATAAGAGGGTTTATACCTTTTCCAAGTGTATAATATATATATATATATATATATATATATATATATATATATATATATATATATATATGAACACACAAATAAAAACAGTGGTGGAAATAAGTATAAGACACCCCATTAAATTGTTAATAACTTTCTTATTACTGCATAAATCCCTCTGAAAATTTGTGTGTGGTACCTAGATCCGATGGGTATTAGTATACATATTCGATTTTATAACAACTTTCCACCAAAAAAATATTATTAACAAAATTTCCTTTTTGAGGGTGGAAAGCATTTGAAAAATTGCATATCTGTTTTACTTCAGAATGCCAAAGGAAGAATAAGTGCATGTGCAGATAATAAAAAGACTCTTATCCTGATTTTAATCCACTTGATTCCTATTTAAACATTTCATAATTGAATACAGTTACTGCAAAATGCCTAAGAACTCCCCGTTTAATGAAAATGAAAAAGGGCAAATTTCTGCCTATAAACCGGAAGGAAAATCTATAAGTTTCATACCAAGAGAATTATTGAGATCCTGAAAAGTTGTGAGAAATCATCTAAAGGACCCTGAATCATATAGCACCAGAAAACGTCGAGGTCATCCACCAAAAATTATAAATGCAGACTGATGTCGACTTTTTCAAGAAGCTTCTAAAGGATAACCAAGCTCAAGAGATCTGCAAAAATCTCAGAATTTACCCATCACTCCAAGAAGAGTTCATCTTCTCCCTAATTTGCCAAATCTCTTATATCAAAACAGGTAGACAGCCCCAGTTTTAATTGCTTAACACAAGAAGATATGCATAGATTGGGTAAAGAAAAAAGTAACATGGACAAAGGAGAAATGGGAAACCATGGAATTTTCAGATGAGAAAAAGTTTAATTTGGATAGGCTTGACAGTTCCCAGTGTTATTGGCATGAATCAAGAAAGGAGAAGCAGTTGTTTTCAAAAAGACCATTTGGAGGAGGATCTGTTATAGCTTGGGGAGGAGCTTTTTCTGCATCTGGAAAGGCTGATTTGATAGTGATGGAAGGGAAACAAAACTCTGCTCAATATATCAATGTGTTGGAAAAATGTCTTTTCCTATTCATGAATCATCTAGACATCAATAAAGCCATTTTCAAAAGGACAACGCAGCCATACACACTTCTAAGCTTATGAAAGACTGGTTTAAAACAAAAAAATTTGAAGTTTGAGACTGGCCTACTAAATTTCCAGATTTAAATCCAATAGAAAATTTATAGGGAATTTTGTCAAGAAGAGTATTCAAAAATAAATGTCAATTTGAAGAGAGAGAAACTTTAAAATCTTGCATTTGACAGTATTGGAATGAAATTCCATCTAAAACTTTCAGAAAACTTATTGATTCAATGCAAAATAAGTGTGTTGAAGTATTACAATTGAAAGGAAATAAATGTAAATATTGAATTTTGTACAATTTTGCTGTTAAATACAAATTTTCAAAACTATCTTATACTTATTTCCACCCTTGAAAACATATTTTTCTTAATAACTCTTTTTGGTGGAAAGTTGTTATAAAATCTAATATGTATACTAATACCCATCAGATCTAGGTACCACACATAAATTTTCAGAAGAATTTACGCTGTAATAAGAAAATTATTAACAATTTAATGGGGTGTCTTATACTTATTTCCACCACTGTGTGTGTGTGTGTGTATATATATATATATATATATATATATATATATATATATATATGTGAGTGTGTGTGTAATACGGAAAAAATTTACTCAAGAACTTTGGAAAACATGATTACTTTTAATCAATTTCAAATGATTACCTACTAAGTACTTTCAGTAAACTAAATAATTAAAAGACTTGCAGCCTTTTATAGAAAACATTGATACACAGAGCTATCTAAATAAACACACACAATACTTGCGTAAAGGAATATGGATTGAAAGTTCTTACAAAAAGAATAGAACTTTATAGAAAAGCTTGCTATAAATATTTAAAAAAAAAGCTAAAAATACTAAAATGTATATAAGTTAGCCATGAATTAGGTTTGAAATAATAGTGATATAGTAATAAGTTAAGAGTCTCTTGTCATTTCTCTGTTAAGAGAAGAGACTTCAGGATGCTCATGTAGGTTTAATTGAATTAATAAAACAGGGAAGTGTACATGTCTCCTACTCTATGTACCACTAGAATAATCTCTGTTGGCATTCTAAGCTGTGATAAAATTAAATTCAATAGTGAAATCTTTAGTGGCAGTGAAATATGCAGAGTAATGGTGGCATTGTGTGACTATTTAATGATGAACTTGTGAGTTGAGTAAAAAATGCAATGATATGAATACAAAGATCAGAACCTGTTGAAAAGGAACAAACCTTTACTAAAACAAAAACAAAAAAAATACAATAAATGGAAATACAATGAATATATAAAAATTAAAGTTACTTAGAATTCAGCATATTAGAAAAATAACTTATGAGATTATTATAAACATTTGCTGGATAGTTTTATTTAATTAATTCATATTTGCTGTAGCAAAAAATTCATCACTTAAAACAAACAAATATAAAACAAAACAAAAGAAAACAGAAACAAATCACATATAATAAAGACAGTAATATGTTATTCTATTAAAGGGTGGTAGGTGTTGGAATTACTACAAATTGTGTTCTGTTTAATCATCAAAGCTTCTTTGGTCTTCCAGGATATAAGACAAATGTTCAGGTTTTGTCTGAATCAACTTCTTTATTTTCAATCCCACACTGTTTGCTCCACCCAAAATGATGTAACAGAAGACAATAATAGAAGGACTGAGAAAAAAAAAACATTATTATCATTATTATTATTATCATTAGTAGTAGTAGTAATGGTGGTAGTAACAATAATAATAATAATAATGATGATGATGATGATGATGATGATGATGATGATGTATTTTTTTAAATGGTTCAATTAAAAAAATCTTTTTTTCTAGTCTAGGATTTGAAGTCTATTGATTGTGATGATTTTTTTGTGAAAAAGAGCAAGTATGTTCTTTTGAATCTTACCAATGCTACTGACTTCACTATTAGATTTCCAAAATCATACAAAATTCAACCAAACATTACAGTAAAGCTGCATGCAAAATTTAAGTGGATTTTCATATTAGCGACAGCCATATACATGTATACCACACATAGAAAATGCTATTTTTTAGTCAGACGAATTAGCTTTAAATAGTTTCTTTGATTCTTAGAGAATTATATGAAGACATTTTAACCAAGTCAAGTGAAAAATCATAGTATATAACAAAAAACAGAGAAGAGTGGCCTTTGATTGTACTTCAAGATGATAGCTAAAATATTTTTAATAATCACTCTGATTTACCAAATTCATGTTGGAGCTGAATGAAAAAAATCTCTTGAAAGCACAAGTTGGAAAAATGACTAAAAAAAGGTAATTTTGAGTTGGCTTTAGCTTTAAGTTAGTGTAAAGTATGAATGAACTGGTCCTGTCAAAGTGTTAACAATGATTTGGTCAAGTCAAACTGATATGCATCATATTATCTTATTGTGATCATAGTGCTGAATTGATAGTTTGGTAAATAGAATAAACTGATTGCCTGGCAGGTGCAGGTATATACAGAAACCAAAAGTGCCATTTATAGATTAAACAAACAAAAAATTTAAAGTACAGAATATATGAGAAAAAAAGTAGACAATTAAGAGCCTAAAAAATCCATTTGCTAGATATAAAAGTAAGGTTGACCTTTAAGAGAAATTGTGTGTGTGTGTGTGTGAGAGAGAGAGAGAGAGTGAGAGAGAGAGAGAGAGAGAGAGAGAGAGAGAGAGAGAGAGAGAGAGATAGCATTCATCCAATTGGCTCTGTTGATAACATTCCAGATTGCTGCACTCCATGTTAAACAATTGGCAGCTTCAGCTCTTGCAATGTCCAGCCATTTACAGACAACATAAAGTTGTGGGCTGGACATGAGCTCCAAGTCTGATTTCACAGTAGCTTGTCAGGTCCTTAGATGACTGCTTTGGTGTTTTCTCCATCCACAAAGAGGGTTTGGTGAAATTGCCTTGTTGATTATATTTGATCTGGGGTGGTGCAGAGCAATTCTGAACCAGTAGAGCCTTCAGGATAGTAGCACTATCCAGGACAGACACTCAAGTTTGCAGTGCTGATACTGCTCATCATTGGGAGTATAATCATGTGGGTGAACTTTCAGGATGTGGATAAGGCAGAAATAGTCAAAGAAACCCAGTAGATGTAATAGCAATGTATATCTAGTCAAATTGTCAGAATCTTATAAGATAAGCTTATAATAATAGGTGAGATATTTACTAAATTGGAAATACATAAAACAAATTTCTCAAAAAAGCTGTGTTGGCAACCCAAGTTCAAACCTTGCATGAGGCTGTTTGAGTTTCACTTTGCACTAATGAAAGCATTAGGAAAGGAATAGATTCATCTATTATCACCTCCAGATATGGGTAAACAGTAGGTATACTGGGTTCTTTAGCCTTGGTATGGCAATGTGTCTAGGTAAGGAAAACTGAATTCAAACCAGCTTTATTCTGCTTAAAAACTGATCTTGTGTAACATCCTGCCTGTGGCAAAAGGATTGAGTAAATATATACATTAAAGAAGCATTTTAAAAGAGCTGAAAATATAGGAAAATTTCTCACCTACTTATCAATAGCCTTTTGACAAACTCACAATGAAAGTGAGGCCAATGCAATCTGTAAGATTTAGTTGTAAGACTTTTGATACACAACTTGTTTGTGGCTAAACAGCAGTTTGGAAACAACTTTCAGAATTCTGCTGAGTCAGTGAAGTGCTTCAGAGTATGAAATCTAAGCAGTAAGATATCATTAGTAACAGCTGTTCATTCCAATAAGAATTATTCTGCACTGAAGAAAACCTCTTATGCATTACTTTTAGTAATTTACCCAATTAAGATTTTTCTGCCCCCTCCCAATCCCCCAAGAACTTAAGGTCTACGTTACAATGATATATTTAAAGCAGACCATGTAATCACTGAGCAGAAATGAGGTTGAAATATCTACTTTGCACTATTGCTGCTATTAAGAAATGAGGTAACAGAAATTTTTGATTTTTGTCATATTCATGATAAAGTGACCTAGCTATATATCATTAAAATCATTGATATAATTATATCATCTTCAAGTAATCCTTAAGAAAGAGTTATTTTACAGAGAAAAATACCTTGATTAATATTAGGAAAGTATTCATAACTTTAAAGAAAACAGCAGTCAGTAAGGTTAAAAGTAAATTCAGTACCTGTATAAACTAATGTGAAAAAATAACTGCTACAATTTTGGTTACAGCTCAAGCTGTAAGATAAAATCTGTTCAGGTATTGCTTTTCTTGCTCATCATTAATGGACAAACAACTGAAATATAAATGTTACTATGAAGATGTATAAAATAATATAGGATAACTAATTGACTTGAAGTAGCTCCATGGCTGTGTCATGGATAAAATGGAACTAGACGTAAAGACAGTAAAATAAAACAGATCTTCAAAAAGCTACATTTAAGGAAAATTGAAAAAAAAAAACTTCTTCCACGTAAATCTGGTAAAATCTGACATATTTACAGTATTCAAGGACATACCAAATTCCTACCATAATTAGTTCAAAAATATCTCTCGAGTTGGATGGTATTGTTAGAGTAGTATATAAGAAGTGTAAGTGAAAATCTTATTCTACTATTAATTACAGCATGTTTTGAAACAACCCTAATTTGGGTCTTCCAGGACAGAGAAATTTTCATCTCCAACAAACCTCATGTTGCATTGAATACAACATTATAAAATAATATACTTCTTAGATATGTAAGTTTTTCTACAAAACTTCAATTGGCCATAAAGTTACATACAGGTACAAACCCTAAGGACCTTTCTTCATACACTTCTTTATGCAGTCTTTATGTACATCATTTCATTTTGTATTCATTCCATTAAGTTTCCTTAGGCAATAAAATTTGTTGTTTTTAATTTGACATGATTGTTTTTGTATTTATTCCATATGAGGAAACAATATTAAATCAACAAGTCCTCTACATATTTTCGAAATAAAATAAAACTGATAATAAATCAGAGAAAAAGATGATTCAAATTGGCAATGAAGAAAAAAAAAAGACTTTCGACAGATTTAATCATATAGTAAGAATATAAGTTAATGATTACTATGTTCTCTTTATTGGAGCAATAAGAGAAAATTTCATTCACTAAATAAGTAAACAGACAGACCAAGAAGAGAATAATGACAAAAGATTAAGACTAGCCTTATTCTCACTCTCTCTCTCTCTCTCTCTCTCTCTCTCTCTCTCTCTCTCTCTCTCCTATTCTAGTCATAAATAACCTCTACTAAGTCTTGACTGATCAATCATAACAACAACAACAACAACAACAATAATAATAATAATAATAATAACAATAATAATAATAATAATATGAAAATACTACTACTAATAATAATGATATTAATAATAATAATATGAAAATATCTGACAGTGAAACCTGTGGTAGGGCATTATCTATAAATGAGAACATAGAAGTTTCCTAATCCTGGCACCATCAAAAGTGTCCACCAGCTGTCAGCCAGGGTTGGACAGGGAGGTGTAAAAAGGTGAAGCTAGTCACAACAAACAGCAAAGTAATGATGGCAGCCTTGGTGATATCAGACAAAAAGTGGTAGAGTTGGTAATGGCAGTACAACTAACAGCTAGAACAGAATGGAATCATCAGTAATTAGATTAACACCTCTGTGGACACAAGATAAGCAAAGGTTGCAGACAATTCAAACTAACAATATTTCTTTTCTGACTTCAAAGCAGAGAATCAGGGAGAAAAATCTATATGTGTAATTGCATTTCTCAACAGGAAAAAGAAAAAAGGGAGAGGCGAAGAAGGAAAAGAATTCTTTTATCTCTTATGTTTGAAACAGGAGTAAACTCTGTGTGTGTGTGTGTGTGTGTGTGTGTGTGTGTGGATACTTCTGCCCAATGTCTTTGATGAAAGTAGCCTTTATAACTGACCATGAGACAAGGGTGAAGTATATTTATCATCATCATCATCACCAAAGCATGCCAATAGCACAGATTCCCTTGACTCTCTCTTGTCATCTGTCACTATTGGTTATTGCTCGAGGCAAGTCCTCAAGATGGCATCTAGTATCCACACAGAGCCAATGAATGTCAGTTTTTGTGGGTCAGTTTACATTGGTATGTCCATGTGTAGAAATCCATAGGAGAACATTGCTTATGGGTCTGTCCTTACTTGTCCAGTATTACCCAGCATGTCTTGTTCAACTGGGAGGTAAGTAGCCATACAACTGCTGTTTTATAGGGCGCTGCTTCAAGGATTTGTTCAAAACAACATGCAGCATCCCATCTAGCTTCTCCAGATTTTAAGTCCAAGTAGTACAGCTATACAGTAATACTGACATGGTTACAGCTAGGAAGAATTCCAGTTTCCTTGAAGTATATTAATAATCTAAAATATTTCACAAACTGGCAACTATAAAAATTTGTTAGAAGCTGTCAGACAATATTTTCTGTTTTCTCATTTTTATTTCCTTCTCAGTCATTACTGAGTGGAACTCTTTATTAATGTTAGTCAATAGGATAATTGTTTTATAACTAAGAAAGTGATTCTTCAAGTTGACATGAATAGTATAGTGGGGCATAGCATTAAGCTGACTAAATTTACATTTATAAAATCTATAATATTGGTTCGTGTAAAAGTCAATGAATATTCACCTTTAACCATTTTTAGCAAATTTAGTAACATAGACACTCAATATTGAAGTTACCAATTTGTAGAAACTCAATAAAGCCCTAAGCATAACTCTAACATTATTTATTTTTTTCAAAAGAACTACTTTAGGTCAATCTAATTTTCTTATGAATGCATAAGCAAAAATAAGTAGTGCAATATTATCTTTATTGCTAATGAAATTAAATGTTTAAGCCAAGAAAAATTAAATAAATAAAATGGAGTCACAACATTGTTTAACATGTTATACAATGAGTAAAAGTACATTGGTTGGAAATTGTGCCTTAGTTACTAATAGTCTTCTTAAGTAGGTTTTTCCCTGACAAATGCAATGATAGCTTTTAGCAGTACATTAGTCTATAAACAAATTGACTTTTTCAATGAGTATTTATGTTCAATATGTTTGAATTATGACCATAAATTGAAATATGAACATGTAATCACATAATTGCATAGACCTACTTATTTACACTTTTTGATAAAAAAGGAATAATAAGAAAAAGAACATATCTTCGGCAAGAAATATATATATATATATATATATATATATATATATATATATATATATATATATATATATTGAAATAAAAAATAATATCAATAGACAATAGAAGAGTGATAATTTTGTGAAAGCAATAGAACTACACACAAAAAAGCCAAAAACAACAAAAAAAAAATGCTTATAGTTGTATTGGAAATGTAAATTATACATTACTTATAAAGCAAAGAACAAATCAATAATGGCTGTGAGGCTTATATGACATTTTTGGTAACAATGAAGACACAAGTATACAAAAGAAGAAAAAAGGACTGAGAATAGCTTTTATTAATTTACAAGTAATTGATCAAGGAAACATTTTATTAATATCAATTTAAGTAGGTCATTAATAAAGCAAATCTCTAAACTGAATATTGCTGTCTTTAATACATTCTTAGTCCCTAAAGTTAACCAGTTTTAACCATCTCAGAGGTAAATATTTGAAATAGTTATTCTATATTGAATGTTATGACATTTAAGTCAGTGAAATACTTGAAAATCACTTTGTTCTCATTGGATTTGTAGGGAATGAATGAATTAATCAAAAAAAAAAAAAAAAAAAAAAATTTAAATTGAATTAAAAAAAGAAAATTATCAAAACATGCAGAAACTCCCAGAGGTCTCTGACAGGAAAAAGGGATGATGCATGTGTAAAGAAAAAGGGACCTCCTGACAAGAGTAAGAGGCTCATTCTCTTTCAGGCAGTGACCGGCGAAGTGACAACACCTTGCTAACTGGTGGCAGGCGCCATGCATATGTCTTTGGATGAAGCGTTGGTTAGTCCTTTCACTAGTAGCAGCCATCTCGGTTAACAGTATGCCAAAATATAAAAGGCTATGAAATGGAACTACGAACTAAAAACACTGGACTTGGACAAACACCACAAAAGCGACTAACACATTGTTTAAAACTTTAATAACAACAAATGAGGGCACATATATACCAAGAAACGATTAATGTATTTTTAAACATCGTGACTAGGGGATCTCAACCATTTCAATTGTATTCAGGGAAAATTCCCTCACCTATTGAATGGTTGTTGAACCCAGGAAATAAAGGAAAAATAAAGAAATGTTTTCGTCTCCTATCTGTTGCTGTCTTCTGTTGTATAATTCTTTTTGGGCTTTCTTGTTCAAGGAGTTACATCAACTAGCCAATGTGGGGTAAAATAAAATAACCTCATTATGGAGTCAGATATCAAACGGCAACACAGCTTGCCCTTGAACTATGTCAATTCTCACAGATTAACCATTTCACTATTCATAAACTAAAACTGGATTACATTTATTTGTATCATTTATATAATATGATGACTGTGCATCTTGATAGATGAAAGCTGTCTTTAACACCTAAATTACAAACATCTTGATTAATAACTAATTCAATTTGAGAAAAATATACAAGATGCATAAGATGATAAGATATCTGTAGGTTGTTGGATTATAGTGACATATACTTGTATATCACTTATGTCACTCTTTGGGTCTACATATCTACAGGATAGTGACAAATATAGCCAAATAACTGGTGACTATGCAAACAGCAGTTTTTTTTCAGAGTATCTTCTCTTAGATTTTTCTTGTCAAAGGATACGTACAAGTCAATAGAAGTTTGATGCTGGAGCTTCCTTCCAGTTTTGATTTTGGAGATAACTTCTCCTAGAAGAGTTGCCTTCACCACCACTTTGTCATAAGACTAGAGGCCTAAACAAACACCAATTGGCCACATCAGTGAGAGCCAAGGGAAAGCAGTCTTTCATTTGAGGCCAGCCTGGCAGCAGTTGTCAGAACAAGCTCAATGTTGACAGCCAATCTCCTAAGGGGCTCCACTTTCTGTATTTTCTGTTTAGATTTACTTCCAAAGCTATTTTATATCTGGATATGGCCACAAGAGTTTGAAAGAATTACTAGATGACATATAGAAAGGGTCATCCTCACTTGAACAGGTCTTGTATTTAATCCACCTTTAAGTGTTAACTTAGTGGAAAAGCCAGTTTAGTTGCTGACAACCAGACCATGTCACAGGTACTACTGGATTACACAGTACAAGTAGCACTTAATTACACACATACAAATTTCATAGTTTTGTAAACTGCTGACATTTTGATTTTTAATAAATATAGAAGAATTTTAAATAAATCTAAGTGACTGTAAATAAGTACTGTAGGGAGGTGCCTGTGGTGTAATAGTTATCGTTGTAGGAAATGGACACGGTGACACAAGTTCAAATCCTGGACGAGGCTGATTGCATTTCACAAAGCACTAATACCCTTGGGAATGGTATGAATCCAATTATTCTCCCTCCAGTTATGGGTAAATAGTAGGGCAGACTGAGTTCTTCAGCCTTGGTGAGCAAACTAGTCTAGGAGAAGGAAAACTCTGAATTCAAACCTGTTAAACTCCGCTTAAAAATGACCTTGTGTCATATCCTGCCTAAGTGGAGGGGTTGGTAAATATGGTAAATAAGTACTGTAAATCACTGTAAAACTACCCTTAATATTATTCTTAGGGGTAGAAAGCTGAATATTGAAGGTTCAAACTATATTGGTTTGTTGTTTCAGATAAGTTACTATGATCAGTAACAAAAAAATAAAACTCTTATGTAATGTACCTCATAAAGGCCTGGGAATGTAGACAAAAGGAAATGAAACGCCAAAGAGATTTTATGATACATAAGTGCAAAACATAAGCTGGCAATAAAGTGAACTAAACCATTTAGATTAGAGATACACTGGTCAGTTGATGTCAAAAAGAATTAAGTCTCACATTCTGTAGTCAGTTCTTGCCAGAGTAAAAATAATAAATACAAGACTAAGTATATACAAGTAATGATGCTCTAATTACATTCATTTTCCATTTTTCTGGCAATACTGTTGTAAGGGAGGATATTTTCTCCTACAAGAAGTTGGACTTATCCAATTAAATACAAAAATACAAACTGTGGGTATCAGTGAGAGTTTGGAGTTTATTGTTTACTGCTTAGTCTCACTTCGAGTAATTCATTACCATGTGTTTTGACTCAGTGTATATTCCCTTGTATAAAGGGAATAAACCTACAGTTAACCTTCTGAATTTTCAATGTTGTCATAGATAAATTTGTACACAACATTTTGGCAATGAGAATCCAGCATTTTTGGTGCTGAGAACCCAACATTAGGGTGACGAATAATTTCTGATTTTTGACAGTAAAGAGAAAACTCACAAGCATGCTGGAATAAAAGTACAAAGAATTTTTTCCCCCCTCTTCTGTCAATTTGGAGGAATTAAAAACTGTTATGCTGGAACAATTAAAACAGCAACAACAAAGTATGGAACAAATACAGAAAATGTTTTTAAAATAACAACACATGCAAGATTATGAGAACCAACAACATAAAGAAATGTTGGAGATATTTTTGAAAAAGTTGAATACCAAAGGAACACCAATTAGGCAAGATTCGGTTGTAAATTGTGTGTGTGAATTCAACTATAATCCTGACGAAGAGGTAACTTTTTCCTTGTATTATAGGCATTATGAGGACATATTTTGATGAAATTGTCCGGGTTGGACAGACGAAAGAAAAGTTTGCTTGTTGTTGTCAAAACTATGTCCAGTGGAACATGAGAAATATGTAAATTATATACTGCTTAAGAAGCCAACAGATATCCCATTTGAAGAAACAATTCTGCTATTAGAAAAAATATTCAGTGATAAAAGCTCACTTTTCAACACCTGTTCGAATTGTTTAAATTTTAAAATTTTTTGTCCAAGTCTTATGTCAAATAAAGATGCTGAAATTTGGGCTCAAATCCTCAGAAGTCATGAGCATTACATTAACTTAAAACTACAGAAAGTAGTGTAGGAATGTAACAGAATAGAAAATCTCCGGCATGATACTCAAAAGATTGGGAGGGGGGTAGAGAAAGTTTTTAAATGCATGCAGTACAGAAGGAAACAAATAAGAAAGGCCAGAGAAATTTTAACAAAGCTAAACATTGTTGTGGAAGGTCAAATAAAACATTTGTTAAAGCAAACTTCTTTTATGGTTGTGGACAATTACATTTTAAAAAAAGACAGTTCATATAAAAAATGTTGTTTTAAGTGTGGTAAACAAGGACATATAGGGTCACACTGCAAGTCAAATTGAAGGAAAAGGAAGTTTAGAAATGCAGAGAATATGACTTCCACTGAAGTTTTGACAAATGAACATAAAAGAAAATATGTTAATACTAAGATTAATGGAAACCTGTAAGGTTTCAACTTGACACAGGGTCAGATTTAACAATAATGCACATGGAACAGATTGGGTAAACCAAGGTTAATGTTTTTGAAAAAGATTGCCTGTGGAAAAATATTGAGATACAAAGGAGAATTTAATTGTGCCACAGAATTCTCTGGTAAAACCATAAAAACAAAAGTATTTGTAATGAAGAAAAGCAGTAACTTGTCTGGGACTGGCTGGATGAACCAATTTAATTTATGAGATCTTCCAATAAGTTCATATTGCAACAAAATAAATGTGTTGTCTTCTGATGCTGAAATATTAAAAAAAGAATTAAAAACATTACCCAGAAGTTTTTTCTGAAGGTCTGGGGAGGTCTAAAAAAATGATCGAAAAATTTAAGCTGAAAGAAAAGGCTTCACATGTGTTTAGGCCAAAAACGAATGTTCCATTTTCAGCACTTGAAGCTGTGAACGATAAACTTAGTAGGTTAGAAAAAAATGGGAGTAATTTCTAAAATGAATTGTTCTGGATGGGCTTTACCATGTGTTTATGTTAAAAAGAAGAGCAAGAAAATAAGAGTATGTGCAGATTTCAGTTCAGGAGTAAATGATTGTCAGCAAACATATTTGTAATTCCTACCAAACCCACAAGAAATTTTCGCCTGGTTAAGTGGTGGAAAGTATTTCTCTAAATTAGATCTTTCAGACCCATATTTGCAGATACCCCTAAATGAGTAGTGTTCTAAGATTCTTGCAATTAATACACATTGAGGGATATACTAATTCAATAGATTACCTTTAGGGGTCAAAGTAGCCCAGGAATTTTCCAACAAGCTATGGATCTGATGCTTGCTGATTTAAATTTTGCTATCACATACCTGGATGACATCCTAATAAAAAGTGAAATGCATGAACAGCATATTGAACATATCTACCAAGTGTTTAAAAAAATCAGTTATTTTGACTTCAAATTAAGCAAAGAAAAATGCAATCTATTAATGAAGAAAATAAAATACTTGGGTCATATAATTGACAAAAATGGTAGAATTCCAGACCCTGCTAGATCTTCAGCAATTAAAGAAATTACAAGCATTTTAGGGCTTGCTAACTATTACAATGTTTTTATAAAAAGTATGCATAATTTAAGGATGCCACAAAACAACTTATAAAAAAAAAGTTAAATGGCACTGGCCTGATGAGTACCAGAAAGATTTTGTAAAGATAAAAGAAATTTTGACATCAGATTTATTTCTGTTGCATTTCTATCCAAATAAGGAAATAGTTGTAGTTAGTGATGTCAACAACTATGGAGTTGGAGCAGTAATTTTACACAAATCTAAAGATTGAACTATGAAAGCTGTAGCCCATGTGTCTAGATCTCTACTCCATCCTGAAACAAAATATTCTCAAATTCAAAAGGAGAGTTTGGCAATAAGTTAGTTTGTTAAAAAATTCCACAAGTATATACACGGGAGAAGTTTTACCTGATGGATCAGTACCTGTTAATAACACTTTTTGGATCAAAAAAGAGTTGCCAACGTACACTGTCAATAGATTGCAAAGGTAGGGCATTATCCTTTTGAACTACAACTTCAAAATGTAATTTTTGCCTTCTAATAAGCTTGGTTATGCTGACAGTTTATCACACATAATTCCTAGATTTTGCAAACAGTTAGAAGATACAGTGATTGCAGGATTAAGGGTGAGAGTGAAATAAAGAATGTGTTATTTAATACAGTACGGGATTTACCTGTAACTTTGGCTGATATAAAAATAAAAGCAGGAAAGGTAGTATTTATTAATGAAAAGAAAAAATAAGATACGTGGAATTTAAATGAAAAAATAAGTGATGATAGTGGAAGCTTATTTTCTATATGTGATGGCACATTGTTATATGGAAAGCGAATTGTTATGCCAGTTTCTTTGTAGAAATAGGTATTAAATGATTTTCATATTGAACATCCAGGAATTTTGTGCATGAAATCCCTCATGCGCAGCTATATGTACTGGCCAAATATGGATAAGGACATCGAAAAAATTGTGAAATCATGTAAAAAGTGTGCTCTGACTGCTAAGGCACTACTGACAGAGGTTAGTAACTGGCCTGCCACCAACAAGCTGTAGACAAGATTACATGTTGATTTTTCTGGGCCTATGAATAGGTTGTAATACCTTATCATAGTTGACAGCTTTACAAAATGGCCGGAAGTACTAAAATGTAAAAGACCAACATCAATTGTTACAATTAAATGTTTGCACAAGCTGGTTGCAAGATTCAGCTGTTCTGAAACCATTGTAACTGACAATGCCACACAGTTCACATCAAAAGATTTAAAAATGTTCTGTGAATCTTTTGCAATCAATCATATCACAATGTCCCCTTTCCATCCAAGATCAAATGGATTGGTAGAGAGGTTTGTTCATATGCTGAAGAGAGCTTTAAAGAAATATATGACAGTTGAGACTTGGAGGAAATATGAATTCAACAATTTCTACAAGTATATTGTATCAAACCTAACCCTAGCACAGTGTCAGGTATGTCACCGGTAGAATTGACATTTGCAAGAAAAGTTAGATTGGTGTTGGAAAAACTGCAGTCTGAAAAGAAAAACTGAATTAAAAAAGACTGATACAGTTAAATTTTTCAATCCAGATGAAAAAATATTCTTTAAAATTTATAAAAAAAAAAAGGAATACTGGGAAGAAGGTGTAATTGAAAAACGTGTGGGCAAAGTATTATACACGATTAAAGGTCTGAGGCGGTTACATAAATGCCACCTAAATCAATTGAAGAAATGGTACTCAAGCAGTAAAGATAGAAGATTGAAAGAACCAATGATGGTATTGTATGATTTGTTCGACGTACCTAAACCAGAAAAAATTATACAAGAAAAACTAGTAAGAGAAATCCAACAGAAACCCAAGACATTAATTCCAAAAGGAAGAAGTATGGCTTCCAGAGAAAGTGAAATCTCAAAGGGAAGGTGTTGTAAGGGAAGATATTTTCCCCGACAAGGAGTTGAACTTGTCCAACTAAATACATATATACCAATTGTGGGTAGCTGTGAGAGTTTGGAGGTTATTGTTTACTGCTTAGGCTCTCCTCTCAGAGCTAGTCTTGCTCACAGTAATTCATTACTACGCATTTTGACTTATATATCCTCTTGTACAAAAGGAATAAACCTCTTGTTAATTTGCTGAATATTCAATGTTGTTATTGATAACTTCAGCCACCACAAATACTTTCATTGAAACAAACCTCTGCAATATTGGAAAAAAGAAAAAGTATTTGCAAATAATATTTTTCTTTTGAAATAATAAGATGAAAATAAAGTAATTTACCAAGCTTTTTGCTTAGATGTGACACAAGGCCAAATGAATGGGGCACTTAATGAGACTCGAACTCATTTGTGAAGGTTTGCTAGTCTAGCTTGCAAACTGTTACACTACCTGAGGCACCCAGAAGAAAATAAAGTATAGCAATTTATCAATAGATAATAAATAGGTTAATGACAAAAAACTTATTTCAGTGCTTATAAATCTTATATAGCAAAATATATGTTTATCTATAAAAATGCAAGTTAAGATTTGAGAATTTTATTAATATTTTCAAAATGGTAAAAGTTATCTTCATTAATTTGTAACAGATAAAACATTAACAGATAACATATTTCCTGTTAATGACTTAGAAGTTAAATAGCCAAGCCATTAAGCTATTCTAAAGAAAAAGACTTCCAATATCTTTCTCTCAATACTTTGAGAGAGAGAGAGAGAGAGAGAGAGAGAGAGAGAGAGAGAGAGAGAGAGAGAGAGAGAGTTCTAACAATCGATTTTTGAATAAACATTTGTCTAAAGAAAGGTAAACGTTGAAGCTTTAGGTCATAACATAACTGTCTTTAAAAATTGATTCTTTGTCAATTTTGATCATATTTTATGTTCTTTATGCAGATGTCAAATGATTGCCCCAAATTACATTACATAAGAAAATTCTATTTCTTTTTCTTAGTCTCAATTTAGTCTCAACATTATACAATGCTATTTTATAATGAAGTATAACAAATTTATATATTTTCTTCATCTTTCTAACCAGCCAAATCTCAATCTTAAAATGTTTATGTGGCTGCTTATTGTTTAAAGAAACTAATTTTATTCAGCAAATGTTAAAAAGAAAACTAAATTGAAAATCAACAGTATTGAACATAAGAGATGTGTCATAAAAAATAGTGACTGAAGATTTACATTTGTTTAATTTCAAAATTTAAATGAAGATGTATACAAAATTGAGCAACTTGTATGATAAAGTGATGACATCTACCTATCTAGGTCAGTCAGTCAGTGCCAATTCTCAGTACTTTCTAATCAACAATTTTTGCTGAAACACAAAATTGTACTTGAGCAGCATCTGCTAAACTAACCAGAACTAGCCCCATGTAACCTTTTCCTTGTTTTTTAAACTGAAAATTCATTAGATTTGAGGTCATGGAAGACACTGAAAAAAGAGTTTCAGAGGAGCTTCTACCAATGGAAAACTTGTTGAAATAAGCATGCCAAGGGACAATTTTAAAGAAAATTAATGTTTCATTCATTGCTCATTTTTGTCTTGGTGAATACAGCTTTATTCTTGATACTTTTAAACATATCTTATTCACTTGAAATAGAGTATACAGTAAATTTATTTTTAGTTTTGTTAGAATGTCTAATCAAAAGATAATCTACCATATGCACAAATTGTTCATTTATAGATTTTAACTTAAAGAAATTATTTTTATGACTAAGATAAAACCAATACCTTTTTTTAAAATGAGCCACTATGCCAATCCCAGCACAAGTGCTCTGTTATATTTTGTACCATTCAGTATTGCAGATCTTAATACAGAATGGATCTTTACAAAAGTTTTCCTTCTCTTATATGTGTTAATGAGCTTTATCAATCAAATATCAAAATGAAACTTTACACCTCTGTTATTGGTTATTACCCATGCACCAAGTGCAACATATTGGGCACTTGCTAAATTTTATTTCAAGAATCTGCTTGGAAGACTCTCCAAAGTTACAGATGAACCTATTATAAAAATCATTAGCAATCCACTAGACATCAAAAAAGGAGAGTTTACACAAGAAGAACTTGATGTAGTACTAAAAAAATTAAAAATAGGAAAGCTGCAGGTCTTGATGAAATACTCCCAGAACTATCAAAAACAAGAAAATTTGATGACATACTGCTCTGATACTGCAACACGGTACACAAGCAGAACATAATAGACAGATGGACAAAGGGCTGCATCCTCTCTTTCACCAAGAAAGGTGACCTCAGAATAGCCAAGAACTACCAGGGTATAACCCTTACTTCCATAGTGGCCAAGATTTATAACACACTACTACTCAACCACATAGAACCTGAAATTGAGAAAGTTCTTAGGAAGAACCAAAATGGCTTTTGAAGAAATTGATCCCACAACATCACAAATTTTGACAATCTGTCAAATATTGGAAGGTGTTCATGCAAAAAATCTCGAGGCGACACTATTATTTGTAGACTTCTCCAAAGCATTTGACTTAATACACAGAGAGAAGATGGTGCAAATACTTCTGGCCTATGGTCTCCCTAAAGAAACTGTCACTGCCATTATGATGCTATATAAAAACATGAAAGTAAAAGTTTGCTCATCCGATAGAGACACAGACTTCTTTAACATTGTATCAGGTGTGCTGCAAGGGGACACATTAGCTCCATACCTGTTTATTATCTGCCTAGACTATGTGGTTTGAACGTCGGTAGATTTAATGAAAGAAAATGGCTTTGCAAAGGCAAGAAGCAGAAGATACCTCACATGAATTATTATGGATATGGACTATGCTGATAAAAGTGCTTCTGGTAAACACACCCGCCCAGGTCCAATCCCTGCTGCATAGTCTGGAATAAGCAGCAGGTGGCATAGGCCTCCATGTCAATGCAGATAAAACAGAGTTCATGTGCTTTAATCAAAGAGGTGACATTTGCACACAAATGGTAGATCTCTGAAACTTGTGGACAAGTTCACCTATCTTGGAAGCAGCGTCTCATCTCCCAAAAATGATATCAACATGTGACTAGTGAAGGCTTGGACAGCTATCAATTGACTATCAGTCATATAGAAGTCATACCTAGCAGATAAAATAAAGCAGCGGTCATGGCAATACTGCTGTATGGATGCACTACATGGACATTGACTAAGCATATGGAGAGAAAGCTTGATGGCAATTGCACAAGAATGCTGTGAGCTGTATTGAACAAGTCCTGGAGGCAGAATCCAATAAAGCAGCAGCAGTACGGACACCTACCATCAATCTCAAAAACCATCCAAATTAGGCAAGCAAGACATGGGGGACACTACTGGAGAAGTATGGGTGAGCTCATAAGTGATGTACCCCTGTGGACCCCCTCACACGGACAAGCAAGGGTAGGTCTAGAACAGTGCTATACTGATACAGGATGTAGCATGGAAGACCTACCGAGAGCGATGGACAACAGGGATAAGTGGTGGAAGAGGGTCAGGAAAATTCATGCTGGTGGCATGCCATGATGATGATGAAGTTTTTAAGAAGCAACTATAGTCTGTATTAGACTTTATGATAGAGAATACCAATTACATTTACATTATAATATCAACTGGAAAGTATCTTTTAGAAAATTTCATCTTGGTTTGAATTTTTGTAAATGGTAAAATAAAAGACTTTAAATAATGAAATTTGATACCATAATATGTCTCCAATAAGTTATTATTCCATTCTTTTAGGAAAAGAATTTTAGAAATAAGAACAAAGCCGAATGTTATTTATTTCAGAAATAATTTTTTGACAAATATTCACCAAGATCTTACATTTGCTCACTCCTGAATATAATTAAGAATAAAACAATTGCAAAACTGATTAAAAAGAAACAGAACAATAAGAGTTATATAATACCAAAAGCACATAACTATGACAATACTTGAAAATTGTTGTTGTTATTAATAATAATAATAATAATGAGAAGAAGAAGAAGAAGAAGAAGAAGAAGAAGAAGAAGAAGAAGAAGAAGAAGAAGAAGAAGAAGAAGAAGAAGAAGAAGTGGACTTTGTCATTCCAGCTGACCACAGGATAAAACTGAAGGAAAGTGAAAAGAGAGGTAAGTACCTAGACCTTGCTAGAGAATTGAAAAAAACTAAGGAACATGAAAGTGACGGTGATACAGTAACCAAAGTATTGGTAGAGGGACTGGAAGACTTGGAAATAAGAGGACGAGTAGAGACCATCCAAACTATAGCATTGTTGAGATTGACCAGAATACTAAGATGAGTCCTGGAGACTTGCTGTCACTCAGACTCCAGGGGAAAAACATCAGCAAATGCTGGCGTGGAAGCAAAAAAGATAAGAGAGAGGAAGAATGCTGGAACATTTTGTGATGAAAAGGAAAAAGCAACACAACAAGTAAAAACAAATAATACAACTTGAAGAAATAAACCATAAGGTACTGGCAAAAGAAGGAAGACTAAAAAGATATTGAGACAGGATAAAAAAATACAAATAAAACAGGACATTCCAAAACAATGAAAAAAATTCTATCAGCAAGTAGATGCTGAATGCACTCACACATACCAACAACTGGATGACAAAGAAAAAAAAATTAGAGCAAAATATGGGAACAAAGAGAACATAACAGAAGGCTGATTGAATAAGCAATATGGGAAAAGAATTAGAAGGACTTTAAGAAGGACCAAAGGTGAAAATACACCACAATTCACTCAGAGCAAGACTCAAAAAACTACCAAACTGGAAAACACCAGGAAATGATAGCATACATGGATGCTGGTTTAAAAAATTCACTTCCATCCATGACAGACTAGCTATTGAAATGAATAGATGCCTACAAGAAACAGACATACCTCAATGGATGACAAAAGTAAAGACAGCCATGATCCAAAAAGACCTCCAAAAAGGAACTGCCCCCAACAACTACAGACCCATAACATTCCTACCGATGATGTGGAAAACTAATAGCATGAATTAGGGAAGAGATATACAATTCGCTCATAAGCTGAGTACTCTTCCCCGAGGAATAGGAAGGATGCAGCAAGTGGACCAGAGGTATGGGAGAGCTACTATACATTGATCAACACATCCTCAAGGAGAGCAGGGACTGCGGAATCGTAGTAAATGAGTTCGAACTCCAGTTGTGCTATTACTTTCACTTTAGGACAAATACCCTTAGGAAAGGTATGAACCCCTTTATCCTCCAAGCTATGGGTTAAATAGTTCCACTACTGTTCTTCTAGGAGACTGGCTTTGGCATTAATTAACCAACAATGGTTGATATGCCATTAACCAAGGAAACCAAACCAAATCAAGGAGAGCAAGACAAGACAGAAAAACCTAGCTATGGTGCGGATAAACTACAAAAGGCATATGATTTGGTCCCGCAAAGCTGGATAATAGACTGTCTCAAAATGTACAAGATATTTGGTAAAGTCATAAAGTTTATCAAAAATACCATGGGAAACTGGAGAGTCAAACTGACTGCAGAAGGAAAAAAGAGAACCTGCCAAGTAGTGGACTTTGCCGTACCGGCTGACTGACTACCAAGTAAAACTGAAGGAAAGTGAAAAGTGAGATAAATACCTGGACTTTGGTAGAGAATTGAAAAAACTATAGAACATGAAAGTGACAGTGATACCAATTGTAAGAGGTGCACTCAGTACAGTCAGCAAAGGATTGGTAGAGGAACTGGAGGACTTGGAAATAAGAGGATGAGTGGAGATTTTCCAGAATACAAAGAGTCCTGGAGACTTGCTGTCACTCAGACTCCAGTGGAAAACCATCAGCAAACATTGATGTGAAAAACTCTCAAATGAGTAAAATACTACTACAACTACTACTAATAATAATACCATGGAATGAAAATAAAAGACAGACAAATATTAGACCTTGTCAGATAACTAAAAAACTTGTGGAACATGAACAAGACAATGATAACAATTGTAGTTGGTGTACTTGAAATGGTTCCCAAATGCTTGGAAAAGGGAGTGGAACAAATAAAAATCAAAGAAAGAATTGAGAACATTCAGACAACAGCATTCTTGTGATCGGCCAGAATACTCCAGAGTCCTGGAGATCCAAGGAGCCATTCTGTTACTCAGTCTCCAAAGAAAGACTGCCAGCTAACATAGGTGTGAAAAAACTTGCAAGGGGTAAAGGAGGGAGGAAGAGGACTAGCCAGCATTGAAGACTGTTGACACACAAATTTCATTGATACAACGACTTGAGGACTACATAGAAAAGCACAAAGGAGGACTGATTACAGCCACCAGAAATGATCCTGACAACATGAAGACCAACAGAATGACAATAACTAGAAAACAAAAATGGGAAGAAAAACAACTCTATGGGGATTTTAAATGATTGATGAGACACATCTCACACAAGAAAACTTGGATGTGGCTAAGAAAAGGAAACCTTAGGAGAGAAACAGAATCTCTCCTAATAAAAACACAAAACAATGGCATAAGAACCAATCATATCAAAGTGAGAATAGATAAGATGCAACAAAACAGCAAATGTAGTTTATATGGTGGTAGAGACAAAACGATCAATCACATAATAAGTGAATGCAGCAAAATAGCACAGAAGGAGTATAAGACTAGATACGACAGGATGAGAGATATGCAAGAAATTTAAATCTGACCATATGAACAAATAGTATATGTACAACTTAGCATCTGTCCTTGAGAATGACACGCATAAACTCCTATGGGACTTTGACAAACAAATGGATCACCTAATCTTGGCCAGAAGACCAGACCTTATAATAATCAACAAAAAAAAGAGAACTTGCAGAATTGTGGACTTTGCTATCCTGGCTGACCACAGAGTAAAACTGAAAGAAAATGAAAAGAAGGATAAGTATCTCAACCTTGCTAGGGAATTGAAAAAACATGAAAGTGACAATTATACCAATTGTGACTGGTGCTCTTGGTACAGTCACCAAAGGCTTATTAAAGGGACTGGAGAACTTGGAAATAAGAGGATGAGTGGAGAACATCCATACTACATTATTGAGAATGGCCGGAATACTGAGAAGAGTCTTGGCGTCTTGAGGAGACTTGCTGTCACTCAAACTTCAGTGAAAGACCATCAGCTAATGCTGATGTGAAAAACTCTCAAGGAGTAAATAATAAGAAGAGGACTTGTCAGCATCGAAGACACTGTTGATGCATCGATACAACGGCTCAAAGACAACATAGAAAAACACGAATGAGGACTAATTACAGCGATCAGAAACAATACGGACAACACAATAGACGATATAATGACAACAACTAGGAAACAAAAATGGGAGGGAAAACAACTCTATGGCTGCTTTAAACGTCTAGTAAACAATATTCTCACACCAGAAAACCTGGACCTGGCTAAGAAAAGGAAACCTTAAGAGAGAAACAGAATCCCTCCTAATAGAAACACAGGACAACGCCATAAGAACCAATCATATCAAAGCGAGAATAGATAAGACGCAACAAAACAGTAAATGTAGGCTATGTGGTGACAGAGACGAAATGATCAATCACATAATAAGTGAATGCAGCAAATTAGCACAGAAGGAGTATAAGGTGAGATACAACTGGGTCGGCAAGGTAATCCACTGGGAAATGTGCAGGAAATTTCAATTCGACCATACAAACAAATGGTATATGCACAACCTAGAAAATGACTCGCATAAACTCCTATGGGATTTTAATATACAAACGGATCACCAAATCCCGGCCAGAAGACCAGACCTCATAATAATCAACAAAAAAAAGAGAATCTGCAAAACTGTCGACTTTGCTGTCCCAGCGGACCACAGAATAATTCTGAAGGAAAGTGAAAAGAAGGATAAGTACTTTGACCTTGCTAGAGAATTGAAAAAGCTGTGGAACATGAAAGTAATGATTGTGCCAATTGTGATTGGTGTGTTAGGCACAATAACTAAAGAATTATTAAAAGGCCTGGAGGACTTGGAAGTTGGCGGACGGGTAGAGACTATTCAAATGACAGCATTACTAAGAATGGCCAGAATCCTGAGTCCAGGAAACTTGAGACTTGCTGTCCTTCAAACTCCAGTGAAAAACCATCAGCTAACACTAATGTGAAAAACTCTAAAGGAGTTAGTTAGATGATGATGATGATGATAATAATAATAATAATAATAATAATCCCCTCCCCCACCAACAAAAAACAAAAAAACTTACCTTTGAAATTATTCCAATTTTATGGCAGTTATATAGTTTGCCCTCTTTATTTTGGTTGTAAGGAAGCCTTACTCATGTTTTTATTATAAAAATATATTTAACAGCCTGAAAAAAACAAAAAACAAAAAAAGGGTAAATTTTTTTAAATTACTAATTAGAATTCGTATTAATTGGAATAAACATGTCACACTTAATAACAGCTTCATGAAAGTATAAAAAAATATTGTCATAAAATTATTAATTAAATAAAAATGTGAATATTTAAATTATCATTTTATGGCATAAAGAATGAATGAGTCTGAGTCTTTAAGAAGGTTATAGTTGTCAGATGAAATTTGGTGAGTAATATATTTGACATTTGTTCTTATGCTTGATGGATCAACAATAAATAAGATCAAAATTAATATAGAATATAATGAATACAAAAAAACAAAGGAAATATTTTGCCTTTTTAAATTTTAAAATATAAAATTAAAATATGAATAAAGTAAAGGAAAAAATTCAATAGAGATTAGTTTTATGTTTCTTATGAATGCTTCGAGTAGATTTTGATGATTTCTTTTTAATAGAAAGTAAAAATGCATTATCCTTTCATGTAATGTTCATGTTAAATAAGAAACATTTGTGTTTATTTATATATGTAGACTACATTTACAATTCTTAAAATACAAAGATATGATTTTCTTATAGATATATTTCAGACTCATTATTAATGAACAATCAACACTAAAAAGCTACCAGTAAATTATTTGTATCAAGATACATTTCCAGGAAATAACAGCAAAAGTAACAATATATATAAAAATCAAAGCTTACAGGGTCAAACTTAATGTGATAAGAAAATTTAAAATTTCCCCAAATTACAAACAATGACACATATATCATTATCATATTGTTGCAAAAAAACAATATACACAAATGTTAAAAAGAAAGATCGAAAAAAATTTGAAAAAAACCTGCTTATTTAGTTATGCAGATTAAAAAAAGCATATCTCAAAAGAGAAGGATATCACAAGGAGGATAAAACAAAGTTTTTTAATACTGGATATTTTTCTTTTACAAAGAACTTTTTTAATAGTCACAACTTAGTCACAAGGTAAGTGATACAACCTTGTTTTAAAAGATTTCCCATTTGCATCGAAAGGAAAATGTTAAAATAATTGTATAATAAAATAAATAAAATAATTTCTATTTCATTATAATAAAACTGAATTTGATCACTGCTGAATCAATGTATTTCATTATAATAAAAATAAATTTGATCATTGCTGGATCAATGAAAAATATTCAATTTAAAGAAATATTATAGTCAGTGATTTTCTATGTATATGGAAACCAGTAATACGAAAGCTAAAAGAGCTTTTTTTATTATATTTTGTACAAACAGTATTTCAGATATTGTATTACAAATAGATCATTTTTATTAATAAGTTAAGACTCAAGTAGAAATAGATTTTAGTTCAATAATGAATAAATTTTGGAGGTGCTATTAGTGCAATGGTTATCACAGTGGACATGGCAACACAAGCTAAAATCTGGAACAAACCTATTCGCATTTCACATAGGGTTAATGCTCTTGGGAAAGGTATGAATCCAACTATTCTCCTTCCAGGTAGGGTAAATAGTAGGACAGACAGGGCTCTTTAACCTTGCTATGGTAAACAGTCTAGGAGAAAGAAAACTGAATTCAAATCTGCTAAACTATGCTTAAAAATTGAACTTTTGCCACATCCTGCTCATGCAGTGAGGTTGGTAGATACCTATAATGAATAAATTAGAAAATGAAAGGAATTTATTTCACTGTATTTGCCTATATTACTTCTTCATTGTTTTTCTTTGTTTTTTTTTTATCTGAGATTTAATTAAATTTTAACAAAAACAAACCCAAACAATAGAGCTATTTTAAGCAAAGTAATGCAGGTAACATTGTTAATATATATTTGGAAAAAACTTTCAGTTATTTAAAAAATGGCAACAGTAACACTGAATAGCACAACTTATAATTCATTTTGATGGAAAATAACTCTAAAGAAAAAGTAGCATTCTTAAAGCAAAATATGATATAAAAAAATTTCTACATTTTTTGAGAAGAGAGAGTGACAGCTAATGACAGCACAAATGACAGACTGTAAACACTCTTAGAATTAAATCACATACAATAAAAAATGTTAGTAAATTTAGTACAGGAAATCCAACCATTCATATCTGTCAGTTTCCACCATAAGTAAAACTTATTTTCCTTCTGACCAACTATTGAAAGAAATGATAAGAACCAGAATATGATAGAATACTGAGAAAAGTTGGTAAGTAATAATTTCTCTAATTTGGTATTTAAAACAAATACCAAATAATGATCAATGAATAAATCATATGACAGAGGATTATAAGAACATGGAGATAAAGAATTCAAAAGCATTTTTTATCAAAATGAGAACAGATGAAAGTAGACAATATATAGGAATCTTTCAAAAGAAAATTTAATTCTATTACAGCAAATTCCTCTGTATTTCATTGTGAGGTAATAATAGAAAATTATTACTGAAATGCATTTTTTCAGTCAGAAAACCTGCTCCAGTGCAGCTAGTCAATACAGTATTTTCATAGCTGAAACAACAAGCACAAATACAATAGCTAAATGTACAATATCATCTTCTTTAGTTTTATAATTGATTTTTTATCACACAGACTTCAAAAAAACACAGAAAATACACTAATTTCCAAAAATATTAGTTTTTCAATATATGTAAATGAAGTAGGAATTTAGGGTTTAAAAAAGAAGGTTCATAAATTATTATTATTATTATTATTATAAAATATTTTGACTCTTTATCAAATAAGTACTTATATATTTGGTTTTGTATAGCTTAATATATGCTAATCCATTCCACTCATTTTATTGCATTATATATGTAACATAGTAAATACACAGATATCAGAATGAACACACACACACACACACACACACACACACACACACACATACACACACACACACACACACAAAAGAAAACACAAAAATGAAAACCACATATTGCAACTAATAGTTTCATACTTTTGTGATCATCAGACAATACTGCATTATGAAGACTTACAAGTTTTAAAAGAGTGTTGTACATGAAAAGCACAGAATATAAAATGGAATTAGATTTACATCACAGAAGACCTGAACAATAGGCTTAACAAAATATCTTTGAAATTTTTTAAAAACATGTTTGTTATAGGTAAAGTAAGTAAAGTTGGTGACCTTAGTCGAGGGTGACCTGTAGGCTCCCTTTTCAATAGCTACTACATCGAGGTGTAGGGAAGGGCGCTACTCCATTCCCTGGATTGCTCCACTTTACCCTTGATCCTTACCTCATAATGCTGAGTGTTAAGCAAGGCTGAATCGAGTACCATTTTTTGAGTCTTTGGTATGACTCGACCTAGGATTGAATCCCAGTCTCCCAGACCATCGGCAAACACTCTACTGATTAGGCCAATGTTTGTTATAATATATTAAAAACCTTAGAATTTCTGAAATCTTTAAGATTATTTTTCATTCTATATATATAGTTTTAATGGTGTCATCATAAGCATACAAGAAACCTATTTTCATGTGTTAAGGTTTCATTTTATTAGTATTATATTCATATGTACGGACATCTTGTTCTGTTACATTTGTTGAGATTGTATAGTTCATAGTTTCCTAAACTGAATTTTTAAAGTAATTTTAAAATAATCTAGATCAATGGTTGCTAAATTGTTTCTAATTATTCAAGCCATGATGGAGAGGTACATAGGGTAGTAGAAACTTATTTTTATGTCCGCATTATGACATAAACACTGATGTTTTATTGAAAAGGTTATTTAGATTGGAAATCTCACAGTCATTTCCTCCAGTAAACAAAGGGTAGATTACTTTGGTATGGTGTTATATGTTTGTGCAATTTTTTTCATGATACTATTAGGGTATCTTTTTTTTGAGGTCCTATATATATTCAGAATGGATCATACCATTATAAGTGGTAAATATCTTATGAAAATGGCTCCTTTGTTTTCAAGGTCCTTTTGTCATACCAACGTAAAGTTTTTCATGATCTTCTTTAACTTTGATGTAAGCTTGGGAGATAACACTTGACTGGAGACAATTTTCATTCAAAGGACATTGGAGCTTTGATTTACAGTCACAAATTGGAGTTCTGAGTGTTTGTTTTGTACTGGGGAATTTTTTATGATTTGCAACATGTTTTCTGTAAAACTGTAACTAACTAAAATAATCCTATTGAACATTTTATGAAACTTATTTGGTAGTGGGAAATGTTTATCTATCAATTAGAGAAATATCATGACTATCTATGTTTGTCCTGATTATATATGTTGTCTTTGATTATATGGTAAATTGAACCAAATAATGCTTCTTTTCTTGTTATTTTTCTTTATTCAATAATAAGAATATGTTAGTATCATAGAGAATCTATAATTTTTCAGAGCCAATTCTTTTGTGATGTTAAAGATGGTTTCAAAATCTATTATCTTAAGATTAGTTTTGGTTTCTACCTTAAATCCTATCTATTTGAAATTTTCAATATCTATTTTTATTCTGTTTTTGGTCCATTAGATTTTTTGAAAAATTATAAATCCATCGTTTTGATATAAACCAATGTTTTTTGCCTATTTCTTTCTTTCTTTTTTTTTTTTTTTTAAACTCAAGTTGTTAGGATGTAGACTCCAACAAGCTCAAATATTTTTGCCCTGTTACAGCTCCCTATTGTTACATCAATGTTTTTAATGTGTCTTTTATTATTCATAGAATTTCTTTATGAACACAGTAAAGGTTTTCAGCAATGATTAATGATTTTTAAATGGGCATTGCTAATATTGATATATTCTTTGGCATAGTTTTATGTGATTTTCTCATTAATGGGTCAAAATCTTTTGATGTTAAGCTGAATTGGTATTTTGGCTAATTTTTCCATGATGGTAAGTTAATCTATAACAATATTTTGTACTTTTTTAAAGTGATAAAGGTTTGGATTTTAGCAAGGCTGTTGATATGGTTATCTAGTTCAAGTTTTTCAGTTATTTCTTTTGCTTTTAGGATGATTTGGAGATTTAGATTTTTTGATGAATTTTTGTATGTTTTTATGATGTTTTTTGCAAGTAACCCTCAGTGTTCTTCAGGTTTTAACTTAAAAGAGTGTCTAGTTTTGTTAGTAGACACAATGATGTCTGGTGAGTTTATTTTTTAATCTCCTTTTTTTAGTTTCCATTGGAATTTGTTCAGATTGCTTCTAAAGTTCATTTTTCTTTTTAACTAAGTTCATTAGTTCTATTTCAAAAATATCCAGTCAGTCACATTGTAGAGGGCATTTTCTTAATACATAGTTTATTTTTATCTTTGGTGTTTACATTTTCTTCAGTCAAGAAAAAATGTGCCTTCTATCTCATTCTTTTAGTGGTGCTTGAGATTTTTTTCCAATAATTTTGACTTATAGGATGATGGCAATGGGACAAATATGCTCTACAAAGAATAGATGAATTTTTATCATATTCATAAATTGTACAAATATATTGAGAGTGCTCAAGTAATTTCTAAATAAATAAATAAATAAATAAAATACACACACACACACACACACACACACACACACACACACACACACACACACACACACACACACAAGATTACAGCTAAACATGTCAATTTTTTTAATATGTTGACTTAAACCAAGTTATTACAGTTACAATTGTTGATCATTTCTTTAGTTACTTCCAAACAAAAGAAAAAAATTGGTTTGCCTTTTAGGTGATACTTATAAAATGTCAGACTATTCCCTAAAATAACTAGTCCACAAATCACACTCATTATGTATATAACTTTGTTTGGAATGCCTGTTCCAGATCTGCTACATTGCTTTCTTCAAATACAGATTTAATATGTTAGTAATATATATGTTAGAAACATTTATTCAAAATATATAAAAGACAGGTGACATCAGTACGAGTTCAATCATAACAACCATGAATCAAATCATATTAGATTAGCTACTTTTAGAGACATTTATGGAACACTGTACTAGTTTGTATTCACAAGATAAAGGAGAATATTTGCATTTACTTGTGTCATAGTGGCAAAGATAAACCTCAAATTAATGTTTGGAATGTACATTTCTGATATGATTCTTTGAGACTTAAAAATTATTATAAGGAATTAATAAGAGTAAAAACTCCAGATATTTTTCTCCAAATTATTATCCACAGTGAGGAAAAGGCTAAAAGAATCCATACTTATAATAAAGGTAGAGATAAGAGGAAAAATTCTATAAAAAAGGGATAACATTTAAGACAACATGAAAAACTGCATTCAAATCCATTTATATGAAACAGAACTAACCACTCAGAACTGGTTTTGACATAGTTCATAAGAAATTTTTTTGTCCTTAAAAAAAGTACAAAAACTATTTTGGTCTCAAGGATTTAGCACCTGGATAGATTAACTGAAATTAATCACAAGCAAATGATAACTAGTAAGTGTTTTTAGTCTGTCTGGTAGTTGGTTCACTTTCATGGTTGCCTACATTGATTGTATGAGTGAACGAACACCATTGAAATGTACAGAAAAATTAGAATTCTTTTGTGTATTTAATGATGATGAAATAAAGCATTCATAATTCAACTGATTTATATATTTGCAAGATTAGTTTCATGGTAAAACAAGATTTTGAGATAGAGGAAAGTTCATCTAAATTATTTAACTAAGACTAAATATTTAGTTTTATCTGAATTCATGTAGAGGCCAATACATCTTTCTGCCAGTTCCAGGTTATACAGCAGACATTTCGCTTATACAGGTGTATTTGTAAGAAGTGCAAAATCATTCTAGTCTGCATCCATAATAGTTTCTATGGAATATTGTCTTCTTCTTGATTTTTTTGGTGTGAGGCCATTTTCTTTCATTGTATCTATTGATGTTCATATTATGTAATTTAGGCATATTATAGATAGATAGAGTGTTAATGTGTTTTGTTGCAGGACTTCAGCAACAATGTCAAAGAAGTCTGTGTCATCATTATATGAGTGAAACATTGCTTTCATATTTTTGAAGAGCATCATTATGGTAGTAACAGTTTGTTTGGGGAGACCACATGCAAGAAATAATTGCTCCATCTTCCCTCTGTTTATAGAATCAAATGCTTTGGAGAAATCAACAAACAATAGTACTGCTTGGAGATTTTTATTACATACTCCTTTGATGATTAGATAAATGGTCAGAATCTGAGAAGTTTGGGATCAATTTCTTCAAAGACTTTTCTAACCAAATATCTAAACTGTATCACTCTTCATGTGGGTCAACAAAGGGCATGTTCTACTGAGAATGAAGCTCTGGACCTAGTGTTTGAAAAAAAACAACTTCAGAGCCCAAACCAAACTTACTTAGAGGTAAGATTACAGTCAACATTGCAATTTTTAACACGAGAACATGAAATACAATAAACCAGCTACCTGAGGTAACAGCATCTGCAGCCAATAAGAATAGAGACATCATATGCATACAAGAACATAGATTTTATCATAGCTAACTAGAACTAAAATACCATGAATGGATAGACATTTGGGTTGGCATCTGCATGGAAAAACTCGGTCAATGGAGGTATAGTAATACTTCCTAGCCTCATGCTTTAAAATCATTAAATAGCATAGAAAAAATTCAGTTAAGAATGACATATGTTACAACAATCATCTCATGCTATAGTCCTACTAACGCTAGTGATGAAACAGACATCACCACCTTTTATAATGAGTTATTTTCCATCATCCATCATATTCCAAAACATAACATTCAAATCATTAGTGCAGACATGAATGCTCTTATAAGCAAAAGTGAAAATAATAAATTCTGTTTATACAACTTTCCAAATAAAAATGGTAAATATCTAGCAGAATTTTATCTTGAGTACAGATTTGTAAGTCTAATTTTCAAAAAAGGAAGAGAAAGCTATGGACCAACACCTACCCAAAAACTCAAAAGCACAGCTACATTATATATTTATAAACAAGAAATGGATAATAAGCACTTTTAACTGTGAGGCAACTCATTTTTTGGAGGAGTATCTTCCAATCACAGAATCATCTCAGCAAAGATTTGATGAAGTCTGTGCAGAAATAAGACATAAAAATGTAAATCTTTAGGATTTGACAGTGCTTCCCAAGCTAATAGTGATATAAGCAATTATTATTTGGTAACTATAAGATACAAGTATGATACTCTTCAGGAGACATCTGAAAGACATACACTAAATGACAAACATGAAAACTTTTTTACCACCTTTTTAGAAGCAGCAGCCGAGTGCATACTAACCAAACCAAAATGAAATGTAGAGTTCCCTGGGAGTCAAAAACAGAAAAAATGAGAGAATATGAAAAAGCAGTTTTATGAAATAAAAGAAACCCAAGAAACACCAATAAGCAGAAATTTAAGAAAGGCCATAGTGAACTAAAACATACTAGAAAGACAAACTAGAGTATATCCAAGATCAAATAGATGAAATCAGAAATTTTTCAGAAGACAATTAATCATAATACACACACACACACACACACACACACACATATATATATATATATATATATATATATATATATATATATATATATATATATATATATATATATACACCTTACTTTTGGAATTTTTAACTGAATCCATCATAATACTGAACTAAGAATGCTGGTGTCCATGTCAGTTTAATTAACCTTTTTTTTACTTAGCCATTCAGGTGTATTTTTAGTTTTTTAGGATCTTCAATTTATCTTATTTGATAAACTAAAAAAACTGTAACATTTTACATATTGATTTTAGAGTTTTCTTTCATGTAAAAAAGTTATATAATTAGTTGTATTTACAAAAATAACATTTTTTCATAATAAAGTACAAGAAAGTATACATACCTTTAAGAGTTTTATTTGTAAATTGCATGGCCTGAGAAGGATATGTCTCATACATTTTTATTATGTTTAACTGATGCCACTTTTTTAATTAAAAAAATGTATTTATCCTTTGTTGATATCGTACATTTTACAAGATCTGGACTACTTTTGGAGTTTTCTATCTTTATTCTATGCAAATGTACTGCATTTTTATTTATTAGCAGTTTAATTTAAACAAAAAACCCTCTGATATATCATAACTTACAAAATCAAATATCAAATGTTTGAAAAATTATATATTGTATGTACTCATGAATTATGTGACTTTCTGAGACCTAAATTTCAGAGTTGCATCATATATGAAATATAACATTTTTGTGTGTAAATAGTTGGCCACAGCTAGACCAACTGGTATGCCCACAGTTTTTGAATACAAAAGTCAACAAATACTCCCATTTCATGTAAAATAGAGATAGTTATTAAAAATATTGTTTTAATTAATGTATTCCATTATATGAAAGGTTATTTTATTTATTAATTATCCAATTATAAGATTAGTCATCTGCTGCTTGTTCCAAACTATGCAGAAGAGTTTCGGCTTGGTCAGGTGTATTTGCCAGTATCGCTATGTCATCGGCGTAGTCGGCGTCGGTAATTGTTGTTGCTGGGTATCTTCTGCTTCTTTTCTTCGTCAGCTCGAAGCCATTATAGCGATACTGGCAAATACACCTGACCAAGCCGAAACTCTTCTGCATAGTTTAGAACGAGCAGCAGCAAGCATAGGCCTCTATGTTAATGCACACAAAACGGAATATATGTGCTATAACCAAACGGGGGACATCTCCACTCTAGAAGGAACCCCACTTAAACTAGTAGACAAATTCACGTACCGAGGAAGCAGCGTCGAATCAACCGAAAAGGACATCGAAACGAGGCTAAAGAAAGCATGGACAGCTATCAATAGGCTATCGATTATATGGAAATCAGACCTAACCGATAAAATGAAACGCAGTTTCTTCCAGGCAGCGGTCACATCGATACTGCTATATGGATGCACTACATAGACGCTAACAAAACGGCTGGAGAAGAAGCTAGATGGCAATTACACAAGTATGCTGCGTGAAATCCTGAACAAGTCCTGGCAGCAACACCCCACAAGACACCAACTTTACGGCCACCTGCCCCCTATCACGAAAATTATTCAAGTTAGACGAACCAGACATGCGGGACACTGCTGGAGAAGCAGAGATGAACTCATAAGAGATGTACTCTTATGGATCCCCACACATGGCCGCGCAAAAGCAGGGCGACCAGCTCGAACGTACATTCAGCAGCTATGTGAGGATACAGGATGTTGTCCTGAAGACCTACCTAGGGCGATGAACGATAGGGAGGAGTGGCGAGAGAGGGTCAGGGATATCCGTGCTACCAGCACGATATGATGATGATGATGATGATAAGATTAGTAATTGTTTTAAAAGGCTATCAGCATAAACTAACTAACTCTGATGGTTGATGATCAAAACTGAATGCAAACAAAACCTTCATCTTTCAATTCCAATACCATCATTGCCATATATTACCAAAAGAAATTATATTGCCATGGTGCAGTATTTTCATTAAAATCACTCAAAAATTAATGGAAAACCAAGGAAGTTAAAGAGAAAATATATTTCCACTGATATATATGAGCCTTGGCCTAGCCTACTAAAAATGGAACTTGCAGGATACATATGATGATATTTTTTTTGAGATCTAATTTGAGAGATTGGATGATACTTGAGTATACAAAGTAAACTTGGAGAAGAAAAAACAAAACATTTACCTTCCTTATTTAGTTAGTATTTCCCAAATGCATAAGCCTCATTTAAAGGCGACTTTTCAGACTGATTAGAAAGTTTTACAAATGTAAAGTATAACAAAATGCAGGAGTGTGAACTATTAACTTAACATTATTAATATTAAAATATATTTTTTTCTGTATATGTATAGAGTTATGACTTAAGTAAATAGACACTGTACAATGATAAAAATTGAACGATAATTGCTTTACAATAAAAAAAGAAGAAAATGCAAGACAAATAACTGAATAATCATTTCAAAATGCCTTATAATCCAAGAGCACAGAAATCTGCATATTTCAAAAGCAGGCATGTTTGAATGAACAAGTATCCAATTGCATTCAAATAAGAAATTTCACTTTCAGTAGTAAGCTACATGGTTATACAATTCATTAATAATGGAAAGGAAAATATTGAGTCAAGTTAAGATTGACCTAGACTATTGGAAAGATGTTTTTGTATAATGAAGCAAGAAACTGGAAAAAATAAGGCAAAAAATATCATAAATCATGTCTGAATCAGTTCAGCAATGATAATATGGTATCTTCATTATATGGGCTATTATGGCAAAGCAACCAGAAGAAATCCACTTCTTAAATAAGCCACTATTTAGCAGAGTAAGCCATGCATAATGTCATTTTTCAAATGAGTTCTCAGTTTTTGAACAAGGGATAACAATGTGTTTAGAAACTGTCAATCAAGAATTCTCTACAATTCACTAGAAAACGTGGCAAGATGCTTCATGTGGTATAATGGGCTAGCAGACCATTTTTAGTGAGCTTATTTTTTACTTGAATGAAGATTTTTTTTAGCTTTGCATATGAGGTGAGTTAAAAATATTGAGACTGAAGCTGTATTTACCAAGACAAAATAGTTCTCTTAGCAGTCAACACATTCCTGAGAGTTTTTCATTGATTGGAGCACCTCTGAAACTTCTCTTTTGATATGGTGTACAGCTCTGCTGTTGTGTTTCTTTTAATGTCTTCCATATCATCAAAAAATTTTACCCTTGAGATAAATTTTCAACTTAGGAAATCAGAAATGGTTTTATGAAAGTAGGTCTGGTGAATAAGGAGGGTATTGCACTTGTTCAACCATATGTTCAACCAACTTGTTCAACCAAGACCCTCCCCTCCCCTGCAACCCCTCCCCCAAATAAAAACAAACTGATATCAATCAAAATTTGCTATACTGTACCACAAATAAACAAAACTTAGTGAATAATTATTCATCCTATACTATTATAGGCTTGAAGAATTTTATGAATTTTTATTTAACTTCAGCACATTTTAAAGATTCATATCAAGTACTAATGTGTATCATGATTGGTGAGATTTCTATTTGTTTTTTTTTTTTAATATTCTGAAAAGATTTTTTAATTCTACCAACATTTTTAAAATGGAAAAATCCAAACATTATCCAAGAAATTACAAACCAACCCAGCAATGATGATGATTATTTGGCTTTAGAGAGAATTTGACTCTGAATTTATCTTTATTTAAGACCTAATTTGATGCAAATTTTCATTTTCAATTTTCATTTGTTTTTATGACATCATGGTTGTTAATTACAATCTGACATTTCAAAATATTTTAAACAAAATAGTAATTTATATTAATGCCAGTTAGAATGCATAAATTTCAATAAGTGATAATTCTGAATGTCAAAAGATTTAAATCTGAAAATAAAGAATTTGTAATAAAAGAAAAATGATCTAAGTGCAGTTTAATATAGAAACTGCAGCAAAAGATTATCATCAGTGTTTTTAAATTTTATTTTATAAGGTTCCTTGAAATTCATTTTTATTCTATCATGATGTATATCGTATACATAATTTATGGCTAAATGATTTCTGATTCAATACTTTACCATTAAATATATATATAAAAAAATGCAATTATAATTGAAATATTCAAAAAAAGAAAAAAAAGAAAAAAAAAAAAGGTTATTAATGATAGTTTTAAATTTCTGAAATATATTATGAATCAATAGATAATTTCTCTTTGCATATTGTATATATCCTGATATCATAATGGTAAACATTATCATAAAAATATTTTTGTAAATTAGTAGGAATAAATGGAAAACTCCAACCTGAATTATCTAATCTTTTTAATTATATATATATATATATATATATATATATATATATATATATATATATATATGAATAATTTAATTTTGCAATTTTGTTAGTAGTTACTAACAATACATAAAAAAGTTCTTAGTATTCTAAGGACAGAGCGGAATGAATATCTATAATATAAGATTTAAAGAAAAAAATAGCAATATTAATTTTTGCAGCTTACAAAAAGTCCATAGATAAATCAAGTTTGTACACATTTTGAAATTTTAGAGCCATTTTTTGTAAAGAAGTATCTATTCCATCTAATTACAAGCCTAAACTGGTAGTATCTAAGTAAAATAATTTTTGAATATAAAATATGAAAAATAACTAGGAATAAAATACTGAAAATACTTGAAATTTACCTTGGTTGTTTATAACAACTTTTACTAACAATTAAATTTTTCTTTATAAATATAAGATATTATTTTCTTATTTTTAACATTTAACAAGATTATTATAATAGATTGGCGGTGTCAATCATTTGAGAGGTAGTGTAGGATTGGAAAAAAATAAATTATAAACTGTACTCAGAGACATTAAGTCAACTGAGTATGAGTGACAGGGGATGACCAATTTAATGACCAATTTGAGAACTTCACTGTGTGATTGGATAATCTGAATAAAGTGACCAAGAGGTTCTAGAATTTAGACTAATAGAACTGAAATTTAATCAGTTGGTTAAAAAAACTGAGGTGCATAAATGTGCAAGAAATGGAGGGCACATATTGTTCCATTTATGAACCAAAGGGCTAACTCCCTGTGATTTGTGATCTGGGTGATATGTAAAGAAAAGATGAATGTTTATAGCTAAGGAATTAATAAAAGAAATGTGCAAACTAAAAGTGTTTTAGTTTTCATTCTTCCCAAATGATTCCTTGAGTGAATGTCCCTAAAAAGCAGTATAATCTTACAACAGAAAGGAAATGGGCCACTGAAAGAACACTATGTGGACATTGAGATGATTATCAAAGAACATAAGAGATCTGGGTATACAACAATTTGACTTAATTAATGCAAATAAATTTATTGCTTTATGTTTAAAATGCTTATACTAATTTAATATATGATATATATTGTCATCTTAAAGAGATATAAATAAATTGGGTCAGTAGATTACCAGTGAGTAAATATGAAAAAAAAATTTGGACAGGTTCTGGGTTGATGCTGTTATATCAGGATTCATAACCATCTTTAATTAAGGAATGGTAAATGGACTATTTTGGATTGCAATTTTGTATAAGACTTCTGTTTCTAACTAGTTATAAATTACATATGGACAGTTTAAAGTCACAGCTAGGTGTAAATACATGTTAAAAATAAACAATTCAAAATACACACCACAAATGGACAAGTGAAATAGGAATTTAGTGAATGGATACAGGTTATATATAAGGAGAATTTTTAGCAAACTTAAATTTCAGTATACTGAGGAATGTTTGTCATGGGCAAGAGTTTGTACTCTCATTCTTTCACATTAAAATTGAACTCAAATATCTGTAATTGAAGATTTTGGTATTGTTGAGTCAGGTGTTTACATTTGTGAAGTAAAACTTACATAAATTAAATCTTTTGGTGTGGTCATTGGGGTAAAAGAAAAAGTTGGCTTTCATCATTTTCCGTTTCAACTTTTTGGGGAAACATTTTGTAGTATATATATATATATATATATATATATATATATATATATATATATATATATATATATACACGAGGATCATTAAATAAGTTTCCAGATTTTTTATCGTATGGGCACTTTTATTGATAGTATGCAGATGAAACTCTAGTCCCCTTCGAAGTAATCTCCTCCGGCTGCAATACACTTGTTGAACCATTCCAACAACTTCTGGAAGGCCCCATGGAATTCCTCTTGTGTGAGCGTGTCAATGACCTTTGTCACAGCCTCTTTCATCTTCTCAATTGTCTCATAATGACAGCCTCTGAGCTTAGGGAATAATGAAAAGTCACAGGGATCAAGGTCTGGACCAAAGGGAGGGTGAGGAACTGTCTTGATGCCCATCTTGATCAAATAGTCTGTGACAAGGATGGAGTTGTGGACTGGTGCATTGTCCTGCTGGAAATGCCACTGACCCGATTTGAAGAGTGCTGGCCTCTTCCAAAAGAATCTCTTTCTGAACTCCCTTAAAACCTCAACATAGTAACCCTAACCCTTTGGTCAATCAACTGTGGTGTATTGACTTCCTTACTCCTCCCACACATCTCATCATCCCTCACAGACTCTCTGCCTTCTTGAAACTATTATGCCACTCAAAAACTGATGCTCAATTCATCCATGATGGTCAGGAAGCAGTCTGAAGCATTTTTTCCAATTTTAAAACAGAATTTTATTGCATATCATTCTTCTAAAGTGTTCTCATGTCCAGATTGCATTTTTGAAATTCACCAGCTGTTACAATCAGGCTTTAGTAGGGTGTATTCTGATTCCTGCTGTAGCTGTTCATTTGAAGCTGAAATCATAAAAATTGGTCAATCATCTCATAAAATGTATAGCAATAACATACTGAATTTTCAAGAGTCTATGATAATTTTAAATGCCTGTACAAAAAAGTCTGGAAACTTATTGAAGGTACCACATATATATATATATATATATATATATATATATATATATATATATAGAGCGAGAGAGAGAGAGAGAGAGAGAGAGAGAGAGAGAGAGAGAGAGAGAGCTGAGGCTCAATTCTTCTGTCACATATCTTTTCAAAAAATGTATTAAAAGAGATCTAATAAGCAAAGGTAGGTATTCAAGTATTATTTTATTTTTTTCTTTGATTCGGTTTATTTTGTGTTGTCAATATTCATCATGATATCATAAAGATGTAAGCTGTAGGAACCCCATATGTTTTTGTTTTGTATGAACACGCCTATGTTACTTGAAAATACCAATTTATAATTTTAAAGAAATTGAGTAATAATAAATATGAAGGAGAGTATCAAGAGTTATGTATATAAATAAGTATATACTTGATCAATGAAGTAAGTACACTGATATACAGGATTACTAAGTTCACCATTATTATATCAATATGTACTTTTGTATTCTTTACATTTTTCCAATTCTGTCTATTTTATGCATATGCATAAAAACAAAAGAAAAGAATTCTGTAGGTACAATGAAAATTGAAAGAATTGTGATCAAAGTCATTTTGTTCACTTAGTAGCCACTATCCAAAATGTTAACAGACAAGTAAAGTCCTCCATTATTATTGCTTTATAACAATCTTTTATTCCAAAGAGAAGAAAGGCATGGTGTGAAAATAATTTGACCATCATATGGTTTTACAAAAGAGGTTGAGAAAGTTATTTTGAATAGGTAAGAGATAGGTTGTAACAAAAGGACAGCACAATTGGAGAACACATGGCAAAGAAAGGATGTCATTATTTTACAAATAAAAAAGGTTACATGAAAATGAGAATAAATTTAAGACTACAGCTGGAAAAAAAGAAATGTGGCCCTAAAAGAAATGTGTGAGATACTTAGTCAGACATGTAGATATAGGCTTACTACAGATAAATTCAGTTCAAATTTATCAACAACCCCATTTTAAAAAAAAGAAAATCATCTAGAGATTAAAGACATATGCTCAACATATGTATTTTCTCTGTATAGTTACTTGAAAGAACAGAAACAATTCCACTTTAATAAAGAAATCAATGATACATTTTTATCTATTTAAAATCAATCCAGTCAAATAAAAAATTTGGCAGTATTTTTTTTACAATAATACATAGAGCATAAGTTAGTCGAGGGTGACCCGAAGGCTCCCTTTTCGATAGCTACTACACCAAGGTGTAGGGGAGGGCGCTACTCCATTCCCTGGATTGCTCCACTTTACCCTTGAACCGTACCTTATAATGCTGAGTGTTAAGCAAGGTGGTATCAAGTTCCATTTTTAAAGTCTTTGGTATGACTCGACCTGGGATTGAACCCAGGTCTCCCGGGCCATTGGCGAACACTCTAACCGCTGGGCCAATGTCCCGGTTCATAGAGCATAAGGTTTTCATAAAATTTATATTATGATAACACAGTAAAACGTTAGTAAATAAATAGCAACAGATGAAAAGAGATAAATAAATCAGAGTAATAGACTATTAACCTAATACTAATACTTAATACTAAATGTTCATTGAGCAATTTTTAAAGTTTTCTTTGGTATTTTGTGATCAATGGGTCTTACTTAAAAAGGCATCAAATATAAACAGGCATTATAAGCATTATTCTCCTTTCACCCATAGCAAATATATAGTGCCTAAGATATCTTTGCCTAAAAAGTTGGTTGCAATTGTTAGATACTTTAGCCATGATAACATATACAAAAATATATTCATATAGGTACATACTGACAAAAAATACAAAGTTTTGCATTATCAGATTTAGTTTGGGCATGAAGAGCATTGAAATTCTAGTTATTTTCAATCCTAAAGAAATAATTGTAACCCCCACCCAAAAAACAACAACAAAAAACAGATTAGCAAAGCTCTTAAATTCAATCATTGTGAATAAATAAAATAAGTTAAAAATGAGTCAAAAAACAGATAAAAGCAGTTGTTATAGAATGAACTAATCTTTGCTAATTTTCTTGAAATAATGTTTAAATTTAAGATTTAAGAAAATTGTCTACTAAAAAACTTGAATAGAATGCCTGATTACTCCAAGACAAAAGGGGTCTATACTTATGAGTTGTGATTAATCCCAAAGTATGAGACAGAAACTGAATTATTAGATGCAAAGAGAATAATTACTTGAAACAAAAACACTTGCTAGAAACATCCAACTTTCATAGGACATACAACAAAAGCAACTTGAACAGTGCCAAATTTTTTGCCTGGACTAACACATGGACCATAAACATTTCAAGTACTTCAGAGCTGGTTTTTCTGTTTGTGCAAATGTTATTTGTTCCAAGTTTTTGGTTAATAACTGAAAAGTAAAACATAGCACTAACAATAAAACAACACAGAAAGTTGCATACAATAAAGAAGAAAGAAGAAAAACAACATTATTTACGATAAATGATATATGAAATTTGAGCACTTTAAGGAGAGCATGATCTTATCTTAAAAGGTATACTTCCAAATAACTCTCCAGCACTCCAACCCACACACCCATAAGACTGGATCAATAAATATGTAGCAAGACACAGTTTTAGTGAAACAGTAATTTTAACACTATAATATTCAATTAATGTAATTAATGTACACCAGTGAATTAAATGTATTTACAAGGAAAAAGATTATGTTGAAAAATAATTTATTATAAAAACTAAATGCTTTTTACATCATTAGGTTACAGGCCTATTGATTAATGCACGCACACGCACACACACACACACACACACACACACAAAAAAAAAATTATCAGCAATAAAAGAAAGTCACTAATAGATGATAATAAAATATTTTCCCATGTTAATTGCTAAATACAAAGTGAACTTAACTATTTATAGCACTGTTTTGGGAAAAGAATATTTGTATATGTGCATGCAGTTGGAAATTTTAGTATTTCAAATAGAAATCCCAGATTTTTATAAGTGTTGCTTATCTGTTTAAATGGATGATCAAACATATTCCTTTAGCAAAATTAATGTGTTGCTATTCTTCTTACCAAACATCTTATTTTGTATTATATAACTACATAAAAATTACCTTTAATAGTATTTCTCTATTATGCAACTGATATTGCAGTTGAAACAAGTTTCTTCTATTGAAATTAGTGTTGCCAGATGTTTGGCTTTGTGCTGGATGGTTTGGCTTTTGAGTCAGCCATTCTCTATCTAGTGCCAGCTTAAGCCTGATCTGTTTGGATCTTCACATATTGTAACAGGACTCTAATTTGTCACCGTGGTAACAAGCTTTTTCCTGCCACTCAAGGACTTAACCCAGAATGATGGTGTTCAAATGCAACTTTCCACTTCAGTTAGGTCTAAATTACAAGGTGGACATGCCCCTTCCCTCTATTCTTGCACACAAGCTGGGTCCCTGCTGAGAGTATATAGTATCAAGGCTTATATGCTTATTTACCCTCTGAAAAAATGCTGAAAAGATCATATTAAACCATGAATAGATCAAAGAATTTGGATTCATATTTAGAAGAAGAAAAGATAATTTTCATGTCTTCTGTATAGTATGCTGTTGTGATATGGAGATTGACAGTTAAGAGAAAAGTGCAGTTTATCAACACACCCCTACAGGTAACACAATAAGTCCTCCTTTTCTTGCCCAAGTTCTTCTTTTTGGATAGCAATGTCCTTCTTTAAGGAAATTTATAAATGGCCACTCTAATTGAAATTGACAGGTATCTGTTAAAGGATAAGCATAAAAAGTTGATTTATTTTCATAGAATGGTAAATTGTAAAAGTAAGTTGGCCAACTGTAGTCGAAAGTGACCTGAAGGCTGCCTTTTCAATAGCTACTACACCGAGGTGTAGGGGAGGGTGCTACTCTTTTTCGTGGATTGCTCCACTTATCCTTGGTCTATAGCTTATAATACTGAGTGTTAAGCAAGGAGGCATCAAGTATCATTTTTTGAATCTTTGGTATGATTTAACCTGGGGTTGAACCCTGGTCTCCTGGACCAATGGCAGGCACTCTAACCATATATGATTTTATAATTATTTAATTTTATATTGATTTTCCATTGAATAGAAATTTGAAGTTTAAAGAAGTATAAATTAAACATTTGTACACTATGCAAAACAATCATAAAGATAAATTATAACATATGAAGAAATCTATCTAATAAAATGATTTAAAGAACAAAACATTGTTGAATATTATCTTCCATTCTATAGGTACACTGGATTTTTAGCACATGATTTGATGTTTTTATCAGGTCCTGAAATGTAAGCTTTCTTTTATTGAGAAAAATAATAAATACCTTCTATCACATCTAGCTGAACTCTTAAAGTTCTCTATGTTTAAACCTCTTTTTTATCATCTAGTCATTTACTGAGCTAAGTTTAACACAAGACCTGAAATATGGGGTATCTGGTAAGAATAAAACTCACTAACTTAGCTTAATAATAATTACACCATATGAGTAATCTCTTCTTTATCATCTAATCAGATCTATTGACACTGTAATAATGAATGTGTAGTCGCTAAAGATATTTTAAGGTCTAAGAATAAAGTAAAAGATGTGACTGAAACAATAATAATACTAGGGTGAGTCAAAAGTTTTGTAATATTTTGATACATGCTAGTTTGCAGCATGTATATCATGTGATTGAAGCAGGTGAAGCTGGGGAAGGTACTCATAGTGGTTGGTAGTATTGTGATAGTGCACTGACACATTGTACATTGCTTCATTTTGTGTGGTTTGAAAGCCACACAGATGAATGTATAATGTAGACTAAATCAAGAACTTATGATTTATGAGTTTGAACTGTCATAATGCTGTAGAAGCAACCAAAAACATTAGTTACATAAAAGGTGAAGACACAGTTGGTCATAGTACAATAACCAAATGGTTCAACTAGTAATTTTGTTCAAGTTTAAAGAACTTTGACTATCAGGTATGGCCATGGAGGTTTAAAACTGTGTGTTCTGAGGCCATACTTCAAGCAATAGAGGCAATTCCATTGAGTAGCAGTTGGAGAGTATCAGACAAGCTTAGCAACTCATAGTCCATTGTGGTTTGTCACTTTCACAACCTTGACAAAAGCATCTGAAACAGCCAATTTGTGCTTCATATTATCAAATTATAGCAAAACCTTTGACTTGCTCAACTAATAAAAAAGCAATTATGTCTAGAACTTATTTCTGGCCCATGACAGATGTCATGAGTATATAGGGATGTGTGTATCTGGAGTGAGGTAGATAATGAAGCTTAGTAACAAGGGTAAAGATAAGAAAAGCAAATGGTATTGAATTTTCAAAAATACCAAACAGTTTTAATGTTATAAAATATTTACATTTTCATTTTTAATGCTTATGAATTGGTCTAAATGAACAGCAGATAGTAAAATATAGAAGATATTCAAATTTTTACTAAGTCACTAAAAAAATAGGATTAAAAAAATCAACACCAACTTTGATTTCATTTTTCTTCTTTTCTGTGCTTTATCTACTCTTTCATCTATAAACACAATAAAGTAAAAGTAGGACAATCAATTCCAATTTAAAATCATAGCAAAACAGTAAAAATAAGTAAGGCTTCATTTCCTCAGGTAGGAAAATATATCTTAAAAAGAAAGAAGAAAAATTTCCCCATCTCTACACTTGCACTATGAAGTAATACTGTTGCATACAAACCACCACCTCTCACAATTCAACATAAGCTACAGACTTACAACATCTATTATAGCATTTACAATAACAATACAAAGATAAGCTTCACTGTAAATTACTCTATTCTTGGCAGTAATTTTATTCACAAAAGCTAAACACTTGTCAATTATGTGAATCACTACACATGTGCCTGATCAATGCTTAGCCCAAAACAATTATCAACATTATTGCAAGCCCACTTTGAACTGCAATTTTAAATAGAGTCTTTTGACACCAAGTTTTAACTTGTTCTGTCATCTCTTTTATTTATTCTACTCTTCTGCCAAGACAGGTATTATTCATCTCTACATGTAGTTATTGTGTCAACTCTTTGCTATAACAATTGAGAAAAAAAATCACAACCATACACCAAATGTAATAATGAGTGGCTTTTAGAAAGCTTGAAATAAAAAAAATTCTTTGAACCACTGACAATTCCACAACATTAACAAATGAAGCCAACAATAAAAACAAAAATATTCATTAAAAATAAAAATAAACCTATGAATACTTAGCTTGGATCTACATAAGAGACAATGAGGCAACTGAGTGCAAAAAAAATTTAGCAGACAAACACTTTATCTAGATCTGCATACCATTTCTTCAGTGCAACATTGCAACATTGATGATATTAAAAACTAAAAAATAACTTTATTTTAGATATGATTGTTCATTTAGAAAACTTTGAGATATGTGTAAATGCTGTGCTGAATAGAAAACAATAAAATTTGATGCCATGGTGTCAGATTTTGATCAAGGTAATTATTAATCAATGAGATTAAATAGTCTTCTTTTGAAGAAAGCCAAAAGGATTGGTATCAAGAAAAAATTGTAATGATATTCACTTCATTAAAGTCAAAATGATTCATGTCAAAGAAAATCCTTTGTTTTCACCATTAAATTAGTGTTCTGGTCATTAAATATAATTAATAACCAAGATCCACTAATCAACTAAATATTACAGTCAAGAACCAGATAAAAACTTGTTAAAAAAATCTTTAATTTCCATGATTTTGTTTGAATTCCTATAAAGTTTTGAAGATTTGTGAGTAAAAGTAGAATGATAGCATGCTGGTTAAAAAGAACTGTTTTACTTTTCTACTGTGATAGAAAATTTGATAATAAAATATTTGAAGTTCTTATGGAAGAACAAGGCAGTTTGAAATGCTTGTATATTCAGAGAAAAATGAGTGATGTTGGAGTAAGACTACTTTTACATTCTATCATTTTTTTGAAGAATGTAAAATATTGGATGTATTTTTTGACTTACTTTTGTATTGAGTAAAATTAATATGTGGTATTTTTTTCTGACCCTAAAAACACTACTTAGAATATTATTCAACAAATTGTTAAGTCTAGTATCCTCATCTATACTGCTTAAAAAGTATAGATGAGAAATAATTTCTTCAACTTAAAATTTTAAATAACTCTGAATGTCATCATTTTTTGTTATTAAAAAAAAGCTTGCTAGCATTATAGTAACATTTGAACCTAAATAACTCTTCTCACATGCTATTAAAATAAACAAACAAAGGAAGAAAGAAAGAAAATCATAATGTACAATACTCCCTCAGCTATTAGAAAGAAAATGAATTGCTCATTACAGAGGATAAAAGCATGCAGTGTGCAGTGTTGAGATTAGATAATCTTGGTATAATTGAATAATAAGCTGCTCATATGACTCCCATAAGACATAAAAGTAGTTATAAAATAGAAAGGCAAAAGATGCCAACATTACTTGGAATTTTTCTTTCCAAAAGCAAAAGCCAGGACTGAAACAAAATTTAAACTTTGAATGGAATTCAGTTGACAAGACAAGAAAGACATGAAAACAAAGATTTTAGTTTTCTAAAGCAGATACTGTTATGTTTAAGAATTGTTAACATAATGTCAACAGGGGGTTGACTAAAACACCAGCTGATATTGTGCAATTTTTGTCCTTAGGGGAAAAGAAGAAGTGCAAATTTTGCTATTGCACTCAGCCAACATTGACTGTAACTTTGTTGGTTTTACTTTATCAGAAACAGTAACTAGAGCACAAGTACATATTACTGATTTCAATATCATCATTTGTTTGTCTGCAGAATTGTATCAACAGAATTGCAAGTAAGGCACTTTAAGGGGTATGCCACTGAGAGGACCATTCCTCCAGGTAAACTAGAGAGGTAGTCTAGAATTACATCCATGATCTGTGAATTTAAAAGTGTCAGATCATTCAGCATAAAATCTAATATTTTCATGTTTGAGATCCTCCATGGGTTAAGGCAGACTCTGTGATCTTGCTCTGCTGAGTGAAGAAAGAGAAGAAATTGAAAAAACAGACTATGACCATATCATAGACCAATTTGCATCAGTGAAAGCAAGGAAGTTGCAATTGTAATTTTCATTTGTGCCATAATTTGTAAATTAAAAGATTAATGAAATCAACTTGTATTTTCAAGCTGATTTTATGGTAAAGTTATCTAAAAAAATTGGTGTTAAATGTTGAGACAGCAGGACATTTTGAGAAACACAACATTCTAACAGCAAATGATCAATCATTGGAAGTTGATTTTAATGACATTTATAAGAAAGCAATAGATAAATCAATAGTCAATAACAACAATATAAGTAAGGAAATGTGTTTGAAAGAACAAAAAGAAAAAAAAAGAGCCTGATGTTTCTATGGAAACCAAATAAAATGAAACAAAAATAAAACCTTTTTTCATGGATGATAGGTAACATCTGGAGATTGTAGTGTGGTAGATTTTGGATGTATGTGATGATATGGAAGAGAAAAGACTTGGAATAGTTGGAGAGAGTGTTATGTAGATCCATTGTAATCCTTCTGTAAAAAGAAAAAAAATGAAAAGACAAAACAAATTAAAATGGACAATTTATACAATGGAAGAGCACAAAATATAAATATAAGTAAAAATATTTTAAAAGTTATAATGAAATATGAGGGAAAAAAAGCTAAAATAATAAAATATTATGAATGAAAATGAATATCATCCATATAAAATATTTGTGTGTGTGCATGCATGTATGTGTCAGAGAGAGAGAGAGAGAGAAAGAGAGAGAGAGAGAGTAGATTTTTTTTTCTGTTGAACTGGTATCTCCTTGTATAAAAAGAAAGGAAAAAAAAGATGGGACTGTGAAATGAGATTCAGTTCTAGGAGGCAAATAACCAGACATGTAGGTCTAGACCTACTTGAAAATATCTTGTAATGCCAACCATATGAACTTATGACCTCTTCTGCACAGCCTACCAGCACAAAAATACAGTAGGAAGACTTAGAAAAACATTCAAAAACAATGAATATATTCATTTTAAAGACAATACATTGTTGTGGTGATCTTAATTAGAAAGAAAACAAAGAACTCAGTGACAAACTGAATTCTCTCTATACTCTATTCACACACACACACACACACACACACACACACACACACACACACACACACACACACACACACACACACACACACAAAGGAATAAATATACTGAGAAAAATTTAGGAGAAAAAACAAAGGTAAACATTTGAAATGTTTCTAAAACTAAAGCAAATACATTAGAAAATTTGTTTCTGCTTTATCATCATAAAATAAAAAGTCTTAGGTACAAAATACTTGAAGTTTTGTTTACCTTTGAGTACTTAACCTAGAAAATCTGTCAAATTACTAGAGCAAGTTATTGAAGCTCTTTGGAAACATCTATTCATAGGCAACTAGATTTATGAGTGAATTCTAAGGGTTAAAGGAATCAGAACTTACAAAGAAAATAATTCAGGGAGTAAAAGGGCTTCTTTAGATGAAAATTATATTTATTGAGGATAAGGTGGTAAAAAAATTGATACTATTTGAAATGAATAATTCAAACACAAACCTCAAAAATCATTCTCAAGGTAATGTATATTATCCAGGAAAATAATACTTTGACTAAATTTCAGATAATTGAGAAATCATGTCAACTATTGTCAAATGATATACTTTATATTCTATTATATAATTAATATTTTTTATATCTTACTTAACATGATTACTATTAGATTTTCCAATTCACTATACTTTATTGCCCAGTCAGCTGAGGCTGTAGAATATGATTGCCCCTCTGTAGAGGGGTAAGACCCCCACCACGGATGAATGTCCTGATATGACACTAAACAATCTGATGGTGAGGTTCCAGTATTGCTGGAGCTTTTGGGAATGTAAAGTACCCCTCCATTGCCATTGCTCCCAGGTCCACCTGTTATATTTTGACCTTCGACCCGGCCCAAAAATACTATTCCAAGGTAATACACCGGAAGGAAGTGACACATTCCAACGGCCAGTAATCGAAAGAGATCGCGTGGGCGTATTAAGGCTTATGATATGGGAAAAGGTGAAGGTCCCATTGTGCCATTACAGTCATGCACCGGAAGAGAGTAACCTCTGAACTGCATGACAGTTATTTCCGCTTGATGACGATTAAACATTCGATTTCAAAGATCCAGTAGGCGATCGTGTGGGCGTTGAGTTATTATTTAACTCAGTTGAGTCTGGGTCCCAAAGCAGTTGCCAGCAGAATTCCAGACAGCCAGAGACCAGATGTGGTAGGGAAGGCCACACCCGACCGACGGGGCCCTCGGAAAAGCCCCGATGGAGTGGACCCCAAGACCTCTGGTTGAGCATCTAAGAGAACAAGAAAGACACAACGTGACGGTCATAACAGTGGGGTCAAAATATGAAGTTTACGTTCGGTCTCCAGCATCCTCTCACATGCAAACCCTTAAACAACCCTTTCAAACCCTTGCAATAAAGTGAGAGGTGAATATTTTTCTAAAGAAGTCTTCATGCGTCCTTCATTCCTGCGTTTTCCTTCCTGCGTCCTTTATTCTTGCGTCTGTTATCATTGCGTCGGTATGTATCCAGTATATATATGTATGCAACACACCCTGGCCTGGAGTGGTAGCACCTGATAAGAATCCTATCTATGGGTCAAATAGAACTAAACTGTGTACTTATGCTAAACTGAATTGCTCAAAATAGAACTGTTAATTGTTTGAAATAGAAATATTTTTGACATTGAAACGGTACTTATGGTAAACTGAATTGTTTAAAATAGAATTGTTTTGACATTTAACTTTGTGTAAAGAAAATTTATACTTATACTAAACTGAATTGTTTGAATTACAACTGTTTGACTAAACTGAATAGCTTGAAATAGAAATGTTTTTGACAATTAAACTGTGTATTCATGCTAAACTGAATTGTTTGAAATAGACCTGATTATTTGTATAAAAATGCATTTGGCATTGAATAACCTACAAGAGTTGATATGCCATAAAACCCAACTGACCAATCACTTTATAAATATTTTAGCAGCATTGAAGAAGAAACTTCAGAACTTGAAATTTTTTATTCTATCATTGGTGATTAATTCCCACCAAAAAGAAGTATAACTAATTTTCAAGTAATGCAAAGTGATAAAGGTCATTGTCAGACATTGATAGGGTATAAATATCAGCTTTTAAGTTTAATAATATTGGAAATAAAATGATCAAGCAAAAATATTAACAATAAAAATTTAATTGTGAAAAAATTATAGTCTTAAGAAATTAATAAAAATTTCCAGCAATTTCCATGGCATTTATTTAAAAAAAAATGATGTCAGTATCAAAGACATGAAAATTTGATTAAAAGGTATGACAATTTAAAAAGAAAGTTGTGCTATGATATTCCAATGATAAACTTAACAGAAATCATCAGTTAATTAATTAAAAGATTAATCATTTTATGTTCAACATTTATGTTTATGTTTTTTTTTGTCTAGTCCACACACACACACATATATATATATATATGTGGACTAGACAAAAAAAAGCTATAAAAGTTAATCTCAGAAGCTATTTTAATTTAAGGAATATTTGGTAACCATAGTAGTGTGTGAGTGTGTGTGTGTGTGTGTGTAAGAGAGAGAGAGAGAGAGAGAGAGAGAGAGAGAGAGAGAGAGAGAGAATTTGGCATAGATAATTATGCTTTCATTCTAAAGAACCATCTGCTGAGAATGTTGGCCACCTGAAGGAATTGGTTCAAGATAATTTGAAGTATTCATCTGTCTCTTAGGTTTTCTTTTATATATATTTTACCATCTGCAATTGTTAGAGTGTTCTTCAGCTGAGTAGACGATCAGGTTTATCTGTACCGAGGCTAAGGTCATTGGTGCAAAAGCAAATAATATTGCACGAGAAATAGTCTCATTTAAGTTGTTTTTTAAGACTAGTCCATTGTCTGCATTGACACAGAAGAAATGGAATCTAACCGTGCTTGGAGTAGCATGGTTATTTAAAAGTAGTTTATGTTCATATCATTCTAATTCAGTATTATTTTGATAATAGCTATAGTTGAATAGAGAACATTGAATCATAAATTAACAAGTTCACTAAATGCTGTTTTTTGCCCAGTTGGCTGGGGCTGTAGAATACACCAAATGCTTCTCTACAGAGGGGTAAGACCCCCATCCCATGAGTGTTCTGGATATGGTACTACACTATTTGATGGTGAGGTTCCAGTAATACTGGAGATTTGGGGAATGTGGAGTACCCCTTCATTGCCATTGTTCCCAGGTCCACTCTGGCCTGGAGTGGTAGTACCTGATAGGGCCCTATCTATGGGTCAAATAAAACTAAACAGTGTGCTTATGCTAAACTGAATTATCTGAAATAGAACTGTTTTTTTAACATTGAAACTGTATACTTATGTTAAACTGAATTGTTTGAAATGGAACTGTTTTTTGACATTGAAACTGTGTACTTATGCTCAACTGAATTGTTTAAAAAAACTGTTTTGACATTTAACTATGTGTAAACAAAAAACTATACTCATACAAAACTGAATTGTTTGAAACAGAACTGTTTATATGTATAAAAATGGATTTGGCATTAATAACCTACAATGATTGAAGTGCCATAAAACCAAACCAAACCTAAATGCTGATTTATCTGACATGATAAAATTAAATACAAAATACTAAAATAGTATTACAACCATATAGATATTAGCACGTATGTTTCTTACAGATGATCCCTTAATAGAAAGACAATTTTATTGAAAGTCACAAGGTTTGTGGGTCAATTAGAGTTCCAGGTAATAGTCTTAGGCAACTTTAAACTATTGTAAATTTCTACTAATTGCCAACTTATAAGTGGATGTTTCACATAGCATTTTTTACAGATAAAACATTGGCTCTGTTGTAGTCATTTTCATACCTAATCATTATATTTTGTAGTAGGGGTTTTGAATGAGACAGGGAGATGCAAGACTACTCCCAAAAATTTAGTTGCAAAATTTTTAATCCACCTCACATAAACCAATCAAGATAGTATTTTAAAACAGAAAAATGTTGATAATGAAAATTTATTACATTATGTTCATTTCAAGGAATTACTGTACATTGTTAATATTTTGTGTGGTTTTCCTTAGCTTGAAAAACTGCTTTAGTGCACCTGGGAAGAGATGCATACAAATCCTTCACCTTCTTCATGGGTATGTGATGCCATTCTCTGTAGGTGAGCTCCCACAAAATGGATTCTTTTGATGAACTCTTTCTTTAGTTCGGTCCACATTTGCTCAATGGTATTTAAGTTGTGATCTGAGCTGGGCAATCTTTCAATACAGCAACACCTTCATCAGCCAAACTCTATTGTGTTGCATGTGATCTGTGGCATGGAGTACTGTCATGCTGAAAAATCTCACCTTCATTCAAGTGGCCAAAAACTTTTGCAAGTACATTTTTAGGGGTGGTCTCACATATGCCCCTCTCATTCAGGCCCCTACATCAAAATAAAATAATTTGGTATGGAAAAGACTCTAACAGGGCCCATATTTCATCTTAAAAAAATGCAATGAGAAACATCACCCTATAAGTTAGCAATTAGTAGAAATTTACAATATCTTAATGTGTTTAAAGACTTTTGCATGGTACTGTATTGCAACACACCTAGAAAAAACTTTAAACTTTAATAAAAGAACATTTTCTTGAAATAGAATGCTACTGGTAAACTGTCTATCTAGGAAGAATTTAAATCATCTAAAATGTTTTCTAATGGTTACTTGTTTTGAGTATATGATTAGAAAACAATTAGGTGAGACAGAAGTAAAAAAAATATTATGACATGCTTAAAGAAAACTTGTTAAACATACGGTCTTTAATAAAATCTTTTATTAATGCTGTGTAAATATATATTGTATATATCATTATCATCAACATATTGCGCTACTAGCACAGATTTCCCTGATTCTCTCTTGCCATTCATTTCTATCATTCATCACTTCCAGTAGGTCAGCTAGATTGCCTCTTGTGTTTGTACAGAGCTGTTGTAGATAAGTTATTGTTGGTTGGCCAATACTAGCACATCTATGTGAAGGGTTCTATAGGAGAATGTCACATGAGTTTGTCCTCATTTCTCCAGCAGTGTCCCACATGTCTTGTTCATCTTATTTGGATGGTTTTAGAGATGAGAGGTAGGTTACCATACCTTCACTATTTTGAGAGATATTGCTTCCAGGATTTGTTCAATATAGCTTGTAGCATTCTTGTGCAGTTCCTGTCTAACTTTTTTTCTATACGCTTATGTGGTGAATCCATAGAGTAGAACTGATACAACCATTGCTGAGAAGAAATTCATTCCATATGATTGATAACCTATCGATAGCAGTCCATGCCTTTGCTAGGCACATATGGATGTCATTTTTAGTAGATGAGATGCTGCTACTGAGGTAGGTGAACTTATCCACTAATTTCAGAGAACCACCATTTAAAGTGGAGATGTCTCCTTTTTGATTAAAACACATGTAATCCGTTTTGTCTGCATTCACATGGAGGCCAATGTCACCTTTTGTTTGCTCCAGACTATGCAGCAGGAATTTGGCTTGGGTTGGTGTATCAACATCCTAAAATCTATCTCCACTTTCAAAACAAAAAAATCTTTAATGAAACCTGATACATTTGACTTTAAATCCCTCCCAACTTTCCCTGCAACAACTATACCTCCTCCACTCTCCTCACATGTTTTTAAATAGAAAAACTCTGAAAACAGTCTCTTGTCTTGAAGTTCATGAAGATAAAATAAAGCCCAAATGAAATATCACACATCTAGATCTGAGTTAAGTGTTTGATTTATCCATCTTTCCACATATTTCTATCATATACATACATATATACACAAGTGGAGAAAATAGAAAAACAAAATAATCCCAAAGTGATGAATTATTTTGAAGGAAAGTCAATGTTAAGTTGTTTCAGTTTTAATGAACCTTCATCAGAATTTTAAGATGGTAAAACAAGTCTTGATAGAACAATGATGGATGTTTAATGAAATACATTGTTGTTCTATCAACACTTGTTTCACTATATATATATATATATATATATATATATATATATATTATATATATATAAAATAAAGGAAAAAATCTTTATGGTCCTCTGCATTTTTTGTTCATCTTTCCTATTTTTTGAGTATAAAAAAATAAATGTAAAATTAAGTAAAGATAATATTTGTTCCTCTGCCTTTTCCCTTTGATGCTAAAATGTAAACATACATTTTAAAAATGTTTATTTATCTACTGAGCAAATTAAAATTTAAGGGCTCCTTTAAAGCAATATTTTTTGTATACACATCTGCTGGCTTCTTAGAAAAATGTTCTGCTCCCTAAATTTGACAAATAACATTCTATCCCCCATTGATTTGATTTGATTTGGTTTGGTTTCTTTGTTTAATGACAAATCAAGTTCCATGGGTTATTTAATGCCAAAGCCATCCTTGTAGAAGTGATACTATTTAAAGTATAGCTGGGGAGATAAGGGAGTTCATTAATGTATTAGTTGAAAGTGAACATAATAGTGCAATTGGAGTGTGAACTTGTTTACTCTGATATCACTGTCCAGTACATTAGCCACAATGTTATGGAGAATACCCCTATTTACCATTGAATAATTATGGAATTATATTTATAAAATTTAGCATATGAAATTTTATCTAAATAAACATCTGAATGCTAATTTGAAAACAAATTACTTTATACTATTGATTTTTCTCTATTCTTGTGCCTAAAAAACCAGAAGTAATGATGTGACATTTAGTGAAAAAATTATGAAAAAAACCTTTTGTGTTAAAAGTAAATAGAAATATAGTTTTTATCCACAGTACTTTAAGAAAAAGTTCTGGTCATTTTATAAGCTATCCTTTTTGAAACATATAAAATAGAAATTGATGATCAATAAACAATTTTTAAAATTGCAATCAATCCAATGATTTTAAAAGACCCTGACATTCATAGTCTTCATTAATTTGCTCTTTCACAAACCACAAGTACCCATAAAACTTTCAAAGAAAGAATATTTAAAAATTAAAATCAATGCCAGTTAGAGAATGCTTGAAAGGGACTGTTACAATTTACTCTCTTTTTTGTCAAGTTTAGAAAACAAGCTGGAGATAAAAAGAACAAAAACTATAATCCTCTGATCTCTATATGAAATAAAAAGTTATTGCCAAACAACTGGTTTGTGAATTGCAGAAATGTAATTTAAAATGACTGAGTCCTGAGATTACTGGTAATCAGGATAACAATTTTTTTCTGAAATTTTCACATACTATGCTGTAAATATTTGAGTGTTTTTCTTCTCTGTATTTCAGCTAGTTATTCTTTCACTATTCTCAGGTGAAATGTTATCCAGTTCAAATTCAGTCATTAGACAGTTCAGTTAATATAATCTGATTTGTGGTTTTATATGGTTTATGACATGTCAGTAATTCTTGAACTATATTGCATTGGATAAAATCTAAAGAAAGTAGGAGAATAGACTGGCTGATATACTTTGAACAAGAGAAAAAAAAAGGAAAAAAATATTTGGATGTAAAAATTTAGATATGGCCAGTAGACCATTAAGTATTTTTAAATTTTGGAGGACAAAGCACTGGAACAATATTTAGAATGAACACAGTAAATTTGTTATTTAAATTATCAACATATATTTGTTGTAAACTAAATATTTTCTATATAGTATTTTCCATATGTCGAGTATCTTATTGATATATACTTTGTTAGTTTACATATTTAATCAAATGTTTCATTACATGCATTTATTTATTAAAAAGTAGTCCACCACGGAGCAGTGGTTTGCAAGCTAGTTTCACAGACCATTACCATAATGAGTTTGATGCTCACTAAGTACTTTACACTAGTGCAGTCTTGTGCCAGACAAAACAAAGCTTAGTAAATATTACGAATGAGCTTAGTGAGTTATATAGTTGAGTATCTGCAACTGTTTTCAGCGGTTGCTCTTCAAGCCTAGACAGAAGACTGAATCTTAAATGTTGATTTTCAAGATTTAGTAGATTAACACAGTGCAATCTTGCTAATCAAATTCACCTCTGCTATTCATTTAGCCTTGTTCCATACTAAGCTAACCTTAGTAAGTATAAAAATACAATACCAATATATGAGCCAACCTTGGACAACATGAAAAACTGCTGGAATTTTGGAGTATAATACAAAAAAAAAAAAAAAAAAAAAATTTCAATCTCTTTATTAAAATTCCTCTTTACATTCAGATAACAATATATCTTATTTAAACTTGTATATGTAGAAAAAATTAACTTAACAGATATTCAAACTGAAATGAATTAGCAAAAATGAATTAACAAAAATAAGTAAAATGATAATATAAACACATTCTTCCTTAGTAATGTTAATTGCTTTGATTAGGACCAAAAATTAAACATTCTAGTTGGTATTTTTTCTAAATGCTTCAGTTAATATTCAGATAGGATAATGAAAGAAAAATACCCAGTAAAACATTAAAATGATAAAGAATCATAAATATATAAAATTAATATCAAATTCATTATTTTGAATTTTTTTTCACATACATCATATATAAAGAGTAAAGTTGGCAACTGTAGTTGAGGGCAACCTGGAGGCTTCATTTTCATTAGCTATTACATTGAGGTGTAGGGGAGGGTGCTACTCCTTTCTCTGGATTCTCCACTTTACCTTTGATTTGTACTTTATAATGCTGAGTGCTAAGCAAGGCAGCATCAAGTATCAATTTTTGAGTTTTTGAGTTTTTGGTATGACTTGATCTGGGATTGAACATTGGTCTCCCAGGCCATTGGTGAACACTCTACCCATTAGACCAATGGGTAATAAGTATAAATTTGTATGTGTGCTTCTATATATGTGTATACATAACACAGTTCATGTCTTTCAGATTTGTTAACTAACCTGATCTATTTTTTTTAAATAAACATTTTCAGGTTCCACCGTTTTGCTTAGCAATAAAATAGAAATGTTGAACTAAATATAATTTGTATATGTAGATTTGTAAGTAAATAGCATCAAATGAATTATTGATAAAATCAAATGAAGTATTAGTTAAAAACATATTTAAATGGATTGGAAGGCAAGTCAGAAGACATTAAATGTTATCAAAGTTTGTATAGATAATTTTTAAACCTCTTTTTACAACACCCAATAGAAAAAATTATTACAAACTAGTTTGTATTACACAAGAAGGTAGCTATGTATAACTTCACATATCTTAAAGAAGAAATGAATGAATTATTTTATGCTTAATTTATAAAATAAATGAATAATACTTGCAACCAATATTTTTGTTTTGCTCTGCAAGCAGATGTGAATGTATATTTATCACATCACTTAGCTCAGCAAACAAAGTGTAGCTGAATATTTTAGCGAGATATTCAAATCTTTCCAAAAAAAAAATTGAGTGAGAAACATAATTATAGAAAACAATTTTATAACAAATAAGTTTTTAGTAACAGAAGGGGAATGATATAGTAACATTTTAATCCAAAGAAATGCAAACAATACTTAGGTAAATAATAGGTTTTGCAATATTTTTGTATATGCTAGTTTGCAGCAAATATATCATAAGACTAAAGCAGCTCAAACCATGAGAGTTACCTGTTGTGGTTGGTAGTATTGTAGCACTTGGTGTGCAGACACATTTTGCATGGCTTCACTCCATGTGTGATTTGAAAACCACTCAGATGAACATGCAACATTTAATTCAAGAATTATGCTTTATGAATTTGAACTGAGCCATATTGCTGTAAAAGTAACCAAAAATATTTGCTGAGTGAAAGGTCAAGGCACAATTAATTACAGTATAGTAATCAGAGGATTCAAGAAATTTTGCTTGGGTTGCAAGAAACTTAATGATCAGGCAAGGTCAGATAGGTCTAAAACCGTGGATTCCAAGGTCATGTTTCCTTGCCATAGAGGCAAATCCAGTGAGTAATAGAGTATCAGCCAAGCTTGGCATCTCATAGTCCAGAGTGGTTTATCACCTTCATGACCTCAGCAAAAGCATTCTGAGCTGCTGAATTGAACCTCATGTTACTGAAATATTACAAACTTTTGATTCACCCTAGTAATTGGATATCTTTTATATACATTACTGACGACAATCTATGAATTGTATAAAAGGTTTTCTAAAACCTTAAATATTGATTCACAATCTTGTAATATTTGAACCAAATATTCTATTATTATCATTATTAGTTAAAGAATCAACTTCCTTTACCACAAGAACTATCATATTCTATAATTGACAAATAATATGAGTGCAATTGATAATTCAAAATTTGTAAAGGATAAATATTTGCTATTCTATTTTCATCATCAAGTTCTTCTAAAAAGCAAATAATCTGAGAGACTATAATTTTAGAAATTAAAGAGTTTTGTAAAATTTGATATAACTGAAGAAAATTATCATTGTACCAAATAAAATGATTATCTGAATTTATATAAATAAATAATGTACATGCAAAGATGGCAAATAATTTAAAGAAACTATGCCACTCAAAAGTTGCTCACACACACACACACACACACACACACACACACACACACACACACACACACACACACACACACACACACACACACACAAACCTGTTTCTACTTGTTTGTAATACAGTGTTACTGTAAATAGTAAAGTCATGATACTTACACTGTTTATTCTAGATCTTGATTTGGTGTTTGCACAAGGCAAACATTAAGAGGAAACACTACTATCTTTATTCATTTACTTCTCAACAACACCTTAAAACAAACTTTGTTATGTGTTCTAGACATGAACAGTTTCTGGATTAAGTTAGAATGAACAAATAAAATCTTTCAGCTTTGTAATAATTCATATTCAGAAGCAGTGCATATACACAGGTCAAGTAAAATACATTCTGGAGGAAACTACTTAAAAATGTAAGAATGAAACACAAACTCATATTTAAAAAATAGAAAGAGAAACACAAGAGTTAGAGTTATTTTAAATATGTATACACATTAAGTTAGAAATAGAAATCTTAATTAAATATTAGAGAACTGAACATGTCAAACTTTTAGCTAATATAGAAAGGGGATTTTATTTACATATTTATCAAATTATGTTTAGAAACTAGCATTTCATAAACATTTTATAGTTTTTTAAAGTCTCACCTCTAAATTTTTTCAATTGAATAAAACATGACTAAAAATAATGTTAGAATAAATTTACCTTTTTAACTTTAATGATTAAAAAAAGTGCAGTCACTACACTACAGAGTATTTTTATTGCATGAAAATGACAAGTCTCTTCAATTCTACTGTGTCTATATGTTCTTTATAAATTATCTATCAAATCAATGTTAATGTAGATTTTAGAAATTATTTTAAACATGATAGTTAGTATATGGTCCATAAAAATTACCCAATCAAAGTGATACTTTATTTCATAAATATAGGAACATGAAATAAGTGCCAATTAGTTTGTCTATTGAAACAACATTTATTCTTTATTGAGTTTTAACTTTTGCCAGGAAACTTGTGCAGTTCTTGGAGGTTTAGTGACACCTGATAAGCTGGCAGAAATTATTTGAAGGTTACTAAATGATTCCTAAACTTTTATACAGGTGAAGAGTGGGAAGGACAATCAATAGCAACTTTGTGCATGTCTCTAGAAGTAATTTGTCTGATAGCAGCAAGAGATTCAAGGCAGCAAGTTAAGTGGGAAATGGTTGGTAGGAGGGTTGGTTGGTTTGGCTGAGTTTTCATGCATAAACAAATTAGTAGACTTGCCAAAGTGAAGAATTCATCTGAAATTGTCTGTAGTTGCACAAGTTCTGCCACTGGTGAATCTACAGGTTTTACTTGCAATGAATAAGAAAAGCAATAAAAATAATAGCGGTGCAGCTAGTAGTAATGATGATAATAATAATAATGTGAAAAAGAAGAACAGCAATTATGTTGGTGCAGTGAGAGATGCATCTTGCTTTCAGCCAACTTACAACTGATAAAAAAATTACCATCTGGGAAATTTAATAAGGAGTAGCTTGTGGCTACTTAAGTGTAATTACTGGCAAGGCAAGGAAGTATTTCAGCAGGGAAACATTTAGGCAAAAGAACTGAGTAAAATGAAAGGAAACAAACATTGGCAAAATAAAATCAGATTTCAAAACAAGGTTCTAAAATATAAAAAAATAACCAGAACTAATGTGAATGTAGATATTTAATGTTTCAAATTTCTTTGTATCATCTGTTTCCCCTATAGTCACATGTTGGCATTAACAAACTTCTAATTTTCATTGCACTGGTTCTAACATATGCACATTTAGATACAGGCAATAGTGATTCTTATAAGGAAAGAGCATCAAACAGATAATGCAAAAGAAGTAATACAATATTCTTCTATTGTAAGAGGAAGAAACAACCAACCAAAAACCACAAGTATTAACATTTGAAGAATAAGACATTGATGAATATAATGATAAATCAGTAAAGAATGATAATAACTCAGAAATAACACACACACACACACACACACACACACACACACACACACACACACACACACACACACACACACACACAACACAATAACAGACGTTGAATTATTTCTAACATTGATAAAGTACTGTTAGGCAATAATTAAAAGCATCTCTTGGCAGGGCATCTGTTTGTCGTAAAAACTTTCTCAATGGGGGGGGAGAGAGAGAGAGAGAGAGAGAGAGAGAGAGAGCGTTTTGTGCTTAATTAAGTAACAAAACCTTTTAGGAGAAAGACAATGCTTAGTGTAAGATTCAGAATTGAGTTCACTTAATTGTGAATAAATAGCTGTATGGATGCATGTAAGGAGGCAATTTAGATATAGAGAAACACAGAAACAATATATATATATATATATATATATATATATATATATATATTGTTTCTGTGTATATATATATAATATTATATATATAAACTATGAATACAAAAATACAAAATGTTGACATCAAGTGGAGGAGTACAAAATACCAAGAAACATTAGAATAATCACAATGATATTGTTAACCAAGTTTCATATAAAAAGCAATCTTAGACCAGTGATGTACACACACACACACACACACACACACACACACACACACACACACACACACACACACACACACACACACACTTTTCCTTAAATCAGAATAAGGATTTTCATAAAAATTAACTTAAAATATTTTAGGGGTAGTCTGTGTGGCATAATGACTAAAGTGCTGGACTGCATTCACTTTTGGACTAATACTCTTGGGAAAGGTATGAAACCCCTTATAGTATCACTGCTGTTTTTCAACAAGGATGGCTTTGGCTCTAAATAACCCATAAACATTGATATGCCACTAAATGAAGAAACCAACCAAACCAAAATATTTTACTTTTCAACCTACTAAAGAGACATAACTTAGAACTCATATCACATATATATAATACATCTTCACAATAATTTGGCAGATTAAAATGCACAAGTTAAATTTTGTCATTTTCTAGTTTCATTAGCGTCAGCTTAAAACTGAATATCATATATCCAAATGTTTCTCATAAAAACAAAGATGGTTTTTATTCATATTCTTTAAATATAATCCTTAGCCTATATAACAATATCAAAGTGAAGAAGAGCTTTCTGGGTGGAAAATTTTAATGATTGCAATTTATTTAGATTTTTTAATACTGGAATCAGTTGAGATTTAAAACATCACTATAAATGAATAAAACATCCCAAAAGGTATTAGATTTAATTCTTTTTGTATGTTTATGATTATTAGTTAAACATTCAATGTTAGCTTCTTATTTAATAAGGTTGATAAAGCAAGATAATAGCAATTCATGCCAAAACCTTTTTTTCCAAATGATCAGTGTTGCACTTTTAATATTTATAGCACTTGAATTTTATGCATAATAGTTGCTATACTTCAATGTTTAGGAAAAAATCTAGAACAATCTCAGAAGACATGGTATTGTTAAAGATTTCAATATTTACTTGTAAATATAATTATTTTGCTTATGTTCACTTACACCAAGAACCTAGAATACTGATATGTTTCAAATTAATTTTGAAAAAGTAAAAACAAAATTAAAACACTAAAAACTAATCCCCAAAACTAATGATAAGTACTAGTGTATGTTTACTAAAGGATACATTAAAATAAATGATGCATTGATAGCAAAATATATTTTTTAGATAGAAAGTGTCTTTAAAAATCAATGATAAGTCAAAGAAAGATTATATATAAATGATCAGTGATTTCTATAGAAAAGTAAACTAAAATAAAATAAACTAGATAAAACTAAAGTTATAATTTAGAGGCAGATGATAATATGAACATGTATGAAAATACTTTTAGAAAATATTGATTTTAAAGCAAGAGTGATGTGCATCTTTCCTGTAACTATGACAATAAGCATAATAGCATTTGGTTTATTGATGTATACAAGGTCTGTCAGAAACTATCCAGCCATTTTGAATATCATGAATACTGCTTGACCAGTCTTTGATGTAACATGGCAACTAATCAAAAGAGACCTTACTGCATATGTGGGAATGAATACACTCCTATGGGGTTACTTAGTTGGTATCAAGTTTTATTTAAAACTTAGATACTCATTCATAAAAATTAAATAATTAAGAATATTTTTAGGAATGATTCAATTAACAATTTAGATAAAATTTTTCAAACTAAGCTAAAAATCTATAGAAAGTGATCCGTGTCAAGTGGAACGCCTAGAAATATTGAATACATATATGGTGCAAAGGACATCACTGATTGTCAGAGTGAGTATTAGAAAACTTGGGGAATTCACAAACTGTCAAGAAAGTATCCAGTCATTTTGATTATTTGGATCACCTATTCTTTATGTTTTATGCTAGAATTTTTGGTATAACACAGCATCACTGAGGTATGTTACTAGTCCTATTGTCTAGAGTTGATTTTGGGGGACTAATAAGTTTTCCCAAAGCTAAAATTGCTGATGAAAAGAAACTTCAGACTATGGATAAAACTAAATGGGATGTTATGGGGTAGCTGATGGCAATTCTGAAAGAGAATTTTGCATACTGTTTTGAAAAGTTGAAGGGATGCAGGGATATGAGTATATGAGGTCCCAAGGGGAATTACTCTGCAGTTGACTAAGGAACCATACGCTACTTTTTCTTTTCCAAACAAACTTTGTAGGGATGATAGTGTACTTCCTAAAAAGAAGTCTTTTCTTTTGGTTGAAGTCATTCAGCATCATATCTCCAGGTAATAAACAGATTTCTTGGAACTAATATAAACTAAAACTATTGTGTTTCCTTGTGAACCTTGTTGACATTGTCATTATTGTTGCATTCTTCTTTTTAGTCTTCCCAATTTTTTCAAAATTATTCATATACAATGCTATAGTTTTAAACATACTGGCAGAAATAAAACTTATGGTTTGCTTCAAAGACAACAGCAGTTTTCACTTCACTAAAGATAGTACTCACAATATTGAATCTTTTTCAACTTTTCATATTTTCTTTCTCCTTATGACCTCTGAATAATTTATTTTAGAACACATCTACATTCTTTCAAATTGCTTTTATTTTTCTTGTTTTAATCATCTTACAATTCTTTACAAAACTGATTAGTGTGTGCATGCGCGCACGTGTGTGTGTGTTCATGCCGTTGTTTATTAACAAATAGGCTAAAGTTTGCAATATGATTTTGTAAATTTTGATACGTTTAGTTTATTAGAAATGACAATTCACTTAGTATGTAAAGTTTACCTTAAGTCAGACAGTGGAATTCAACAGTCTTACTATATGAAGTTATATATAGTTTTTTTACTAATACTGATAAATGAAAAATACATAAAGGAGTTACATCTTTAAAAAAAGTCCTATTGGAGGAATTAACTCAAAATTTAAATGAGATTAGGGACATTTTTATTCATTTAATACTTTCTAAATTAATAGTAATTCTATTTGTAAAATTATTTTTGCAAAATGTTCATTTAAACAGAAAGCACATGTTGGGATATAGATAAAAATAAATAAAAGCTCTCTCATGAAATCCATATGCTTCTTTTTGTATATCATTCAACTTGTGTTGCTTTTTTCTAGAGTAAAATCTAATTTTTAAGCAACAATCTAACAGGTAAGCTACAAGCTTTTAAAATAACAAATGTGATTTCATTAAAAAAAATTCAGAATAATGTGAGAATGAGAAACAGTTCTTCACAATGTTGTATTTACATTAATCAATACAAAGTGAGGGTTATATATCTCCTGTTATGAATATAAAGAATTTTAATAAATTTAAACTTCAAGGAGGCAAACTGAAGCAAAACATTATAAGCTTATAAGTGGAGTTATTTGTCCTTTTACTTATTATCAACTGATAATATATATTTATTAGAGACATTATATAAACTTCATGTGTAAACAATTAAGAAGGATTTTACTAAATGAATCTGTCACGCTGAATTTCTTTTTAGTCTATGAGAATTTAGAACAAATAAATTATTTTGATAATAAGCAACAGTAAAACTTTTTACTACATCACTAATGAATTCCTGGCATCTGAAACATAGTGATTTAATCTGAATAAATAACAAAATTTTTATAAACACTCACTTATATAAGGTAATATTTATTAATATTATTATATTATCATTATTTAATATCTATAAGAAATATATTACATACAATTATAATATAAGTTGTTACAGTAATTAATTACATTCTCCCTAGATTCTAGTATGGACATGCTTTTTTTTATAGTATAGCCAAAATTGCAGTACTATCTGAGGTATCTAACTTGGTTTGTTGAGTATATATTTTCTACTCTATAAAAACAAATTAATATATTTAAAATCAGTTTCTTTTATCATATATTAGTTCCATTATTGACATTCTTCACTGAAAAGTCTGTAGCTAGTTTTATAATACATAAGGTGGAGTTGGAACCTCCCTCGAGAAGTATAAGATATATACCAGTTTTGATATGTATGTAGGTAGATGTATGTAGGGTGTATATGTATGTGTGTTAAAAGAGACAGGAGTAAAGACTCATGATTCTAAATACTTTTATGTGACAAATCATTCAATGTAGCAATTAAAGAATTATAGTTTGTTTGTTAGGGTTATCAATGCCAAATCTATTTTTATACAAATAAACAGTTCTATTTCAAACAATTCAGTTTATTTTAAGAGACAGTTTAATTTCTATTTCAAGCTATTCAGTTTAGTCAAACTGTTCTATTTCAAACAATTCAGTTTAGTATAAGTATAGTTTTGGTTTATCCACAGTTAAATATCAAAACTGTTCAATTTCAAGCAACTCAGTTTAGCATACAAAAACAGTTCCATTCCAAACAATTCAGTTTAGCATAAGTATACACTTTAATTCTATTTGACCCATGGATAGGACCCTATCGGGTGCTACTACTTCAGACCAGAGTGAATCTGGGAGTGATGGCAGTGAAGGAGTACTCCACATTCCCCAAAGCTCTAGCATTGCTGGAACCTCACCATCAGATTGTTTAGTGTCATATCAGGACACTCTTGGGGGGGGGTCTTACCCCTCTGTAGAAAAGCAGTCAGTGTATTCTACAGCCCCAGCCAACTGGGCAATACACTGAATTAAATGCAAAAACAGTTTTATTTCAAATAATTCAGTTAAACTTTAGCATAAGTACACAATTTAAATGTCAAAACAGTTCTATTTCAAACAATTCAGTTTAGCACAAGTATGTAGTTTATATGTCAAAACAGTCCTATTTCAAGTAATTCAGTTTAGCATAAGTATCCAATTTAAATGTCAGAACAGTCCCATCTCAACTAACACAGTTTAGTTCTATTTGACCAATAGATAGGACCCTGACCCTATCCGGTGCTACCACTCTGGGCCAGAGTAGACCTGGGAGCGATGGCAGTGATGGAGTATTCCATATTACTCAAAGCTCCAGCATTACTAGAACCTCACTATCAGATTGTTTAGTGTCATATCCAGGACCCTTGGGGTGGGGGTCTTACCCTCTGTAGAGAAGCAGTCAGTGTATTCTACAGCTCCAGCTGGCTGGGCAAAAAGAATTATTGAGAGTGATAAAATTTTTCCTTATTAATGACAAGAATAATACAGAAAATTCCATTTTCTATTCTATAAGTATAGATACAGTAGATAGCTATGGGTTAAATAGTATCACTACTATTCTTCTATAAGGGTGGCTTTGGCATTAAATTATCCATGAAGTTAAACATGCCATTAAACAAAGAAACCAAACTACAAACCAGTTGTATTTTTATATATTTTTTTTTAAAAAGGAAGTTAAAAGTTGCCAATTATAGGAACAAAAAGAACTATTAAGATTGTATTTAAACAAATATGCTTCAGTTTTACTGAGAGGGACATAACTTTTGTTTTTTGGTGAAATGAATACAAAGCTAAAATATATTTTACTAAATGCCATGAAAATTAAAATATCTAAAATGCATAACTTATTACATTAGTCTCATAGCTTTAATTAATTTTTTTTAAAAAAGTAAATTGGAGAAAATTAATTAGCAAGGTTTAATGATAATCTAAAACATTATTTTTTATTTGATCAACACTAGATAACCTAACAAGCACATACATATGAGGGTTGACTAAACTGCAGCCTTGCAGTAAGTGAGTTTGAACTGTCATGTTTACTTTCAGACTAATACCCTTGGGAAAGATATGACTCTCCTTATCCCTCCAGGTAGAGATTACATAGTATGATTGGTCTTCTTCTTCAAGGATGGCTTTGACACAAAATAACCACAAAAGGTTAATATGCCATCAAACAAAGAAACTAACTGAAAGTTTGGCTGACCAAAATACTCGCATGGAATGTGACCAAATGAAGTCTATCTTTCATCATAGTCACCTGTGCAGTCCATGCATTTCTTCCATTGGTGTTGCAGTGTTTGGATCTCATTTGTAACAAAAATGTCATGTAAATATGATGTTATTGTCACGTGATATCCCACTGAGACGATAGAAGTAAAATTACTACTATCCTCGTGTTTGAATTAACAGTGGCAAGCCGTCAAAGAATGACCGTTAAGGAAGAATGTGGGTCACGGGGAGACCAACAGATGTTGGTACTTGGTAACCTCACTCGGGTCGCCTGACACTGGAAGGAAGAAGGTAGAAGCCAAACGATTGGCTGGGACCCTAAAACGGAAGTAGGGACTCCTTCCCATCAGCAGAAATAGAAAACAAGAAGGTTAGTTGTTGGACAGGGTTCGTAGGGGACAGAACCAAAGCCAAGTACTCCGGGTAGAAGAAGACAAAAAAATATCTTGGACACGAAGGAGCCATTTTCTTCAAGCCAGTGTTAAAAATAGCATAAAGTCTATTAGCCCATAAAAGAAGAAAGATTCTCCACAGGAACTCCATCAAAAGAAAAAAGTTAGTCATTGGACAGGGTTCGTAGCGGGCAGAACCAAAGCCAAGTACTCCGGGTAGAAGAAGACAAAAAAAAATATCTCGGATACGAAGGAGCCATTTTCTTCAAGCCAGTGTTAAAAATAAGATAAAGTCTATTAGCCTGTAAAAGAAGAAAGATTCTCCACAGGACTCCATCAAAGAAAAAAGATAAGTAAACTTTGAGACCACTTCTCCTTATAACCAATTTTATATACCCTCTCTCTCTCTCTCTCTCTCAATTTGAAGAAAAACGAAAGACAAGAAAAGAAGAAAGACATTTATGTTCATGGACTGTTCATTTATTATATATTTGACACTTTGAAGGTGTATATCTTTGTGTAGTAAAAGATTGATATATTTTAATGTTCCCAGGTGCCTGAAGTTATTATTTGCAGTGTCTTCTACGAGTTTGTTATGTCATATTTCTTTTCCAGCTTCTATTCGCCTTATTATATGCTCGCTTAAAATTGTCCTATTAATTCCTTTAAATTCTTATACGGGAAACCGGAATTGCCAACTACTATGATTAATATTATTACGTCTAAACCTATAGGTCCATATCTTCCATTGTCTAGGGGAGGAAGACTAGCGACCTGGTGGGGGTGTGTAAAGTGTGAAATTTGGGAACCCCTTGCCAGCGGCGGTCAGTCTGGCCATAAATTAATCCCCCACAGAATATGCCAGTTCTTATATGCCTGAGGCAAAACTCTGAACGAGGACTTATTCTATAAGGGATCAAGTGCCAACCTGCCCCGTCTTCACACGTGCGAAAATAAAGTCCCGTTTTGGGATTTTAAAGAATTTGCCGTCACATTATTATATGAACTTTTTAAGCCCACATTTGTATATCACAATGTAACCAAACAATAACTAGATAAATAACTAGATTAAAGCAAATATGTAGCTCATGGCTAATCAGTCAAGAAAAATAGTGAGTACATAAATCAAATAATGGTTAACAATATCTTGCTTTAGAATGAATAAAAATAGAATAAATAAAAAAGCAAAGAGTCTTAGCCCATTAAAATAAGAAGATATCAGTAACAATAAAGTAATCCTCATAGGGTGATATATAAATATACTTTGAAACGGAATTTCAGATCTCCCAAATTGACAAAATGTTTTTTTTTATCATAAAAGAAAGAAAATATTTTAAAAAGTATTAGAAAAAAATATTACTTAAACTAAGAAAAAATAAATGAGAATATTCAGAGAAACCCTGAAATAATTTGAAGTCTAAATCAATTCTAATATTGAATTTCCTAAAAGAAGGCTAGTTTATAAACTCCTGTAAAGTATAATTTATGAAAAAATAAAACTTATATGATGGGTGTAAAAAAGAAACCAAACTTTTTTAAAAACAAATTTATTACTTTGCTTAAAACTTAATGAAACTTGTCTACTTCAAAACATTCTCCTCACTGTTCCTAATATTGAAATGCAGTCTGGAAACCATTTTAAAAGATGGTGTGCAGGTCTCAGAGTGAATTTTCTTCAATTTCTTTTATAATGTGAACTCAGTGGTCTTTTATTATTGATTTCAGCTTTGGGAATAAAAATAGTATTCAGTGTCCAAATCCAGAGAGTAGGGAGGTTGGATATCTATGCTTCACCAAAAATTCATGGATTGCTATAATACAACAGTCAGGTTTTGTTTGTCCATGCCTTAGGCCTCTTTTGCACTGCATTTTTCAAAGGCTTTAAGACTTCCAACCAAAACTCTTTAACAGTCTGATCATAGTGAACAATGTTGTTCAAGTATAAAAAGACAATTAACATTCTCTTTATGTTTAAGAGTGTTTGATATGCTTTTTCTTTAGTTGTAGTGATGTTCCAGTGTCCTGCATCAAAAGCCTTTTTGTTTTGATATCATGGCTGTACTCCCAGATTTTATTACCTGTTATAATATACTTCAAAGGTTTTCAGTAAAAGTTTTCCAGTTAACCAGACCCTGACTGTGATATGACTTTGCTTTTGGTTCATTCAATACAAATATTGCAGCAATATGATACATCCTCAGTTTTTCTTTTAAAATCATGTAGTACAAACTTTTACAGATTTTTACCTCTTTGGGAACTTTACAGTCAAGTGACAATTTTCATAGGTCACTGCATGTACCTTTTTAATGTGATTATTTTCAGTTGCTGTGAAAAGTTAATCCAGATTTGGGATTGTTATTTGATGTTCTTTCTGATTTTAAATGATGGTATGACTCATGATATTGTGTACAGTTCAAACAATCCTCTCTATAGGCCTGTTAAAACATTAGAAAAGTCTCTGTAAAAACTTTTCCTAATTTGAAATAGAATTTCAAACAAACACATTGTTTTTCATGGTACTTCATTGTTCAGCTTGGAAAAAAAAACCCAAACATATTACATTATTCCCTCTAGTTAGAAGACTAACCAATATGACACAATACACTTTTTTAATAAATGGTCATAGTCATTGCTACAAAAAATTTCAACATTGAGAAAGTTAATTGGTTTGCAGTTTTTAAAGTTTGGTTTCTTTTTGGACACATCAAATATATCAATCAAGCTTAATATTTGATTTGTTTTTAATAAAACAAACAACCATTTAAATTTTTTAAAAACTTATTTGAAATTATTTTTAATATTACAAATATAATTAAAAATAAAGATAAAAAAAAAGAAATTAGTTTGAATTTATTTTTCTTGAAATTCAACTTTTCTCTATGCCTCTCAATAACCTAACCACAAAAAGCAATTTTAACATTGTGAATAAGTAAGGTCCTTAGCAGAAAGTAAGAACAAGTGATAAATGGATCAACTAATTATGAACATTCACAAAAACAAATGTTTACTTGATTCTTTTGGTAGAGAAACAATAATATTGAATCATAAAAGAATCTTATTTTTTCACCAAGTATATTTTTTCTTATTTTCTGATCAAATAAATTTATAATTGTACAAATACATATCCATTATTTTTGTCAGATAATTTTTGTTTAATGTTTTGACCTCCCAGCATAAACTTAGATTTAGTCCTTATCAAAAGTGTTAAAAAATGTATTTCTTTTCTTTCTTTTTTTTTTCACTAATGTTTCAAATTAGCCTTTACATATTTCAATAGGAAAAACACAACAAAGAATATTCAGAAAATGATTTGTAGGCTGCAAATTGAAAACAAACAAGTGAAATGTATTGTAAGTGCATTGTGAAGTGGTGTTATGTTAATATCTGATTGCACAATAGAAATTTTCAAATAGAATATTTATCAAAAAATACATTATATTAAATAAATAGAAGCTAATCAGTGAAAAAAAAATCTAGGAAACTATTTTCATGTGCACACAGACACTTAATAGCAAAGAATGAGTAACTGTTGTATTTATGAAGAGGAAGGAAAAAGATTTTGATCAATATATTTCAGAATAATTCAAATGATAACTGAAGGTAGCAATTAAACAGAAAAAAACAGGAAGATAAAAGATGATGTATTATGAAAAATCATGCAAGATGAATAATATATCATAAATTTGACAAATAACTAGAGAGAAGAGGTCAGCAAAAGATAACATAAGTAAATGTTTTGATATTTATCAAGATTGCTTGTCAGATACATTCATAAATCATTTTACTTATACTTTTCTTACTACACGTTGGAAGTAACTATATAAGTATATATTGAATTCATACAAAGGATCATCATTAAACTCAACATGGTGACTAATTTGTGGTGCATTTTTTTAATCTGAAGTCACCTTTACTAAAATTTCCAAAACATTTTTGGCAATTTCTGTCAGTTAAACAATCCATCCCAAACACCATGAATATTTTGTCAACTCTACTCATAGAGCATTTCATGTTTTATATGCTCTTTAGACATATCCACTGTCAGGAACGTCAACTGAGTAACTAATCTGATGAAATCCTACTTTAATTCTATAACTTGTTTAAAACTATAAAACATATCCAAGAAACAAACACATTTTTTGGTCATCTCCTTTACCAAAGATAACAAAAAAGAAATTGAAAAAAAGGATAATCTTAACATTCTTTTTGTGGATACCAGTCACTTCTTTGATTTATCTATTACTAAATATAATCAACATTGCTCCTAAAATCACAATTTTATTATGACTTTATATTAAACAAACATATGTAATATTCAAGTATTATAAAGTATTATGAAATAACATAAAAAAATGAGTTAGACAAAACATACTATCATGTCATAATTCAGATCAAATCTTATGGACAGGGGTCATGCACCCACATTCATCAATTTCATCCATCAAAATTAAGAATTCATACATCAGGTAAGGAGCTAAAATTAAACTGAATAAAATTTTTGAGGAATAAATGAAGCTCTAGTTTATCACACAATTTTATGAAAAGATGTAGAAGGCCAGCATGTCAATGATTTAAATTACAATGTCATCAGGAAGATGATCTCTACCTTGATTGCTATCTTTAATATTGGCATTAAAAATTAAACCAAAATAAAATTATAATCATCTTTTAAATTTGCTTGTGAAGGTACTAGGGTGAGTGAAAAACTTTAATATTTTGATGTGATAGTTTAGAGTATGTATATCACATGACTGAAGCAGTTTAAGCAGTAAGAGGTATTTGCTATGATTGGTAATATCATGTTTGTTGATGTACTATTATGTTCATTGCTTCAATTTATGGGGTATTTGAAAGCCACTCAGATGGATGAGCAACATAGTCTAATTTAGGAACTTATGCTTTATGAGTTTGAACTGGGTGATAATGTTGTGGAAGCAGCCAAAAAATTTGTTGTGTAAAAGGTGAAGGTGCAGTTTATCTCAGAACAGTAACCAGATTGTTCAATAAATTTCATTTGGGTTGCAAGAACCTCAATGACCAGGCATGGTCAGGTAGGCCTAAAACTGTGGATTCTGAGACTGTGCTCTAAAACATAAAGGCAAATCCAGCAAGTAACACTGTGAGAGTGTCAGGTGAGCTCAGAATCTCACTGTCTCAAGTGGTTCATGACCTTCATGACCTTGACAAAAGTATCCAGAACTGCCGAATTGTGCCTTTTATTATAAAAACATTGTAAAACTGTTCACTTACCCAAGCAATTTACATTGAAAATTAGAGTTTATATATACATATACATATATATATATATAATTTAATTTAACACTCAGCATTATAAGGTACGGTTCAAGGGTAAAGTGGAGCAATCCAGGGAATGGAGTAGCACCCTCCCCTACACCTTGGTGTAGTAGCTATCGAAAAGGGAGCCTTCGGGTCACCCTCGACTATGGTCGCTAACTTTACTTACTTATATATATAATTGTTTAGTACAATGAAGAGTTAGATGAGTCAGGAGTGAGGTTATGAAAGGTGTTAAGAATAGCATCATCATAGGTGGTTAAACGGATAATCTTCCCTGCTATCTGTAGAATAGATTGGATACAATACTAAATAATAAAGTTTTAATGCAATAATTGAGATGTCCTCCTCCACTAATAAAATTGTTTAAGAAGTAAAGTCTGTAATAGAGGACCACTGAAAGTGAAAATTCAAAAGAGGCTAAAGCAGAATGGTACAAGATTGAATAGACCAGTAGAGAGAATACAAGAGTAAACACATTTGCAGTATCAAAGCCTCAAAGAAAATCCATGATAACAAGCTAAAGTTATAATGCTGATTTCTAAGAGAATAAATTTTGGCTGTCTGTGGTGACAGGAAAGAAGGGATATACTCGTATTTATGATAATGCTTAGATATTTTTTATTAATACATAGAACCATCTTTTTAGATAAAGAAATAATTATTAAGCAAAGCATGTTTTAGTCCCAGATATGAGCAGCAGGTATAGGTAGCATATAATAACTGAAAGTTCAAAGATGAAACATTAAAAGAATATTGATTTAAAGAATCAAATGATATATTGATATGTAAAGAATATTTTTTATAAGACAAACACAAATGAGTACATTGGAACTTGATTTTAGACTTGTTTATATTTTAGTAGAAAGACCATAATTTTAGTCTTGCAATGATCTTTTTTAAACAAATAAAAATATTTAGTTTAAAAATCACTTTATAGCAGAACATTTTCAAGTAGTGAAGTGTAAAGTGGGATATTGTCTGGACTTGTTTTTTTTTCCTTTTTCAATCATCAGAATAGTCATAAAAAGTTTATAAAATATAGGTCAGTAGTAAATGATAAAACTGTATATCATCCTGTCTACTTTTTAGTCAACAAAAGTGAAAGATTACTAGAAAGAATAATATCTCTAATTTCAAAATCAAAGCAACTGTAACAATTTCAGTTATTAAGAAATATTACCTCTCATAAGCCAATGGCCAATTATTGCTTCAACATGTCTAAGCATATGATAGAAATATTGAAGATTGAACAGATGTTGTTAGGCAAATATTCTTGATACTGAAGAGAAATACAATTGATAGATTATCTGTATTGGTTAAGAAAAAACATTAACAAAAGCTGATTACCTGCTTTTATCTTGATTGAACTCTTTCTCTCCAAATTCTATTCTGGCTTCAAAGAATGAATCAAAAGTTAAAAGATTATCAAAAGTGGGAAGGAAAAAAAGACAAGAAAAAGGAGTAACTTGATACTTTTAGATTAAACTATGAACATAACCAAGAGAACAAGGATTATTTTTATAAAGTCAGCAATATTAATACTTCCATATTGAGACATATCTTTAAAAAAAATTCTGACAACACTGATAAACTGCTTTCAAGCTAAAAAAAACATATGTGGAAAAAAAAAAAGAAGGAAAAGCACAAGAACTATTTCTACAGCTAATGACTAAAATGAACTTTTACAATAGAGAATAAATGGCAAAATTTATTATTGCTTTTGTATGTTTTATAAATCGACTTAAACAGAGAAAGAAAAGAAATTTGCATCTTCAAATGACTGAAAATTTGGTGTTGATTGACAGACATATTTTCTGGAATCATAGTAATACATTTTTTTCTAACAAAGTTTATATCCGGTAAAGTTGTAAACAGTTTTTTTCTGTAAAGCAAAATTCAGATATTAGCACAAAATATCCTTCATTTCAACTAGACTGATATTAGTGTCTATATTCTATTTCTGTCTCAATGTCTGTTCTTTGATAAAGCAATATACAATACAATGTACTACCAATATTCTATCCCTAATCCCCCACCCCCATTTTTTAGGAGACACTCACTTCTCACTCACTTTCTACACTTTATTTATCAAGTAACATCTTTGCAATTTAGCATTGAAAAATGAGAACAGTTTTAATTATAGAATGCATAACCAAATGCCTTTGAATTTCCTTGTTTAAGCAAAATAAAAAGTTAGAGATAAGATTTAAAGTTGGCCATCAAACAATATATAATAAACACTGACAAAGTATGAAGAGAGATAAGAAAAAACACAAAGTGGGTTTTGCACTTTTCAACTAATCAGTCAGTAAGTTAAGTTGGATGTGATAATTGTCTGTTCAATACATAAAAGTATAGCATCACTCTAAATCAGGTTCCTTAAGTGTTATTGTTCCAAATAAAAGAACTAAAATAATAACACAATTAGCATGATAGAGAAGAGGGAAAATATCAGGATGAAAACTATTTATAAGCTTCGAAGATTCAAAGATGATAAAAATGACAAAAAACACTTTTGACAACATATTTTTTTTTTTGAAACAAGGTGGTTTGGGTTGAGGAACAATACTAAATTTTTAGAAAAATATTGTTTTCCTAATAATAGTAAAATGAAGACAATTTAAAGTAAGTTACTAAACAATGTAACAATCAGTGGTTATAGTTAAAATAAAAGTGAAAATGAAAGTAAGAAACAGAAAAAAAGTGAAACCATAATCTGATTTCAGAAGGTGGTTATTTTTGTTAATTGCTTACCAAGGATTACATAAACTTTAAAAGTTGTAAATATATGACTATCAGTCTTAGAGTTGTTGACTTTTAATTCACTGAGTTGCTTCTGTTGTAAGCACAATATTTTTGATAATTTAATCTGTTTTATAGCCTTCTTCAGGCTTACAATCACAAGGAAACTTGTGTGCTAGAGAATGAAATAATTAAACAGCAAATGTGGATTTCTTTGCTCAGTTGGGAGAGAATTGAAAAAGCATCTTCATTTATGAATGTGGAATCACTTGTGTTATATGGGTTGGTAAGATTAGCATTATCTGTATGGCTCCCATTGCTAGGAATGAACTGAACTGGTTGGTATATTTGCCATCATTTCTTTTGTGTTTACCAAATATTTCAGTAGAAAAGAGACTTCCTTCTTTCCTTACATATTATACACATGAAGATGGCTGTAGATTAGATTAGCTTACATCTTGTGATAACAATAAAAGCCGCACAAAGTATAAGTTCAATAGTCTAAAAAACTTTTGGAAAAATAAGCTTTCTCAAAAATTATAGACAGTATTTGTAGCACTAATAAAATGTTTTTCTTTCCATTTCTTACCACAAATATTTGCAGATTGATATATCTTATGTAAGTAAACTTTACAAATTTATATGAACTACAGAAACAGACAATCAAAAACAATAAAATTAAATATAATTTTGGCTGTTATCTTTTCAGTTATATTTAGAATCTGAAAATCTATAAAATTTATTAAAAACCTGATTTCAAATTAATTAGCATTCTGGATAAAACATTTATTCCTAAAGCACACAAATATAGAGATTTACAGTCACAATAAAGACATACCAATTTAAATCTCATACAAGTGACACATGCAGTTTAACTGTGAATGCCAATTCTGTCACTGACTAAAATGTTTAGGTTAGCCATAAAACAAAAAGTAATCTATTTCATACCTATAAAACAAAAATAAAGTAATGACTTAATAGATTATTGAGGTGAATGGTATTGATACTTGTTATTAGGTATTGCATATTAACATTACGAATTGCAATACAAATCCAGTGAAATATTTTACAGTAACCTTGTTATTTCTCCTGCAAATTTATAAAATGAATACTTATTAGGTTGGTTTTATTGTGAAAAATTACACCAAGTAGATTTATATTTATTTCTATCAGATAAGAATTTATAAGAATAACTATGATATATAATATCTGCTCATATCCAGTTTATAGACATGTAGATGAATATGGAAATAAAAATTTGTTTAAATGCATAAAAATATATATTACATCAAGTAAAATTTTAAAAAATGTTTATAAATCATGAAAGGCTAAGTTCAAGTTTTTCCTGGTAATTGTAAAACTTAAGAGAACTTAAAAAAACAACAAAATGAATTATGATCTTTATACAAGATTAACAAAAAATAATTTTAAAATAAACTCTAAAAATGAAATCTGAAAATTCTCAAGAGTGAATCATAAACCTTTTGTTGAATTTGGATAAAAAGATTTTTTCACTAGTTCAAGAAAATATTCTAGATTTTACATTAGTTATTGCAACAGACATCTGTTGACTGACAGTCTATATTACTGAGTTTAGACTATTTAGAATTTAATCATGCAGTATGATTTAATAACATCAGGCCAACAACAGAGGGCAGCAATAATGGTATCAATAGCATATGAGCAGACTGGTTGTTATTGTGAGCCAAGAGCAGGTGTCGGGAAGTTTGTGAAACATAATTCTTAACCCACTCAAGGAAGCCTGTTGCCAAGGTGAGAAATTACATTTACATCTCTGGCATTCAACTTGCCTCTATTGTCAACCAATAGTTGGCAAAGAAGGAAGAAAATCACATACTTTATCAAAATATTCATATACCAACAAGTGAGATAACAGTTTGGTTATATATATATATATATATATTCACATGCATAAGATATGTTATATGAATTTACAAAATATTCTGTTCAAAAGGTTTTAATTATAAGATAATACAATTATGTCTTATTCAAATTACAATCCTTGCTATATATCTATTCATTCCATTTAAGAATCTTTAAGGAAACAAAAAGTATATATATAAAACAGTAGTCAAAAGCTACACTTCCCAAAATATTGCAGTAGATCAAGTTAATATACTATAAAAGCAGCAGGTAGGTAGGCTACTGGGTTGGAAACAAAATAAAGAATAATATAGAAACATATACAGAAGCTAGAGTGGAATAAAAAAAAGAACATTAAATGAGATCAACCACTGAGTTAAAGAAAGAAATCCAAGACAAAATAACTTTTTTGAACTATTAACAAGATGTTCACAGGTAAGTAATAGAACTAATCAAATTTGGCTGATATTAGAAAGATATATAAAAGCAGCTTTGAATTTAATTTGTTTAGTGTATAGTAACTGCTACTACTTTACAGAAGAAGGCCATCTGCTCAATCCCACAAAAACAGCTCATGAGAACACATGTGGCACCTCAGGCCCATTTCACATTTGTAGGCCTCACTGCACATGTGACAAGCATAAGAACTGTCTTTGGTATTAATGTTAACCTCATATACCTTCTCAGACCTGTTTTAGACCCGTAGAATTGACACTAATTACTGATAGTCTGCTGAGAAAAGATATTTAATATTGTTTCCTGTCATTAGATTTCATATAGCTAGCAAGTCTGGCTTTAGACAAAAAAACCCTACAGTAGATGTTATAAACATTTTTAGGCTGAAAAATGTTTGGAACTTAAGTCAAGTGTTCGATTCTCCATACTTTGAATGCTTTATGACCATCATAGATCACTTTTTTTCCAAAGTGATCAATTTTCTATAATTTGTTTCCAGTTTTCAACATCTACACTAAGTGCCTTGAGGTTGTTTTTGACAATTTTTGTTTAGAGTCTAATACTCTAACTACACCTACAAACATCTTTATGCCATGAGATCATGATTTTAGAGATGTCTTTAAAGTTATTTTCTTGTATGGAATGATATTAACCATCATTTGTCCAAAAAGATGGTCATTATCATCAACAATTCAAAAATGAAAGTTAGCTGTTACCTTCCACTAAATTTTATATCAGTGTTCTATATGAGCTTCATAGAAAATAATGTAAAAGGTTTTGTGTTTAATTTTAATTCTGTTTTTCAAGCAGAGTAAGAAAAATGCTCTGCAAACCTTGCAGATTGCAGTCTGATTCTTTATGACAGTACAGTACATTAGTGAAATCATACAAGTAATATTCCTTTACACATACATCTATAGAATTATAAATTATATTTGCAAGTAGAAGTTGCTGCTGAATTTTTTTTACCATATATTCAAAGACAAGAGATTCAAGGACATGACTCAAGTTCATCCATAAAAAAGAAAGAAATAATTGCAACACTTGTCAACACACAGACATTAAAAACTCTAAATGATTTAAAGCTGTCAGCTGCCAGCTCCATTGTTAGGTGAGATGTCATACATTAACTGTTTATAAATATCCATAGCATTTCCTGGACAAACTACTTAAACATGATTTTACTGAAACATAGAATTCAGAACATATTGAAAGCCAGAGATACTGAAAACTAACAGTAATAAAAATGAGTGATGGATTGCCAAAAGTATTACTAAGGCTACATTTTTAGATCAGGTAAGAACTGCATATCTGCTGAATAGCTAGATAATAAAGGGTTAGGAATTGCTCTCATCATTGATAGAGTAAGGTATCAGTAATTGTGGTCAGAATATATAAAATTTGGTATAATTAATCAAATATGATCATAAAAAAATTTCAAATGAAATGGAACTCAGTGGTTTTTACATAGTATAAAATAAAATGTTAATGTTTGATATCATTGCAAGTATGTTTGGTAATGCAACCATGCCTATTAAATATCTTTAAAAAATATATTCTCTAAATGTTTTCATATGTAATCTTAAATGTATAATTTAGCATATAATCCTATTTGTATTAAAAAAAAGATCTTTATAGACTAATAGTTTAGTGTATAAAATATGAAAGAAAATATATGATACAAATGAATAAGTAATTCAATAAAATTTAGAAAAGTAAAATGCACTTTGGTAAGTTATACAAATTGATATTTTCAAGAGTAAATTTTGTTCATTTACACAATGGTTTTTCCTTAAAAATTAAGAATGTTCATTTTTACTAATTGATGCTCATTTTGATATTCCACAAGTTTGAAAACAGTTTTATTTGTAACATCATCTCCAGGCAAGTCTTTAGTAATCATTAAATAATCTAAGTTTGTGTATTTCTTTTTTCAGTTTAATAAAAGAAAATTAGAAAGCCAAAAAATGCTTCAAAATATGACCCTGGGGGTGGGGATTAAAAAGTAAGCAGAAAATGAGCACTGAATTAACTTTTAAGCCTCTGTTTAGGTAATGGACAGAACCATTTTGTATAAAGTTTGAGCAAGTAAAAAATGATTTAAGAAACTTGAGTGATAAAGCATTTCTTTTTCAGCTTTAGAGAAATTGACAGAGAAGGAAAAAGCAAAGATCATGCAGCATATTTTCCTGTTTGGTCAAAAGGCATAAGCTTCACACTATCTATATCTTAGCCTCCTGAAACTTTTAGCAAACACTGCCATTGAAAACAGAAGCATTTGAATCCATACACAATGCAAAATGCACTGATATAAAAAAGAAAAAAAGGAAGAAAAATAAAGAATGGTATAAAACTAATGTTCATGTGCAATATACATATTTACTCAGCTTAATATGGCACAAAGCCAATTGGTGGCACAATCAGCATTTCAGATCCTTGTGTCCCCCACCTCCATATCAACTATTGGTGCAGAGGGTAAATATACAACTATTTCATCCATAAAACAAGCACCATGTGAGATAGAGAATTCAAAAGTGAACTTTGGTTTGATCATTAAATGATTGTGCTACTCAAGTGAACATCATAACAGAGGAATATTTGTTTTTCTTATAAAGAAACTACTTTCCCAGAAAGAATGCAATATGAAAAAATTTTAGTTCAGTGCTGATCGTTATGATTAAATTTATTGAGTGGAGTTTAGTCTGATCCTAAAAACATATGTAGAGTAGTAGAAAAGATAAGCTGAATAATATAAGTTCCTTTAAAGTAACAAAATTCTAAGTTTCAAGAACAACAAACTAAAATTAGCAGTCTTAGTTTTCTAAGTTACTAATTGCCAAGACACATAATATAGAAGATCTATATAAAAACAAAATTTCAAAACACTTAAAGAATTAAGAAAAAGAATAATGTAGAGTTTTATTTTAGAACTGGGTTACTAGACCAGATAAATTGCCATTCCTGAATAGAAATGGCAACTGGATCATCTGAAGATGGCAAAAAATTATATTACAAAAGATACATTCATGAACAGTGTATTGTGGTGTTATAGGTCAAAATAAAAATAAATTCAAATAATTCTTTTGAAGAGGATTTTTTATGAAACATAGTAAAAAGAGGACCATGTTTGCAGTTATTGTAGGAGTGTTTTTTCATATTCAAGCAACCTTTAAGTATCAGGTTGATAATGATTAAAATAAATTGGTAAGATGATAAAAAAGTGGGTACATACAATTCAGACAGTTGTAAAGGAAGTCAAAAAATGATTCACAGCTTAGTTTGTGATACTAAGGTAGAATAAAAAAAGCAGCAAAATGTCTATGAAATATATTTTATCACCCAATCAAGAAATGAAGAGAAGTATGTCCAATGCAATACATGTACATGTTACCTCATCTTAAGAGACAGACACTCTTTTCTATAATTGAAGACAATAATTGAAGTATTATCATTTGTTTATTTTGCTTGGTTTTTTAAAATATAATGATTTGGATGTGTGTTATTTTATCTAATTTTCAAAACCAATATTTAGATATTAAACCAAATCAAATACATATTTACAGCATGAACTGTTAAATAAAATATCACCTACTTATGTCCCATTTACTCAATATGCTCAGTTTTAACTGCTTCTATTCTTTTAAGAGAGGAGTTTTTGCCTTATCAAAAGTTTTCTGAGGCTTTGTCATCAGGTCTGTACAAATTTGGTTTGGTTTATTAAAGGGCATGTCAACACCCAATGGATTATTTAATGCTGAAATATGATTTGTAAATGTTTGATTGCAATCATGTTTATATTTTGAATGTTCCATTGAATTTTTTAAATTGCACTTTTTTTATATCTATAATCATTAGTTGGCACACAGTTATATGATATCAAGTATTCCTACCTAATACTAATAATTTTTAAACAGATCTATTTGATCCATAGATGGGACCCTAACAGGTCAGAATGAACCAAGAAGTAATGGCAATGAAGGTGTACTCTACACTCCCCAGAACTAGAACCTCATTACCAGATACAGTTAGCATCATACTCAGGGCACCTCCTTTTTTGGAAGGGGCAGTATTACCCCTTTACAGAGGATGTAGTCAACATATTATAAGTCCTTCAGACTGAGTGGAGGAATTTGGCATGTTTTGTTTAAGTGGCAAAGATTTTTCAAGCTGAATGGGCTTCTTGATGTTCAATCCTTGTATAAAGACAAAGTTTTTAGTTTGAAATCAGTTTTTCTTCTAGTTGCCCAACCAATACTAGATAATCTAGTCTGCCCAACTATTTAGCCAGAGCTGGGGAAGGAAAGAGAAGGCTGATTCATGCCTTTCTTATATGTATTAATGCAAAATGAAATGCAAATAGTTTTGTTTCAAATTTGAACCTGGCAAGAAAAGTTTATTTTCTATGAAGATAACCATTAAGCTACCTATACCTTCTTTATTAATTTGAGGATTTGCAATGTTGCAGTTCCAACTTTTTTTCTTTGTTTGGAACCACTTCAACATTGGGAGCTTTTGACAGATTTTCCTCTTTAAATATATATAAAAACTGATGATATTTAACTTCAGCAGTCATATGAAAAATTAAATTTCTGGTAGTTTACAAGCTTTGTAAATATTACTGAAGTACAGATAGTAACAGAAATCAGTTAAGTAGTATAATATATGAAGAGGAAATGTAAAGGTTTTGTAGGCTATAAAAGATACAAGAAAACTTAAAAGTAACTAAGATGCTATCAAATCAATTCTCATCCAATCCAACAAAAAATAAATTAACAAGGGTGAGTTGTTTATGCTCATACACAATAGAAACATTAACCCCATTTCAGATTGATAACAAACAAAAATTGAAACATTACTGTAGTTCTATAAACTAATAAGAAACTATAAGTTAAAAGCAAGAATATTACCAAGCTACCAATATTGCAACCATTTGCAATTTAGTTTCTTATTTCTTACCTCCTATTACTGACTTCTTTGTTTTCAAATCTGGTTGACCAAAAATGTTTCTCTTTATTATCATGTCTAAGAAAAAAATAACTTATGGAGAGAGATTTTAGATACACAGATAACAACCTACATAGGAAAGCAATATCATATAGAAGAAAAGAAAAAAATCCTATGATCTTTTATTCTAGATTTTTAAGAATAAGAGAGGAATAAGCGAAGATAAATCCATATGTTTCTGGGCATTGTAAAAGTGACTATAATTCCATAAATGTTACAAGGTATTTCATAGTGGTTGCCACTTTTCACTATTATGATTTTTACAACATTTATATTGGTGCTTTTAATATTGGACTGTCAGATGAAATACAACAACAAATGTAAGATCTTGCATAGTGAAGTAATACATTTACAGAGTGGAAGATAATGAACAAATGCAATGCTCTTAATTAGAAAACCAAAAGCATTCCAGATAAATATAACCACCACTATCCTGCTGATGTTATCTCAGCTGTGTTGAGCAGCAGTTCAAAAAGAATAATGTGTTGCTTATGTTATAAATAGGACCATAAAATTGCATATTTTTAGAAAAAAAATTGATTTGTTCCAAATTTACAGATTTCAAAAGCAAATGCTTCAGCATAAAGGCAAATCTTGTGGGAGTCTGGGGTGGCAATTTCAATGAAAAGAAAAATACAAACAAATTTATGAATTCATACTTGATATTAAAATAGTAAAAATAATAAAAAACAAAACTAGCAAAATAAAATAAAACGAACAAAGAAACCAAAAACAATATGAATAAAAAAGTCATGGATTTCAGCAATAACTAGCAGTTTTTAGATAAACTTGTTATTTTGCAGTTAAATATAATATCCCTGTATATTTGCAGCAAATATTTTTAAAATTTAGTGAGTTATAAGAGAAAATCATTTTGGTTTTGAATATCTTTTAATTCTCCAACATTACCAAAGAAAAAAAATGTTTTTCAGAGATTTCAAATATACACACATACAAAAAATGATATCATACAGCAAAAAAACAAAAAACAAACTAAAGTTTCACCATTTTTCACTTCTCAAATACTAAGAATAGAATGGAAAATCAATGAAAAATTATATATATATATACATATATATATATATATAGTTTGTTTTTTTTTTTTTTTTTTTGGTCAGTATTAAGATAGTCGTAAAATCATTGAGACTTATAGGATGAAAACAAAAAGTACTTCCTGAAATTTATTTCAACAAATTTTTCACTCAATAAATACACATCAAATTACAGTCAGAATTGAATTAATCAGTTTATGTCAAAAGATTTATGTAAGTAATTTGATTTAGGCAAACTGTAATGAACAATAATATAATTGATTCTACCTTGCAACTTCTCTTCCTCTCTCTCTCTCTCTGAATAGTTCAGACGTAAAAGATATTAAAAATAACAAAACAAAGAGATACAGAATAAAGTTGAAGTTATAATTCTTTTAGGTGTTTGATAACAAATACTATAAAGTAGAAACTGCCTGATTGACTGCAGTAATTTTGAAATCCATATCTACAAAATTTTTATAACAAAAATGTTAGCTGAAACAAAAATTAAGAGATCAACACGTTTCTCTTGATAGAACTCTCAAAATATTTAAATTTCTTACAATAGGTATGAATTCTAATACAATATTACTAAATACATGGTATATGTAAAATGAGAATAAACAAAATGTATACTATATAAAAAAAGTTATTAATATAAAATTCAAAAGTGACCCAATAGGAAGTCTTGTCTTTTATTCTCTCTTTCTCAAAATTCATACAGCAAATGATCCTCTTTCATTTCTCTTGATTTTTAATAAACAGCTGCAAGAATTAAAATAATGTTAGAACTTTTTCAGTAAAGGTACTGGTTCTTTAAGCTTTAGGAGTAGATTTTAACCTTTTATTTAAGAAAAGGACCATGCTACCCAGTTTATATTGATATTGGAAAGCTACAAACATCAAATATATATGATAGTTCTTTTTTCAATACAAAGTCAGACTTAATTTTCATAATACATGAATATATTTCTATTTGCTAAAAACTGTCACAAGAAAAAATAGATCATATACAAAAGTAAAAAATACATAATTTTGAAGAAAAATAAATGTAAATTGCATTCTGCTAATAGCAAACAATCTATACAAATTGAAATAACATTAATTCTTGTTAATATTTGATAATATATCCTGAATTAATAACTAAGATACTTATCTAAATTCTTAATAAATCTTATCAGTCATCTAATCATCATTTCTTATGATTTCCAGTGCTTATATTTGTTGTTTGCCCAGATCATAATCTGTATATCATTTCTTATAAAGATTTAAAGGGTTTATGTTTTAACAGCAGATGTCTTTGTTGCCACAAACATTTTTAAATATTGAAAACTAAATATGAAACTATCAGACTACAGAAAATGTACACATTTTTGAGCAACTTGGGATTGTGTGAATTCAAAAATGTAAATAATTCCTGAGAGAGAGAGAGAGAGAGAGAGAGAGAGAGAGAGAGAGAGAGAGAGAGAGAGAGATATGCAAGAACAATGTCAGAATCAGATTTTGGCAAAAGTATTTAAACTTACATTTACTTATGAAGATAAAATAAAAACCTCTTATTTTGTAATTAAAAATGCATTTGAAATAACATTTATAAAAAATAGTTATTCTTTAATGATTTCTTCACTGTAGATTCCTATATAAAATAAACAAATTCTAAACAACCAAACTGCTATTTTAATATCAATATAAAAAACAAACAATAAAGTGACCAGCTTAACCTAACCATATTCTCTTTTCATTCTAGATAAGCAACAGATTCAGGCTATAACTAGTCATACTGTTAGGACAAGAGACATTTAATTAGATTCTTTTTTGAGTCTCATAATTTACTTCAAATCTCAATAATTACACATTCATACTATTTAAAGTTAATAATACAGTGACAATTAATTCCATATGAAAGGAATTTTTCATAAAATGGCTAATTCTTTAACTAATACTGTAATATGTTTGTTTTGAATTTTTACTACCAAGTGAGAAATATAAAAAAAAATATTTTATTCCATAGTAAGTCATATCCCCAATAATTCCAAATAAAGTACTTATAAAATATGTGAAATTAGTAGATATTACATATCTACAGTATAAAATGCAGTGTGTCTATAGCAGGAGGTGATGAAAAAATAGCATAAAATACACTTATTTTAATAAATAAATAAATAATATGAATATAAAAGATCATGTCTGGTGTATGCAAAAAGGTATTGTCCAGTGACAGTACTTGAGCAACAAATTTTTGATTTTCTACTCTGAATGTGGTGACTATGAGGTTTTAAGTAGTTTGTCAAAATTCATAATGATATTATGGAAATGCTGGATTGCGAACTTGAAATAAGTGAGTTCGAACTTTGGTTGCGCTATTACATTCACTTTCAGAATAATAACTTTGCAAAAGGTATGAACTCTTTAATCCCCCTAACTATGGGTTGAATAGTATAACTGCTGTTGTTCTACAAGCATGGCTTTGGCATTAGATAACACACTAAGGTTGATATGCCATTAAACAAAGAAATCAAAATGATTTATGATAATCACACAGTGATAAGGCATGAGAGAATTATTTCTGAAAAGATGGAGGATTTAGAATAAAAAAATGGTTTAGTTATTTTGTAATAATGTCTTACCTTTTAGTAAAAGAAAAATCATTGCACTCACCTGAAAAACAGAAACAAATGGTATAAATTCATTGCTTTAAAATTTAGAGAAACAAACTAGTATTTAGAAAAAATCAATTAAATCCAAATAATGCATATTAAAACAATTTGGTTCAGCTATTTAAAAATTCTTTTATACAGTTATTCCTCACTTAAGCATCTAATTCAACAGTTAAAACTTTTCCAGTGTGTGTGTGTGTGTGTGTGTGTGTGTGTGTGTGTGTGTGTGTGTGTGTGTGTGTGTACGAGAAAAATGGCTAAAGTGTTGGACTGCATCCTTGAAGTAAGCAAATTTGAAAATTTGAACTCCAGTTATGCAATTATGTTCACTTTCAAACTAACACCCAAGGAAAAGGTACTGAACTCCTTTATCAATCTAGCTATAGATTAAAGAGTATCACTGCTATTCTACAGGAGTGGCTTTGGCATTGAATAAACCACAAAGCTTGATATGCCATTAAGCAAAGAAACCAAACTAAACCTAATTCCTTTCATGTTCATGTTTTAGTTAAACAATGAATTCCAGTAGAAATTGGAATAGAATAAAATAAAAAGGAATGCCTGAAATAGATAAGCTTATCAATCCAGAAAATCTTAAGCCTTGTATTCCTAAACTAAGAGTGGGATTAGCACGATGAAAAAAATAGTAAAATTTTAGTGTAAGCCAAGAGTAAAAAAGAAAAGAAAAAAAATATGGCTAATGAGTATATTGGAAATAAAACATGGGACAAAATAAATAACTTAAAATAAATAAATAAAGTGAAACAGCTATAATAAATATTTCTAACAGAGAGAGAGAGAGAGTAAAGGAAAAGGGAAATATCACTGATATTATATACTACAACAGTGCCATCACTGTTTTTAGATAACAAGATATCAATTGAATAAATATAGGTAAAAAAACTGATGCCAATAAAAGTATTGTTTGAAAAAAAAATTTATTATGGCATATGATGGTATATAAGAGCCCCCTCCCATCCCCTCATTTGCATTTCATCATCATCAAGTCACGCTGATAACATGGAATTTGTTGACTCTCATATCAGCCATTACTCTCGGTAGGTCCTCTAGACTACCTCCAGTGCCTGCATAGAGGTTATGTATGTAGGTCTTAGCAGGTAGGTCAATACTAGTATGTCCATGTGTAAAAGTCCATAAAAGAAAGTCACTTATAAGTTTGTCCTTACTTCTCAAGCAGTGCCTAGCAGGTTTCATTTGTCTTACTTGGATGGATTGAGAGATGAGAGGCAAGTGGTTGTATCGCTGCTGTTTTGTGGTGTGATGCTTCCAAAGTTTGTTCAAAACAGCAAGTAGCATTCTTGCATAGTTATGATTTGGCTTTTTTCTTCAAGTGTTTCATTAATCTAGGTAGTGCAGTGCATCCATACAGTAGTACCAACATGGCCATAGTTTAGAATAAATCTCATTTTATTTTATGAAAGAGATAAGATTTCTATATGATCAACAATTTGTCAATAGTGGTCCATACCTTCTCAAAGCATATGTTGACATCGCTTTCAGTATGTCTTTATTTCAACTTTTTTCATTAAGTATATATAGAGACAATGCATGTAAAGTCTCTATTAGACAACAACAACTATTTAACTTACTCAAAAAATTAAGTACATTTAGTAGACCCCAAGTCTAAGCCAAAAAAGGGGCGCTTCAGTAATCCACCTTAAAGTATTTAATATTTTACCAACAGAAGACCCAAAGGACAACCACGAAAGCAATAGAGAAACCTCTGCTAACAATGAAAAACTACCAAAAGACTAAATGAAACAGAGGTCCTGTGTGGATATATGCAAACAAGTAACTCTTGCAGATTGATGTTGATAATAATAAGGGAGCAGGAAGAGTTGAAAATTCAAGGATGAGTAGACTTGATCTAAAATACAGCAGTTTTAAGGTCGGCCGGAATTTTGAGAATAGTCCTCGAGACCTGAGGAGAATTTCTATCACTCAGAAGCCAGTGAAAGACAATCAGCAAATACAAGGAATTAAGACAAAAGGAGAATACTGGAACATTTTGTTGATGAAAAGGAAAAAGCAACTCAACAAGGAAAAACAAACAATACAACTCAAGAAAATAAACCAGAAAGTACTGGCGAAAGAAGGAAGACTAAAAGATATTGAGACAGGATAAAACAATACAGATAAAACAGGACATTCCAAAACAATGAAAGCACCAACACATACCAACAACCAGATGACAAGGAGACAAAACAATTTTAGAGCAAAATATGGTAACAATGAGAACGAAACAGAAAAGCTGATTGGAAAAGCAACATGGGAAAAGAGTTAGAAGGACTTGAAGAAGGATTGAAAGTGAAAATACACCTTGATTCACTTAGAGCAACACTCAAAAAAGAACGAAATTGGAAAATGCCTGGCCATGATAGTATACATGGGTACTGGTAGAAAAATTCATTTCGATCCATGACAGACTGTCAATCGAAATAAATAGATGCCTACAAAAAACAGATATACCCTAATGAATAACAAAAGGAAAGACCGCCCTGATCCAAAAAGACCACTCCCAACAATTACAGACCCATAACGTGCCTACCAATGATGTGGAAAATACTAATGGCATAAGTTAAGGAGGAGGTATAAGACTTGGACTGTTCCCCAAGGAACAATAGGATACCACAAGCGGATGAGAAGTAAAGGAAAGCAACTATACATTGATCAACAGATCCTCAAAGAGAAAAAGACAAGATGAAAAAATCTAGCTATGACTACAAAATGGCATATGATATGGTTCCATAAAGCTGTCTTGAAATGTACAATATATATGACTAAGTTATAAAATTAATTGAAAATACCATGGAAAACTGGAGAGCTGAACTGACAGCAGGAGGAAAAAGTTTAACTCAGGTGAAATGCGAGATGCACTATCACCATTACTATTTGTAATAGTGATGATGCCACTCAAGAAATGGACAGGTGGATACAAACTTCATAAATTGCAAAAAAAATATCGACCACCTAATGCATATGAACAACATCAAACTATTTGCCAAAAATGAGAAAGAATTGGAAATTCTAATTCAGGCAGTAAGGATATACAGTGAAGATATAGGGATGGAATTTGCCATAGAAAAATGTGCCATGCTAATAATGAAAAGTTGAAAACCACATAAGATGGAAGGAATAGACCAACCAAATCAAGAAAAAATCAGAATGCTTGGAAAAAAGAAATTTACAAGTACTAGGGAATAATGGAAGCAGAGACCATTAAACATGTGAAGAAGAAAAAAATACCTCAAGAGAATGAGAAAACTACTCAAAACCAAAGTACATAGCAGAAATCTCATCAAAGGGATAAATGCCTTGGTTGTTCCCCTTGTAAGGAACATGAGACCATTCTTAAAGTAGACCAGAGAAGAATTACAACAAATGGACCAGAAAACAAGAAAACTCATGACGATGCATAAGGCCTTACATCCCAGAGATGACATAGATGGACTGTGTCAAGAAAGGAAGGAGGAAGAGGACTTACCAGCATTCAAGATGCATTGATACAACAACTAAAAGACTACATAAAAAAAATATGGAGGAAGACTGATTAAAGAAACCAGAAACAATACAGACAACACAAGCATCCACAGAACAAAAATAACCAGAAATCAAAAATGGGAAGAAAAACAACTCAATGGACATTTTAAGTGACAAACAAGTGACATCTCACATAAGAAAACTTGGACATGGCTAAGAAAGGGAAACCTTAAGAGAGAAACTGAATCTCTTCTGAGGGCAACACAAAACAGTGCCGTAAGGACTAATTATGTCAAATCAAAAATAGACAATTTGCAACAAAATAGCAGATTTAGATTATGTGATGATAGAGATGAAATAATCAATTACATAATAAGTGAAAGCAGTAAATTAGTACAAAGAGAATATAAGACTAGAAACGACTGGGTGGGTAAAGGGATTTGACAATATAAACAAAAGGTATATGCACAACCCAGAATCCATCCTATAAAATGAGATGCACAAAATTCTTTAGGATTTTGAGATGCAAATGGATCACCTATTCTTGACCAGATGCCAAAACCTAGCAGTAATCAACAAAAAAAAAAGAGAACCAGCCGAATAGCAGACTTGGTATTCCAGCTAACCATAGAGTAAAACTGATGGAAAGCAAAAAGAGAGATAAATACCTAGACCTTGCTAATTAACTGAAAATACTATGGAACATGAAGGTGACAGTGATACCAAATTTGCATATTTGGTATCACTGTCACCTTCATGTTCCATAGTTTTTTCATTTCATTAGCAAGGTCTAGGTGGAGAGGAACAGGTCTAATATACAATCAGATATAGTAGTTACTTAAACAATTCTATAATGGGTCTTTTACTGCCTTTATAAAAACTAAAAGTTTTTGATGAACAGAGTCTTTGAGGCCAAATGTTAATCAAAAAACTAATGGGAATTCAAATTAAATATAAAAAAATAAGATTAGTAATATAATTATCAATCCAAACTTAAAAGCTTTGGATTAAGTTCCAACAATTTTCAAGGATTTTGTTCATTTCTTGAGAAAAGAACAAACATAACTTTTATAGGTGAGTGATACTTCAGGATTATATACTCTTTTCAATTGAAATTATAACTTTGATATGTTATATATAAGTCATTATATGGTTTACATGTTGCAAAAACAATCCAGATATATCAGTGACTAGAAGTTTTAATATAAACAACATTAAAAAATATCTTCTCAGAATAATACTAACATTGTTAAGGTTTTTCAAGTGAAAGTAGACAAAAAATTAATGGATAGGTAAATACAATTTTTAGTTAACAAGAGAAAGATATGGAAATAATTTCTTATGGATTGAGAGAAATTCTGTTGAATTTATTTGGCTTAATTCCACTGAGAAATTTGAAGTAAGAATTTCTCTAGTAGGTCAAAATTCAAGGTATTCTCTTAAGTTTATCATTAATGTGATCAACTTAAAACAAACACTAGAACTATTTCACTTTCAACCCATAAAGTCCACTGTATGTGTGGAGAGAGAGAGAGAGAGAGAGAGAGAGATTCTGCAAATTATATAGCTTTTGATTAAATTAGAAATAAAAAAACATAAAAATCTAAAAAGTGGAATAGAAATTAATGTATCATTGCTAACGACACATGCATGTGTTGAAACTATTAGATATATCTGATTACATTTTGAAAGATAGTCATTATATTCTGTTCTATAGTTAGACTTATCAGGGAAAAAATGCAATAATAACAAAACTGATACTCTTAATAAAGTTAGATAATAACTGTAAACATTCCTATCAACATAAAATTGTCCTACACAAGGGTTCAATGCAAAAGTCAGAAATTACTCAGAGCCTATTGAAGGCTAATTGCATTTTTGAAAATGTTGGTTGTTTTATAAATTTATTTTAAATGTTTTAATTATATCTGTTTAACTGGCAATCACCGGTTGTATCTATATGATTGATAAATTGTTTTAAATGGATTATTAATCTATCTATGTCTATTACCAATGTTTTAGAGATATTTAGTTATAAGGGTGGAGCAGATTCTCAGAAAACAGTCATGATATCTTAGTCCAACCACATAAACAATGATGTTTTTATTCTTATTTAGTATATACCATTATAGTAAAAGGTAATAAAAAAATTTGTTTTTCATATATTTATACTTATTAACAAAAAGCATAACTGTCCTTTGTAAAGAACTAGAATATTCTATCCAAGGTCATACCAATATTCATAACAATAGTAATTTTATTTTAAATATGGTATCCTCAGGTTCTAAGTTAGACTCACTTAACCAAGTTACGAGGTGCCTTCAATAAGTTTCCAGTCTTTTTTTGTACAGGCATTTAAAATTGTTGTAGACTCTTGAAAATTCAGTATGTTATTGCTATACATTTTATGAGATGACTGACCAATTTTTATGATTTCAGGTTCAAATGAACAGCTACAGCAGCAATTGGAATACACCCTACTAAAGCCTGATTGTCATAGCTGGTGAATTTCAAAAATTCAATCAGGACGTGAGGACACTTTAGAAGAACGATATGCAATAAAATTGGAAAAAATACCACAGAAACGTATGGAATGCTTCAGACTGCTTTTGGAGCATCTTGCATGAATCGAGCATCAATTTTTGAGTGGCATAAGAGATTCAAGGAAGGCAAGGAGTCTGTGAGGGATGATGAGAGATATGGGAGGAGTAAGGAAGTCAGAACACCAGAGTTGACTGGCCAAATAAAGAATTTCATGGATAAGGAGCATCATGTGTCTACAGAGACAATAAGTGCACAGTTTGATGTCAGTGTGGGAACTGTACACACAATTATTTGTGAGGAATTGAAGATGCGGAAGATTTGCGCGAGGTTTGTCTCAAGGGTGCTCAGAGAAGATCAGAAAGAAAGACGTTGTCATGACAGCAGGAAGATGGTTGAGCTGATCAATTCAGATCCCGCAGTTCTTGATGCTCTGGTGACCTGCGATGAAAGCTGGATCTACTGCTTAGACCCAGAGACCAAGAGACAGAATTTCCAGTGGAAAGCCCAAGAAGGCCAGACAGAGCAAATCCACCCACAAAATTTGATGATCCCTTTTTTTGATAGCACTGGCATGATCTATATGCACTAGGTTCCCACTGGACAGACAGTCAACAAGGAATACTATGTTGAGGTTTTAAAGGAGTTCAGCAAGAGATTCCTAGGGAAGAGGCCAGCACTCTGCAAATCGGGTCAGTGGCATTTCCACCAGGACAATGCACCAGTTCACAATTCCATCCTTGTCACAGACTATTTGACCAAGATGGGAATCAAGACAGTTCCTCACCCTCCCTATAGTCCAGACCTTGCTCCCTGTGACTTTTGGTTATTCCCTAAGCTCAGAGGCTGTCATTATGAGTCAATTGAGGAGATGAAAGAGGCTGTGACGAAGGTCATTGACACGCTCACACAAGAGGAATTCCATGGGGCCTTCCAGAAGTTGTTGGAATGGTACAACAAGGGCATTGCAGCCAGAGGAGATTACTTCAAAGAGGACTAGAGTTTCATGTGTGTACTATCAATAAAAGTGCCCATATGAAAAAAAACTCTGGAAACTTCTTGAAGGCACCTCGTGCCAAACCTTATAAACAATGTTATGTTTATGCTAATGAAAAGCAGAATATAGAAAATTGTTATAGAAAATATGATATCCAAGACAGGAAGTATAAAAGGTAAATATATTAAAATAATAAATAAATTAAAATCAGGCTCTATAAACAAAGCTGAAAAATAAAAAGCAAAATAAATAAATAAATAGGTAAATAATATTTTAATTTAAGCCTGCTTACATATATAGTAAATATGGGAACAATTTTATTCAAAATAGATTTATTTGCTGGTAATTTCATGAAAAATCAGTGTAAAACAGAATCTGCTTCCATCCTAGCATTAAAACTTATATAGAGATTTGGTATTTGATATTTTCTATTTGTATACAGTCCAATTGGCTGGGGCTGTAGAATACCTACAAACTGTAAAATATTTATTATATATGTATATATAGGATTTGGCATTAAATAACCTACAAGGGTTGATATGCCATAAAACACAACCAACCAACCAACTGTTTGTATATATATATATGTGTGTGTGTGTGTGTGTGTGTGTATATATATATATATATATATATAGAGAGAGAGAGAGAGAGAGAGAGAGAAAGAGAGAGGCTTTTCTTAAAAGTATCTAGAATTATTTAAACTTAATACCTCAAAAAATGAGTTTCAGGATTGAAAAAGGTGAGTTACCTTTATTGAATTTAAAAAAAAGCATTCAACTTCTTTATATCAAAAAGACTAATTACAAAGATAGACAGTTGTAAAATTAATGTCTCAGAAGATTTACAAGATAGAAGCAAAAAAAACCAAGAGGGAAAATTTAACAAATAAAGGTTTTATATAAAATTGTAATCACTGAGAGAAAAGGTTAAGAATGTAATGTTTCTGGAGAAGTAACTGAAATAATATTTGATTTTTGTTAACATCCTTCAGTTGAAAATAGAGTATTCATATCAATATTTTCTTAATTATTTTTACAAAACAACCAAGACTGAAAAGACTGACATGTGAAGGAGTTTTTGATAATATTCTATTTTTCATATGAGAATTTTACAATAATGAGTCAGCACAGATACAATCAACTATCCTAAATATTTAAAAGAAAATTGAGCATTTTCATTGCAAAATCTAAAAAAAATCTAAATTGAAAAAAAAAAAAAAACATTATTGGAGAATGAATGTATATGACATGTTCAAAAGTTTGCAGCATTTGTATTAAAAAGAAAAAGTTTTATACTGAGTATTTAAGTTTTTAGTTTTCAAAAACAAAGTTCAGGTAACTTTTGCATATTTCAATAGGTAGCACTTTGGACACAAAATTATATAAATGTCTACAGTAATAATATTTTGTATGTCAAAATTGGGAAAAATCATAAAATAGGCAGTATTGGTCTAGTGGGTAGAGTGTTCGCCAATGGTCTGGAAGACCTGGGTTCAATACCAGGTTGAGTCATACCAAAGACTCTTAAAATGGTACTTGATACCTCCTTGCTTAACACTCAGCAATATAAGGTACTATCAAGGGTAAAGTGGAGCAATCCAGGGAAAGGAGTAGCACCCTCCCCTACACCCCAGTGTTGTAGCTATTGAAAAGGGAGCCTTCTAGTTGCCCTCAACTACGGTTGCCAACTTAACTTTACTTTTTACTAAAAGTAAAGTTCAACATAAATGTATGAATCTGTTGTGTGGTTATTTACTTAACTCTTAAAATATAACATAATTAAAATGTACATCTGGCACTTATAATAACTTTGGTTTATAGTTATTGGTTTATAATAATATATGAAAGTAATTCTTTTCAGCTTGTATTGAACAGTTACATGAAATATAAAATTCTTTTTGAGTTAAAATAAATAATATTATTCATATCTTGCCATTGTAACAGAATTAATATATTCTAACATTAATTTATACTTTACAATTCTATTTAGAAATTAAGTTAACATCAGTATATTTAAGTATGCATTTACCAAACCCCTCCACCACAAGTAGGATGCAGCACAAGGTCAATTTTTTAAGCAGAGTTTAAGAGGTTTAAATTCAAAGTTTTCCTTCAATTAGACTGGTTGCCATATCAAAGTTGAAGAGCCCAGTCTACCCAACTATTTACCTATAGCTGAAAGGAGAATAGCTGGATTCATACTATCCCCAAGTATATTAGTGCTATGCAAGATGAAAATAGATTTGTACAGGATTTGAACTCAAATCACCATGTCTATTATCTATAATGATAACCATTACACCACAATTACCTATTTATATATGAGTAATGTGTATTTATTTCATTTTATAAATGTTTTATGTAATATTTGCAAACCCCCCCCCCCACAATGTTCATATGATTTTAACAAAATAGTAAATTATTTTTGTAATAACTATGGTTATCTGGTGAATGAGTCAGTTTTACTTTTAGTTAGCTGACTTTTGGGTAGAAACATGGACTACATATGTTGACCCCGAAACATTGCAGCTTAAAAAACAAAAAAGACAAGTTCATTAAAATTACAGTCCAAAGATGAATTACATGTCAATATAGTTTTTTACTGTCTCATGTCACTGATAACCTTTAGTAAAATACTAAGTATTATCATTGTTATTTTCCTATCACAGATATTCAATAGCTCAGCAGGAGACAGTCTGAAAAAGTCTGTCAAGCAAAACATTGCTGTTATAGGTTGCTGTATGTAAAACATAATCATGTCATTTGCATTTTGGATTTTTTCTACTTATAAAAAGTGTAGCCAATAAAGAAAGGATAGTGGAAAAATGATAACGAGGACACTATGCTGGTACAAAAAATTTTATTAAATTTAAATAATATAATAAGTTTCCCTACTCTGAAAATTCACTTAAATATATTAAGGATTCAGTTTGAAGAAATTCCATTTTAATAAATCAGTATTTGAATTACTTGAATTACTTGAATTACAAAAACAAAAAAAAAATTGAATAAATAAATAAATAACCAATAAAAACAAAACCTCTTTAAATATAATAAGTATATGAACATTAATAATGAGATGGTATATAATGTATACTTAAAGAGATTAATACTTAAAGAGATTGAGGTTATCTGCCCATAAACTCATGTTTTGAAATTAAAAGTTTTATGTTTTCCAAAAGGTTTTAATAATATAATCTAAAATATTTTCTCATATACTGGTAATAAATTGAGGGAAAGCAATGGATAAATGAAATAAAGGCTTTTCCTTAATTTAAACTCATTTTATTTTAATGTTTAAACCAAGAGGCTTTTAAAAAAAATCACTTATTTGATCTTACTTGTGAATACATGATTTGTTAATATTACAGAGTGCATTTTCTATAAAATTACAGGATAAAAAAATATATGAAGAAAGTAAATATTTTTGATGAAAGAAATTCAGAGTGAATAGAAAAGTTATATTTAAAAATTTAGCATATATATTTCAAAATATAGTCTTTACAAAAAAGGGTTGCATATATAAAAACTTCCAATGTAGTCACTTGTTGAGGAATTTAAATTAGATAAAGCGCAACTTTTTCAGATGTTGTATGACTCTCACGATCCACTAGTGAAGAATGCCCAGCCTTCCATAATAACTGGTCCAAAATAGAAGGCAAAAATAGCTGTAGAGAATGCAGAATTGGCCCTTAAGATGAAAGAAATAATTGTCACTGTGGCATATGGAAGAGTAGGTCTAGGCCTTTATCCACAGCGTTAGTGGTCCAAGGAATCCAAAACTAAAGAAAAATGGTTTTGGAAGAAATTCATCCTCTTGAGGAAGACAGGCGTATTGCTACAGCTGAAGGACAAAGGAAACAGGGTGCATGGACCAAGTGTGAGAGTGCAAAAGACAGAGCTGTCACATGGGGCGACCACAAACACATGGAATCCAAAAAATTAAGTTTCCATAGAAAGACAGTCTACGATGTTTTACCAACACCAGTCAACATTCGTACTTGGGGGTTAACTACATCCGACCAATGCAGAGCAAGTGGGAAAACTGCCAGCCTTAAACATATTCTCACTGGATGTGAGTATGCTCTTAGAAGTTACATGTGGAGACATAACAAAATCCTTGAGATTTTTGCTGAGGTTGTGAAGATATGTTGCGAGATTACCAATAAAGCTCTAATCAATATCACCAATAGAGTAATTCATTTCGTTAAAGAAGGAAATATTTAAAAACTTTTGTGTAAAAATAAGTACAGATCATCATTGGTTGATGGCTGAACAGACTGGCACATCGCAACTGATTTAGAACATCATTTTGTATTTCCAGCAGAAATAGTGTTAACACCCCAGTGTCCAGATATTGTCCATTATGTTAAAAAGAGTTTTTGTCATTGAGTTAATGGTGCTTTTTGAAGAAAACTTTGACAGGGCACATCAGCGTAAGTTGGAAAAATATGATGATCTGTGAGAACAATGTGTCAGAAATGGCTGGATAACAAATGTATTTCCTATTTAGGTCAGATGCCGAGGTTTCATTACCAACTCAACCTCTGCATTCTTGACTAATCTCGGAATTTCTCCATCAGACAAGAGGAAATACATAAAAAAGATCCAAGATAAGGCTCTAACTGCATCAGTGTGGATATGGCAATCCTATAGAGAGGCATCCATCCAACAAAGTCAAGTGGTATTGTGAGTTACTGCTGGGGTGCTCTGAGTTAGTGGTCATGATGCTTTGGCCCCTGAAACCATGCCTGAACCCAGAATCATCATCTGATGAAGGCTTTGTTGGCAGCAATGCTGCTGTATAAACATTAGTCATTGAATGATATATATATATATATATATATATATATATATATATATATATATATATATATATATATATCCACATAGAGATATAGGGAAGTGAAAATCTACACATATCCATACATAGTACATACATGAATATACAAATAATTTATGCATATGGATACTACTTTAATTTTCTACATAAATACATGTACATAGGTACAGCAATAAGTCAAGAGACTAATAATATACAAAGTAATATAATCAACATAATCTCTTTGTCAATGCATTTAATTCAATAGTAAATATCAATCACATAAATCAACATTTTCAATAAAAATTCAGTTAATACCTACTTGTCAGGCTGTGAACTTACAGAACCAGCTTTGTAAATGTGGGAACACCAACATATTTTCATACATTTGCATATCAATGGATTTACATGGTTATAAATGAGTTTTTGTACATCTATAAAACTATATATTGATACATGCATACATACTACTAGTATTTACTGAGCCTAGTTTACTATGGATCACCCAGTGAGAGTCAAACTCATTATCCAACAGTAATGGTTTATGAGTTCAGCCAGCTTATCATTAGTTCATTGGTATTTACCAACAAAAAATGTACATACACAAATACACACATAGAGGGAAAAGTGAAAATAAAATTAAAATAAAAGAAATAAATATAGGTCAAAATATAAGATCATGTCCATGTGTAAGTATTGATTGAAAAAAGAAAAGTTGAGTAAAAGTAAATCTTTTTCTAGTTGTAACACCGCAACATTTTTATTATCTAATCACTTTAGAGCAAAGTACAAAAACACTTGATTATGACCCAAGATATGCAAGTGAGTGAAGTTGAAACTAAAATAGATTTTATACAAATGAAGAAAAAGAAAGAGAAAATCAGAACCAAACCATTCTCAATTCTTTAAGTGTTTGTTATAGTTGCAGTATAAGTTGTTGATTCTTGTCATTAATTAACAAAGATCAATGTTTATCAATGCTTGAACTATACACCAAAAAAGTGATTTTGCTATAACAGATAGGATATTTATATAGATTGACATAAGATTTTGGGTTTTGAAATAATCAAAATCTATCCAAAACTTTTTGAAATACAAGCACTTGAAGTTGGAAAAACTGTGGACAAAAAAAGGCTCTAATTTTCCTGAAAATATTTGGACAACATATTGTATTTTCATTGACAAATCACATTTACAATAAAAAAATCACATTTACATGATAAAGCAATGCAATTTGGCATGTTTACATAGATATTTGCTGGTAAAGATCATTGAATCATTTAAAAAGATATGGCTCATCACTTGAACTTCTTATTCAAAAATAAATAAGATCTCAGTGCAACGTGAATTAAAGAAAATTTGATTATCAGTTATCAAAATAAAAACATCAAATTTTCTTTGATTTTAATTTAAAACTTGGTGTTTTGTTAGAGTTAACTGTTAACCAAATTTTCTTTTTCACTGAGACCTAATTTATTAGTGAAAAATTCTCAAACAATTAAATTTTTTCCCCCTGACTCTTCAAAAAACCACTGTATCATTCCAATTTTAGTATATGTACTGCCAAAAGCCACTGGTTTAAATGTAAATGATTATACATTTTTACTTCATATGTTAAAACTTTGATGGAAAATCAAGTAACATTTTTTTACATTAAATTTCTTTTTCCAAAGAGATTGCTTGTTTATAATATCAAAGATTTATTTAGTGATTCCTTTAAAATTATAAAAAGCAGTATTTATTTCATACAGTAAGATTTAAACTAATATTTATAGGTCAGAAATATTTACTTCCTTCTAATGAAAATTTTACATGTAGGTAGTGGTTTGAGTGAATCTCAGGTTGGCCGATTTCTAAGGTAAATCTGTGTAGATGATGCATGCTCTTTATGGCGACTACAAACAAACTACTAGGTATGAATTTATAAAAAATACATAAAAAAATTAATAAAAGTCTGTTTCCCTGATTTGTTGTTGGAATTTTTACAACGAAAAGTTACTATGCTACAGAAGCTGAACTTTGAGAAAGTAACTGACTAATCTAAACTGCTAATAAACTACGTTAAATGGTATTCTTTATTCTATTATCGGCCAAATTTGATCAGATTCACATTGCTGTCAGTTTTTGTAAATATACTAATACCCTCTCGTGTGAATGTATTATATGTGAAAAAACGTGTGTTCGAATATTTATTTTTTTAACCAATCTCACCGGTAAAAAGTTATAAAAAGAAATAAACATATAAACAAACTCAATGAACGATTAGCTAAATCAATTTCCTTTTGTTTGATGTATGGTTTAACAGCATTTTATGGGTTTACAGTGATTTTATAAGCATTTTTTTCAGATGGAACCCACCAAAAATGCAAATGTTTACAAAATGTAAATGTCTTGAAGTAAAAGCAAGCTTAACAAACAGTTATAATCAAGGGTAGCAGCATAGAGATTTGTGTTTACAAATATCCATGAACTTGATAACATTTGACTAGAGAGCTGGCAAAGTTTGATTATTCAAAGATCTTTATAAAAAAAATTATAGTATAAGGTTGAAAAGGAGAGCAGCTGTTTTGTAGAAGATGCTCTCAAGTGAGTAGAAAGCCCAAAGCTCAAGTATTGCTCTTTGACACTTTTTTCCCCAACAGCCCCATTCAGTCTAGAAAGCAGACAACAGAGAAAAAGAAAGAAAGATGGTGCTGACAGCCAACAGAAAAGCATCTGCTCTGGCAGAACATTGCATAACTTGGGTTGCTCATGTCTGTTTGTGTCATTATTTCTTATATTTTGATCACAAATCAATAGGTCTTTGTAAGGAATGTAGAATTTATTGAGCATGCACAGATTTTTGCCAGCAGATAAAGGTCAAACACAGAAGACATCCATGTCCCAAGTGGGATATCTGCCATAACACATGGTAGCTAGAGTATTAGTTTCAACAATGATTCACAAGAAAAATAGAAATTTATTCTGTGAAGAAGAATATGGAAGATAGAATGTAAGTAGATCAGATTTATAATTTGGATCTAGCACATTTCCATTATTGGATGTAAACAAAGAAAGGATTTAATTACAAAAGCAATACTAAAAAGCAGCAAAAGCATGAAATAACATCAAGGTTCAAAATTAAGAATGAAAATGGATAATATTTCAATATAAAATGTATATCAATACCTCACAGGCATGTAAGATTGGAACAGTAAGGAAAGGTCTTCAGAATTTGATAATGGTAACCTATATTACTTAACTGTATTAAGAAGAGTTTTTCTTTTTGTTTTTTTTCATAAAGGAACAAATAAAATAATACACATAGACTGAATTTTAAAAGCAATAAAGATAATCATTAAAAATAAGAATTTTGGTCAATATTTTCTTTTATAATTGTATTATATACAAGGATAATTAAATAAGTTTCCAGACTTTTTTCGTATGGTCACTTTTATTGATAATACATACATGAAACTCAATTCCTCTTCAAAGTAATATCCTCCGGCTGCAATGCACTTGTTGTACCGTTCCAACTTCTGGAAGGTTCCATGGAAGTCCTCTTGTGTAAGCGTGTCAATGACCTTCGTCACAGCCTCTTCCATCTCCTCAATTGTCTCATAATGACAGCCTCTGAGCTTAGGGAATAACCAAACGTCACAAGGAGCAAGGTCTGGACTTTAGGGAGGCTGAGGAACTGTCTTGATGCCCATCTTGGTCAAATAGTCTATGACAAGGATGGAGTTGTGGACTGGTGCATTGTCCTGGTGGAAATGCCACTGACCCGATTTGAAGAGTGCTGGCCTCTTCCGACGGAATCTCTTCCTGAACTCCGTTAAAACCTCATCATTATAAACCTAACCCTAACCCTTTGGTCAATCAACTCTGGTGTATTGACTTCCTTACTCCACCCACACCTCTCATCATCCCACACTGACCCCCTGCCTTCCTTGAATCTCTGATGCCACTCAAAAACTGATGCTCAATTCATTCAAAATGGTCCAAAAGCAGTCTGAAGCATTCCTTACGTTGTTTCCATGGCATTTTTTCCAAGTTTAAAACAGAATTTTATTACATATCGTTCTTCTAAAGTCAGATTGCATTTTTGAAATTCACCAGCTGTGACAATCAGGCTTTAGTAGGGTGTATTCCAATTCCTGCTGTAGCTGTTCATTTGAAGCAGGAATCATAAAAATTGGCCAGTCATCTCATAAGATGTATAGCAATAATATACTGAATTTTCAAGAGTCTATGACTATTTTAAAAGCCTGTACAAAAAAAGTCTGGAAACTTATTGAATGTACCACGTACATGTTAGCCAATGAATATTTTCATAAAGATTAGTCTCATTGCTTTCATTTAAAAAGCATAATTTTCATTTATTTTCTTTATCTCAAATTATTAGGTCCTTGGCCACTAAACATGAATTGACTGAGAAGAGAAATTTAAGCAGAAAACACACTGAAATTTTATAACAGAAAAAAATCATCTTTGTTTGAATCTATCCCATCATTCTGTTAAAAGAAAGGAAGTAAATATTTACTATGCAAAGTTTTTTTTTTTTAATTAGTATCTAATGTGATGACATTGAACCTGAAATATCAGCTTGATGGTATAGCAAAATAGTATTCAGCTTAGAATGTTGGGTTTATGAGATATATTAAAATAGTAATTTAAAATGATATATTTAATCAGTAGTAAAAATAATTGAGAAACATCTTAAAGGAATATATTTATAAGTTGATATTTTACCTACATGTCATGAATTTTAGACAAAGTCATGCAAAAAAGTTGATTTACAATTATTGAGCTTATTGATATAAGGATTTAAGTCATAGATAAAATAGCCTATACTATGGCAGTTTTACTTTGTAATTGAAATTTTAATAAGAAGTAGTTATAGCAGAAGGGTATCTTATATTAGATATGGATACTCACAAATTCAATTGCTAATGGGAAGAGATTTTGGTTTTAGTCTGAAATTATCTTCCTTTCTTAGAGGAGTATACAGTAAAGAGTTAATACCTGACACATTGATGTAATCATATATTCTATATATAGACACATTCTAATCTGACAAACTTTCAATGCTAATGCATTTCTTTGAAAAAGCTTGTCAGATTGTAGGAAGTCCATATATAACAATAAATCTAAGGTCTTATCAAAAAATCTTACAATATATATATATATATATATATATATATATATATATATATATATATATATATATAAGAGAGAGAGAGAGAGAGAGAGAGAGAGAAAATTTAATGAATCAAACACATTAACAATTTTAAAATTTCTCCATAAATCAATTATTTTTTATTTAAGAAATAGAAAATGGAAATGGTTAGGGTGGAAAATAAATTTATCATTAAAAAAAATATGAATAAACAATCACTAGAATATAAAGGTAGTGAGTTACTCATACTTTGAAGTAACTGTGTTAAAATTTAAGAAGTTTTTATATGCTTTTTTCCTAAGAAGTCTGTATTCTCCAAATAGCCTTTTCACTAAATCAACAATTTTTATACTGGATCAAATAATGCGAGTAAATGTTGAAACTGTGAAAGGAAAAAAAATTGGTCATACCAAAATATGTCAAAAAGAGAAATGACAAACAATTCTATGTAAATGTGATATAGAACATATTTTTATGTGATACTATATTGCATGTATTGAAATACTTAAGAAAGTTAAATCGTGTAAGCAAATAATTTTTGTGAGTTACAGATACAAAATAAGTTTCAAAGTTCAAATTAGAGATGAGCCGTTTTACCAAAAAAAAAAACAAAACAAACAAACAAAAAAAAACTTTTTTTCGGTTTCATCTACACACCGTGAAACTGCATCGAAATATTTGACGAAACCGAAATCGTTCGGTTTAGTGCTATCTCAACAATTAAAAAACTTTCAGATTTTAATAGAATTAAATCTTATCAACATTCATACCATTGTAAGAGGAAAAGAGTGAACAAAAATATGATTAAAACATTTTCTCTCTCGAATGTGTTGTCCAAGTTTATGCGACGATTTATTTTGTATTTTACCACTTTTTAAACAAACATGGTAGTTATTTATAGTTGACAATTTATTCGAAACTTTAATAAATAAACTTTAATCTAAGTGATGAATTCTGTGACTAAATTGCCTTTAAAACCTAAAAACTGACTTTAGGCGAACAATCCACCCATCCTGATTCGCGTTTTTCGGGTTTTCAATTGCACTCGTCTTAACGCATGTCATAAAATTTTATTACCCTTGCTTAAAATCAAATATTGACCCCTTACGCACCAGTTAATAGAGCTTCCACAATGATAGACAAAATTCTTTTAAAAATGAAAAGATATTTTAAATAACTCAACGTTTTTTTAAAACCATTTAGTGCGAAAGAAAATGAACGAAAATGCCGCCATTTTTGTTGACGTTTTTTTTAATAGTTTGTAATTTTTTAAGTTCGTTTTTCCCGAAATTCAAAGTTTCATAAAAAAGCCCGACGTTAAAACATTATCAAAATTTCACACTAATATTGAAATAATTGTGTCACAATCTTCAACTAATGAGACGTGGCTCTTTTTTTTTTTTTGCTAACTTTCTAATTTTTGAAAGAATTCGCTTCCACGGATCAGAGAAGAAATGAACATTTTCCTGGTTGTAGTTTAAGGTACAATTTCAAGAATATTGATAAAGAATTGTCACTTTGATTTTACGAAACAAAGTAACGTGTAAAATTTAGTCTAGAAAAAAAATTGTTTAAAAAATCATATTTCGCATTTTCGGCTGTTCGAAGCAAAATACAGGTTTAACTCACTATAAGAAATAATTAAATCAATAAAAGCACATACAAATTACATATTTAGAAAAGTTATTTTTTCCAGCCATATTAATATTTTTTAAGATTGGATCAAAAATACACGAAAAGCTGCGAGTTGAACTGAATAAATAGCAAAGTTGTCAATCTCATACGAAATCAGATATCGACGGGAAATGCTATTATAACACAAGAAAATGAATGGCCTCCTAAGAAAGCAAAAATACTAAATCAAAAACCGAAAAACTGAAATGAAAACCGCAGTATCATGAAAAAAACAAAAACGAAACCGATACCGAAACTTAAATTGTCAAACCACCCAACACTAGTTCAAATATAAAAAAAGAAAAAAAAAAAAAGAATAAATTAATTGACAACGTTCAGAGACATTGTCGTGTTTAAAAAAAAAAAAAAACTAGGGTATATAAATAATTTGATTTTTGTTCAAAGTCATAATTCATTTATATTGTCTTTGATCCAAGTGAACAATTCAGAATAGCTTTTGAAAACAAAAGGAAATATTACCCTTTTGAGAAATCTCTTAGTTCATCTCAGAAGCAATAAATCAAACATGTTTTTCCAGAATAGCTGAGATAGTGTTTATGAAAAGTTAGATTGAATTGAAGGTTTAATACAATTTTTGTCTGAACTTTGTTAGATACAATTTATTGTAGTTGCAGTAGACACTACAAATGAGAAACCAGTCACCTTTTAAAAAGAAGGATTTAGGAATACAGAAAATACTATAAAGAGTAAAAAATTTTGCAATATTTTGGTACATGCTAATTTACAGCACATATATCTTGTAACTGAAGAGTTCCAGCCCTGGATAGTACCTATGGTAGTTGGTAGTATTGTGGCAGTTGGTGTGCTGACACAACCAAAAATATTTGTATGAAAGATGAAGGTGCAGTTGATCACAATACAGTATCCAGAGGATTTAAGAAATGTCACTTAAGCTGCAAAAATTCTAACAATCAGGCAATATCAAGTAGGCCTAAAACAGCAGATTCCGAGGCTGTGGTCCAAGCCATAGAAGCAAATCTGTAGCACTTGGAGAGTAAACGATAAGCTCAAGATCTCACAGTTTAGTGTAGGTTTGTCACCTTTATGACCTCAGCAAAAGCATCTAGAACTGCTTAATGGTGTCTCACATAGCCAAGATATAACAAAACTTGATTCACATTAGTAACAACTGTTATAATTTTTTAATTGTATTTCTTTCACTTTATTTCTGTTGCAATTTGCACAGTGTTGCAATTGTAGCACTTTATCCATTGGAACTTACAACTAGCAGCTTTAAAATATAATGTTAGTATTATATGAAGAAAAATGATTCAGAGGATATATTCATTCTTACTGACAAGATGAAATCTTTCAGAAATCCTAATTTTGTAGCGAATCTTTTTAAATTAAAAACATACACAAAATATAACAGACTTTTAAATACAAATTCCAGTCGAAGTCTAATTTTGAATTTTCATGAATATTTTTCTACAGAATAAATGTTTTGCTGTGTAGTAGGGATTGCATTGTACCAAAAATATGTTCACATAGAATTATTATATATTAATACTGTTATTACATATTGACTTGTGATATTTTATTTAAGTTTTATTGCACAGGTTTGTACATAACTATCAAAGATTATTTTATATCTATGAAATATATAGAAAAATACCTCTTTAACAGCACCAATAAAAACATTGAAATTTTAAAGCTAGAATTGGCTAACATTAATATTTAAGCATGATGAAACTTTTAAATGAAAGTATAAAGAAAATAATATGCTTTCATAAGCTTCATATTTAGTAGCAAATGTAGTGTATGGGATACTAAAAGTAAAACTAAGCATCATTTATAGCTAGAGTTTCTCAAGAATAGCTATATATTCAATGAATTCCGGTTGTCTATTAAATGTTCAATGTTTAGATACTTTGACCTCTTTCTCAATTCAGGGGTGTCCTTGTGGTGTAATAGTTAAAACAGTGGACTGCAGAATCGCAGTAAGTGAGTTTGAACTCCAGTCACACTATTACGTTCATTTTCAGAAAAATACCCTTGGGAAAGGTATGGACCCCCTTATCCTCTCAGCTATGGGTTAAATAGCATCCCTGCTGTTCTTCCAGAAGGATGGATTTGGCATTAAATAGCCCTCAAAGGTTGATATGCCATTAAACAAAGAAACCAAACCAAACCACTTTCTCAATTCAAAATACTAATCTTTGGTGCAGCTTATTTTCTCTAAAGGTTATCACTGAACATTTACAACTAAATACATACTCTTTATTCTTGAACAATCTAATTCTTGCTAAAAATCTTCAAGATATAAACTGAATAGTCTACTTTTATCCACCAAAATAAGGTGAAGTTTTCAAAAATATTTGGTCACATATATGCAGTTATTGTGAATTTTAGTAACCTATGGAAAATGGCAATAAAAAGCCATTAGCTATTATTAGTAGTCATAATTTCCAAATCTTAGATGTATGCTTAAATAGCATGATCAATCTGATGCTTAAGATGAGACCTCCAATCATTAAGCTATCAACCTCTACTTTTGATCCACACCTGCAAGTGATAGTATGAAAATTAGATTATGCACTTATGCATAGAAAACCAAGTGAGATGTTTTCTCTCTACTAGACAGTGGAGTTTGTGGGGAAAAAAGTTCAATCATTTTAAGTGTAAATGCACAGGTGTGAGTAAAGTCAAGAGGTCTATGCAAAGGTGTCAATATAATAAATCTGTATGTGAGCACAGGTAAGAGTTGCATTGTGGACATGCACACAAAGGCATTATTGTTAGAATTGTTCCTGCTTCTAACTTAAAAAGGATTGCCAAGTTTCCCTAATGTAGATTAAGTGATTTTCTCTAAAAGAAATCCAATTTTTACCATATATTTCAGGTTAAAAGTACAGTAAGGGTAACCTGAAGTTGAACTTTTTAAAATTATATTTTTCTAATGCAGGTATCATTGGGGAATGAGAAAAGTTTTGGTAAATGGCCCAAAGCCAGGCCCATTGCAGCACTTTTAACCTGTATTAATAGTTCTACACCAGATGAATAGAGAAACTGTCATCATTAATTGACTATATAATGCATTTAAAGATTGTTCATCTTGACATCAAATGTTAAAACAAAGAAAATTGCTGATAGAGAATTTTATAACTGCAAATACAATTATCTCATTAAATAGACTTTTAAAAAAAATTACTTTAAGATATTTCCATCTACATTTGTGAACAGATTATCATTATGAAGATAATTAAGATTTATAGGTATAACTTGATGGAAAAGAATAGTATTCAATAGTTCAAAATATCAGAGTCTCCGGTAATAATAGTTATTTCTATATACATGGCTAACAAGAAAATTAATTTAAAACCAAATTAAATGTCTACTGTCTACTAATTGAGTTTTATACTTCTAAAATCTATAATAATAATATTCATAATAATCATAATAAGACTACATAGAAAAGCACGGTGAAGTACTGATTACAGCCACCAGAAACAACACTGACAACACGAAGACTAACAGAATGACAATAACTAAAAAACAAAAATGGGAAGAAAAACAACTCTATGGACATTTTAAATAACTAATAAGCAACATCTCACATGAGAAAACGTGGATGTGGCTAAGAAAAGGAAACCTTAAGAGAGAAACTAAATCTCACCTAATAGCAGCAAAGAACAATGCCATAAAACCCAATCATATCAAAGTGAGAACAGATAAGATGCAACAAAATAGCAAATATAGGTTATATGGTGATAGAGATGAAACGATCAATCACATAATAAGCAAATGCAGTAAACTGGTACAGGAGTATAAGACTAGACATGACTGGGTAGGCAAGGTGATCCACTGGGAGTTATCCGAGAAATTTAAATTTGACCATATGAACAAATGGTATATGCACAACCCAGTCCTAGAGAATGACACAAATAAACTCCAATGGGATTTTGACATACAAATGGATCACCAAATCTCGGCCAGACGACCAGACCTTATAATAATCAACAAAAAAAAAAGAACTTGCAAAATTGTTGACTTTGCTATCCCGACTGATTCCAGAGTAAAATTAAAAGAAAATGAAAAGAAAGGTAAGTATCTCGACCTTGCTAGGGAATTGAAAAAACTGTGGAACATGAAAGTGACAATTATGCCAATTGTGATTGGTGCTTTTGGTACAGTTACCAAAGGATTATTAAAGGGACTGGAGGACTTGGAAATAAGAGGATGAGTGGAGGCCATCCAAACTACTACATTATTGAGAATGGCCAGAATACTTAGAAGAGTCCTGGAGACTTGAGGAGACTTGCTATCACACGGACTCCAGTGAAAGACCATCAGCTAACCCTGATGAGAAAAACTCTCATGAAAATAGATATCCAGGAGACTTGAGGAAACTTGCTGTCACTCAAACTCCAGGGAGAAACCATTGGCTCATGCTGGCATGAAAAACTCTCAAAGGAGATTAAGAAAAATGAAAAGTTTAATCACCTAATGTACAGGGATGACATCAAACTGTTTGCAAAAATGAAAAAGAATTGGAGACCCTAATACAAACAATAAGAATAGAGACAGGATATAGGGATGGAATTTGGAATAGAAAAATATGTCAGGCTAATAATGAGAAGTGGAAGAGATTAACACCTGGGCTGTCCCCCTCATAAGATACTCTGGACCATTCTTAAAGTGGATGAGGGAAGTCCTTCAACAAATAGACCAGAGAACAAGAAAACTAATAATGATGCATAAAGCCTTACATCCCAGGGATGATATTGACAGAGTATATATGTCAAGAAAAGAAGAAGGAAGAGGACTTATCAGCATTCAAGATAGCATCAACCCAACAACTTAAAGACTACATAAAAAAAGAGCAAAGAAAGACTAATTACAGCAACCAGAAGCAACACAAGGACCATCAGAACAACAATAACTAGAAGAAAATGGGAAGAAAAACAATTATATGAATATTTCAAATGACAAGCAAGTGAAATCTTACATGAGAAGACATATATAACTAAGAAAGGGAAACTTTAAGAGAGAAACTGAATCTCTTGTAAAAGCAGCACTAAACAAAGCCATAAAAAGAAACTCTTTTAAGCAACAATAGATAAGATGCAACAAAATAGTAAATGTAGATTATGTGGTGATAGAGATGAAATGATCAATCATATAATAAGTAAATGAAATTGAAATTTAACCATAGAAATAAGTGGTATATGCACAACCCAGAATTGATCCTGGAGAGTGAGATGCACAAATTCTCTGAGATTTTGAGATACAAACAGATCACCAAATTTCAGCCAGATGACCAGACCTTACCAATTGTAATTGGTGCTCTTGGAACAATCCCCAAAGGATTGGTAAAAACACTGGAAGACTTGGAGATAAGAGAATAAGTGGAGACCATCCAAACTACTACATTATTAAGATCAGCCAGAATACTGAAAAGAGTTTTTGAGATTTGAGGAGACTCGCTTTCACTCGAACTCCAATAAAAGACAATCAGCTAACACTGGCAAAAAAAAAACTCCCAAAGGAGTAAAATAACATATAAAGAGTTGCTGTTATGGCTATTATAACAGAGTATCATATTTTATCTAATAAAAATATTATCATATTTTTCATTTGGGTAAAGTTTGATTGTTGGGTTAATACCCTATAGGCACTATTATTAACCCTTCTGATATCATATTCCAACAACCTTATAACATAGCAGATTGTGACAGAAGGAACAAAATGAAACAATGATAACACATTTATATTTTAGCAACAATTACAACAGGAACCAGTATACATAGCCAAGATTTTAGTATTTATTGCTGCATACTTTACTGCTACTCAACAAAAACCCTGCTTAGCTTTAGTCATTTTCAGCACAAACTAAATCTATTTGATGTTGGGAAAAAGAATTGATTATCAAACACTGAATTTGACTATTTTTCACTTAGAATTTATTCTCTATGGAGTGTGTACTGAAAATCAAGAAGAAAAGGATTATCAGTGGTCAGGAATTCAAGTAAACATCACCAACAGAATAAGTCAATAATATACACAATACAAATTTTCTGCAAAAATGCATTACAAACGATTTTATTATTTTTTATCTGAGTTCATACATCTACATATTCATGCTATTTTTTTTTTTTTATCAAGATTGATAATGGTTGTAACAACTTTTAAGAGTTATTATTATACTGTGTTGGGTGGTAGTTATGAGAATCATCTACTCAAGTGTTTAATGTCATACTCTTTTCTTCATAAACCATCATGGAATGCCAGAGTCAAAACACTTAAGTCAATATATCTGAAAATGCAAAAAAGAGCAAGGATATGGAATCATTCCTTTCCCAATAGCATTATGTTAAGTAAATATGAACTGTCCCAACTGGAATACAAACTGTTTGCTGATTCTATATTCTGTGATGATAACCATAATACCATTCTATATAATTCTTTAACATAGTGTAGTGTCACTATAAATGTAATAATAATAATTCACTATAGTGTCACTATAGTGTCATTTATAGTGTCACTATAAATGTAATAATAATAATTTATTCTCAGGTCCTCTCTGGCCTGGAGTAGTAGCACCTGATAGGGTCCTGTCTATGGGTCAAATAGAACTGTTTGACATTTAACAATGCACTTATGCTAAACTGAATTGTTTGAAATAGAACTGTTTGTTCCACGACATTTAATTTAATACATAGCAATACTTGAAAACATTAAACTGTGCGCAAACAAATGATTAATAGTAAATAGAATAGAGTTATTTGTATTGGATAGAAATAAATGAAATCATTGTCACATATTTGTGCAATAACTCCTTCTTGTTGCATCGGTGTGAAAAAATGAGCACAGGTTTGTTTAAAAATGTAATCTACAAAATGTGTTTAGAAATCATATATTCAATATATATGTATAAAAAGGATTTGGCATGAAATAACCTACAATGGTTGATATGTCATAAAACCAAATCAAACCATATATGTAATCATTAGAATGAATGAAAGTTTTCATGTATTTGTTTAATGAAAACCCAGTGAATGATGGACACATACACACACACACTTTTGGAAAGAAAGTATATTTCCTGTAAGGTATCAATGTTTGCAGTTCATGAAAAATTCTTTGTCAACCAAGAACTGTGAATAGGAGGTGTGAGAGGGATTAACAGAAGACCAATCCAAGTATCATCTTGGAAGAAAAAATCACAAAAAACAAATAAATAAACTGCTTATATACACTTTAGGTTGTGTAATAAGGTAATAATAGTATAATAATTGCAGTGGTAATAATAGTAATAGGATAGTAAACCAACAAAATTTTACAGAAACAGGGTTTTACCAATGGTATGAATTTTGAACTTCCTTTTCTTCAACCTTTCAAAAGGGTAGATCTTGCAGTTGATAATTCAATACTCCAGCAATGAGATATCTGGTGAAGATAATTTTAAGCCAACAAAGTTCTTAGTTTGTTTAAATTTGAATTATAAAGTTACTATATAATCTGTAGCTATTTCAATCAGTTTATGCACTTTATAAAAGTTGCAATGTTTGTAACACATCATTCAATAAGTCCAGGGCCTGGCATATAAATGGCGCCACTAATAAAAATCCATAATATGATTTTTTTAAAGTAATAACCTTCAAATGGCACATGTCAAAATTTGAGCCCAATCAGATTATTAGTTTACAAATTATGGTTGTTTAAGTGAAGCTACTGTTGCAAATTTTCAAAACAATGGAAAAATCTGAATTTTGTGTGTTGATAAAACATTGCTTTCTGATGGGAAAAAATACTGTTCAAGCAAAGCAATGGTTTGATAAGTGTTATTCAGACTCTGGTCCATTGGAAATAACAGTTAAGGGGAGGTATGCTGACTTTAAATGCAGTTGTACAGACACAAATGATGCTGAGCGCTCAGGTTGTCTAGATTTGGCAGTTGTCCCGGAAAACACTAAAAAACTCCACAAATTTGTTTTGACTGACTGTAAATTGAAGTTGTGTGAGATAGCAGAGGAGTTGAAGATATCAGAAGGCAGAGTATATACCATTTTGCATGAACATTTGTCAATGAAAAAACAGTGTTCAAAATGGGTGCTGCATTTGTTCACAGTCAATAAAAAAAATAACAACCCATTGATGATTCAGAGCACTGTTTGCAACTATTTCAATGCAACAAAAAGGAGTTTTTGCATAAATATATGACAATGGATGAAGCATGGATCCACCACTTCACTCTGGAGTCAAATTGGCAATCAGCTGAGTGAACAGCAGTAGGTGAAAGCCGTCTAAAGCGACTAAAGACACAAACATCAGCAGGTAAGGTTTTGGCCTCTGTATTTTGGGATGCATAAGGTATTTTGTTCATTGATAACCTTGAGAAAGGAAAAACCATCAATAGCGAGTATTATATAGTATTATTGGTGCATTTGAAGGTAGAAATCTCTAAAAAAATGTCCACAAATGAAGAAAAAAGTGCTCTTTCACCAATTGATCGCAAGGATAGCAAAACTACATGAATTGCACTTCAAATTGCTTCTGTACCCATCCTATTCTCTCCCAGTGACTAGTGGCTGTTTACAGACCTCAAAAAAATGCTCCAAGGAAAGAGATTTGGCTCCAATGAAAAAGTGATATGAAACTGAGGCATATTTTGAGGCCAAAGACAAATCGTTCCACAAAAAAGGCATCAAATTGTTAGAGAAGCGTTGGAATCAGTGTATCACTCTAGAAGGAGACTATGTTGATAAATAAAGTTGGATGTTGCATAAAAGTTGATGTTTTATTAGTTAAGCCTGGAACTTATTGAGTGATGTGTTATAAATATTGCAAGCACCAAATATTCCCTCTATTATTATTCCTATGCAGCTAAATACACATGAGGGTTGGCTAAAAAGTTCATAGACTGACAAGATACTTTCATGGAATGTGACTAAATGAGATTTATTTTTTAACAGTCTCCCTTATGGTCATTAGTGTAACAGTGCTTGGATTCCATTGGTCAAAAAAGTCATGAACAGCAGATATGACATTATCATATAAACTTTTCGGCCCACCCTCATAGTCTTACATATTATATCATGTAAAATATTCGTTGTATATATCAGTTAATGTTTAAATATTATTTCAACATGATATCAACACTAGCCAGTTCCTGTATTGTTTCTTGTTTTATTTATCTTTGATCTTCATATGAAAATATTTATGAGCATGTTATTTATATCCTGTCATTTGATAATGATCAAAAAGATATTGATTAAAATAATGAAAAATTAAAAAAAAATGATGAGTTCAACAATCTGATCACTAAGTAACACTAATAATAATTATATTACAAATGTGAAATGATAATACTTAAAATTTGATTCATTATACATCAAACCATAACTTCATATATTACAATATAGAGAGATTCTCTGTTCATCTTAAAAATGATCAGAATATATACTGATGCTAACAATCAATAGATGAATAAAGCAGATTCATTTAATAAACTCCCAATCATTGATTAAAGAACTTTTTTCTTAAAAAAGGTTAATGGGGAAATGTTTTATAAAATCTTTTACAAAAAAAGTAAAAATCTATTAATAATGTTTTGTTGGCATAATGGCTGGCTTATCTGCAGACATTTTCCTGGCCTAATCAATACTTTGAATCATAAACAAAGTATAAAGTGAGCAGCTATAGATCATTATATTATTTGATATCATTAATCACTGCCAATTTTTTGTTATGAAACTATCCATGAGTGATCAAATAAGATGTTATGAAAAAGCAGTGTTTGTATGGTACACACAAGTAACAGATATGTATACTATGCATTTTTATGGAGATAAGAAGCAGTACTGCATGATAAATTGAGTAGTATGGTCTCAAATCAGATTGAATAACATACTTAGCAAACTAGATTTGGGGCAGCTTAACTGATTTCCTTTATACCATCATTATAAGACAATACCAATAAAGAATATTTCAAGAAAATATTGATATTATATTAGTCAATATCATATAAATACACTGATTAGTGTATTTTGAGTGTAAAAGCTTTGTATAGATTCTAGATGTTCAAGCATTATGCCAATATATTGTAATAAAATAAAATCTCTACTAATGAGGTATAACACTCATAAATAAGTTTTAATATGGAGTATAGACTCAATTTTAGAATTCTTAGTCTTGATAATGCCCAAAATGCACCCTCTGAAAACTATTAGATTTACAAATGGGGGCAGTAAAATCAAACATCTAGAAGAAAAGGAAAATTAGTTTAAAAACAAAATGCTTATCTGAGTACTTTGAAGCTGTTATGTTGTTTGTTAGGACAATTTATGCTTAGGCAACTTTGAATGAATGATAATTTCCTGTGAGAAAAAAGATATCACAAACTATTTTAGTGCATTAGACATAGTTGTATCAACCTATCTTTTTTTATTTTTCAAGAAACCCAAAATCTTACAATGATGATTGTTCATTTAGACTTGAAGACAACTTGTTCAGATGTTCTATCTTGCAATTTTCATATTTGATAATCAATGTAATCTAAATGAAAAGATATTCTGAGTTTAAATGACTAGTAAAGCTGATCTATACCCCAAAAGTGATCCTTGCTAGTCATGATTATGTGCCAGTTGGAATATATAGAATCTTTGAATATTCATAATTCTGAAGAGTTTAAATCATCATCATCATCATCATCATCCTCAAGGTATACTGACAGTATGAATTCCTTTGACTCTTTTTGCCATCTGTCTCTATCAAATATCATTCTTGGCAAGTCCTCTAGATGGCATCTAGTGTCTGCACAGAGGTGATAAATGTAATTTTTTGCAAGTCAGTCAGTACTGGTGTGTCCTCAGGAGAACATTGCTTATGAGCTCATCCTTACATCTTCAGCAGTGCTCAGCATGTCTTGCTCATCTTAGTTGGATTGTTTGCAAGAGGGGAAGTAGCAATATAGCTGCGTTTTTATAGGATGCTGCTTCAAAGTCCAAATGGTGCATACCATACAGTAGTACTGACATGGCTACAGCTTGGAAGAATATTCATTTTTTTAAAAGAGAGATTTGATTTCTATATGGTCATTAAACTGTCAATAGTAGTACATGCTTTACCAATGTGTATGGTTAACAGTGTTTTCAGTAAACAAGATATTGCTACTGAAGTATATGAACTGGTCTACAAATTTCAGAGGCTTGCTATTTAATGAGAACTTGAAATTTTGATTAAAATGCATGAACTCTATTTTATCTGAGTTCATGTAGAAAGCAATGCCTCTTATTGCCTGCTCCAGATTATGCAACAGAGATTTAGCTTGACAAGATCTATTTATAAGAAATGCTAGATCATCTGCATAGTCTGCATCAGTATTAGTTTCTGTGGGATATCATCTGCTTCTTGCCTTTTGTAGTATAAAACTGTTTTCTTTCGTTAACATATAATGATGTAATGATGTTTAGTGAGCAATTACTTGAGATAATTATATGTAAAGAAACTAAGAATCTTAATTGAAAAAAAGAAAGCATTTTGTTAATTAACAAAGAATGATATAAATTCTATGCACAAGCATATCTTTAAAATAAAAGTAAAAACTTGATAAGTCAGAACACAATAGAAAATAAAAGCAAATCAAACAAAAAAGCATAAAAATAGAAATATTGTTAGTGCACTGATTATTGAAGCATGCTTAAAATGCAGTTCAAGAGAGTGTATTTAAGATGCAAAGCAGTTAAATTGACACAAATATTGTGAAAGTAACAAGAAGTCTTTTGCTTAGTAAGTCAAAGTTCAAGCATTGTTGTCAGTTTACTGGACCTTGCATTTGATGTACACAACACACACATATGACATACTGCTGTGTGTAGCCAAATAGAAAATAGTTTTAGCAATAAATAGATAAATAAATAAATAAAAATGTATATATATGAAAAAGTAAGAAAATCCACAGAGCAGACTACTTACAAGAAACCTATGCTTGTGAACTGTATTTTATCTGTATCGATTGTTATTTGAGTAGGCTTTGGAAATTTACCTTTTATTTGCTTTCATAGTAGTGATAGTGATAGTGGTAGTGGTAGTGGTTTCTAATATGTGGTACAGTATTAGAATAAAATAAAACCTCTCCAGCTGCAGGTCTCTGGCATTGAACCAACAAAGTGGTAAAAGAATAAAGAATCCCAGAAAGAACTATTTTTATGCCTCTACATATAGAATGTAGTCAAAATTTGGCTAAGAAAAGTATAAGATGAAAAAAAAAAAGATAATACTCAGCCAAATCATTTGATCATCAGTATTATTTCCATCATTGAAAATAAATTTAGAAAATTATTTTTTAAATTTTACACTGCTTTGAAATAATATTTGAATATTAGACTGAGTTTTTGGAATAAATATTTAATTAAACTTATAGACAAAAATGTGCCTACAATCCTAAAATCTTTGGAGTTTGTGAAATGATAATAAACCAGACATATTTACATGTTCATCATGCAATTACAGTTATAAGAGATAACACTAGAATATGTTACTGGTATGAAATAACATGCATTCGAAAGACATGAGAAAGATGAATTATCAATAATTTTTAAAGATATTTTTAAATCTTTCTATTGTAAAGAGAATGAGATAAACATCCGACTTCAATGAAAAATAAATGTTATAAATTCTAAAGACAGATATTAGAAGATAAAATGTAAACAAAAATAAAGTTATGGCTAATTAAAAAAAAACCTGCTTAGTATTCCCAAACACAAGACTCAATAATTGAGTTTTGCTGAGAGAGAGAGAGAGAGAGAGAGAGAGAGAGAGAGAGAGAGAGAGAGGGGTGGTGGTGGTGGTGGATTGGAATTCAAAATTAAGAGAAGTTATTAGAATAAATAACATGAAAAACACTGCATTATTTTTGAATCTCATACTTTTAAAATATGAAATATCTACATTGACCAAAATTCATATCCACTTTTTATATCTAAATTTTATATATAATTTACATTTAAAAAGTGGATATGAATCCTATAGCTTTTACTCCTTTTCAGTTCTTATAAAATTTATTTATCAATAAAATGAGAGAATGAGTTTTCAAAACTACTTAAATCATTTTTAAAATTCTAACCTTTAAAAACTTAGGTTTTCTGCATTACTGCAGCTAATATCAAGATCTGGTTGAGTATAGAAAAATTGAATAATAAAATATAGGTTGGGTTGGGTTATTTTTGACACTAAACTTAAACTTTGGTGCTTAAATGACATCTAGGGAAAAAATGTTTCCAATTTTTTGATATTCAGAATTTTATAAGAGATTCCACTCCTATATAACTATAGATCTTGTAATGATCTAATAAGATGTTGCTTAGTACTTTCATCTAGGAATACCAGGTGCTGTAATTATACCAAGTTGCAAAATACATTAAGTCCACTAGTTTGCTAATTGCAATATAGTACATTACTAATATATAAAATGATTTTAATGCAAACTCTAGGAAAATGAATGGTATCACTGAATAATGAACAATTAATCTTTAAGTTATTTGCATGAAAACTAAATGATAAGTGATTCCATGTTATTAAAAGCAATTTTTACATTATAATTGTTTAATTTTAACAAGCACAAACCCAAAACATTTACAAATATTTCATTGAAATTTTTGTTGAGAAAGAGAAAGTAAAATGAAATGAACTGCCCAGCAGAGAGATTGAATTCACAACCTCCAGTTTACGAGTAATGTTTTTTTACAAAGATGTATAACACCTGTTAATTAGAATGAATCAACCAGGGTAGAGTTATAAAAACTATGGCAGTTGCTTTCGAGGGACGACTTGTTTTTTTTTTTTTTAGATACAGGCACATAATCTAATGAAAACTCATATTTCAGGAAAACATAGAAATATAGATATAAATTTGTTTAAATACTCCATTCATGCTTTTTTGAAAACCTTTCTTGTGGACTTAGTTTTGTCACAAAGAAGAAATTTTTATTAATTAAAAAAAAATTTGACATTTGTAGCGATTTTTATAGTGTGAAAATGACAAAAGAAACAAGAGAATACCATTTATTATTTACAAAGTCCCTAAGGGCAGCTGATGTTATTTAAGGAAGCCAACATAAGGTCAAAAGAGTTGATTGATATCTTATTCTTTTTCTTTCAATATGTATTATACAAGAGTGAGTACCTATTTTTAAGCTGTAACTTCTGACATTAATGTGCTTTTTTTTCTTAGACTACCACAAATCTGAATGAATGCTTTTTGGCAAGTGTTCAGTTGTATTTCCCAAGTGAATCAGTCAATGTTATTTACTTGCTCATATATTAACACTGACCTGTTTATAGCTGAACACAATCAGCAATGTCAGTACAATTGAAACCGCTCTATCAAAACATGATTAATAAGATTAACACATTTCTTTACATGTAACCTTACACATCAAGTCCTATTTACATCAGTTAATTCTATAAGTAATTGCTACTTTGAATTAATTAGTCTGTTCTGTTTTGATTTTTTTGTTTTCTGATGAACTTGTAGTTTGAATTTTTCATTAACTTAATGAACCATTTCTAATTGATCTTCAGCAGTATTTAAGTTACTTTCCTAACCTCAGTCAAAGTTGAGTGTACCAACTTAATCAAAGTAAATTTATGTTATATTCTAACATATAGAAAGTGACTACAGGTCTATACAGATTTGACAAAACTACAGAGTCACACAATGTAAGAAAAGACTTGCTGATGGCTAACAGTTTCTGTCTTTGGCTTATACAGAAACAAATATTTATGAAAATCAGTACGTGGTTAGAACATTTAGCAAGATGTAAAAAGATTCATAGTACTAAGGGTGAGTCAAAAGTTTTGGTACATGCTAGTTTTCAGTATATATATCACTTGACAGAAGCAGTTCAAGCCATGGAAGGTATCTGCTATGGTCAGTAGTATTGTGGTAGGTGTGCTAGCATGCCTCAATCCATGTGTGATTTGAAAGCAGCACAGAAGAATGTGGAACATAGTCTAATTTGGAAATTTATGTTTTACAAATTTGTACTGAGCCATAATGCTGCAGAAACAACTAAAAACATTTGTTGTATGAAAGGTGAAGGTGCAGTTGATCACAGTACAATAATTAGATGGTTCATGAAGTTTTGCTTGGGTTGCGAGAACCAGAATGAACAAGCAAGCTCAGGTAAGCTTAAGATTGTGGATTCTGAGGCTGTGCACCAAGCTGTATAGGCAAATTTGGCAAGTAGAACTTCGAGAGTATCAGGTGAGCTCAGCATCTCACAGCCCAGTGTATTTCATCATCTTCCTTACCTCAGTAAAACATCTGGAGTTGCTGAATAGTGCCTCACATAATCAACATATTGCAAAACCTTTGACTTGCCCAAGTATATTCTTCAGAGTTGGTGAACACATTATTTTCTCTTAGAAGTCAAGAAGAGCTCATTTTGCAAGTTATACACCTGATGTAATTTGTAAAGCCTATTCTTCGCAAGTTCATATTGTATATTATTGGCTTTATAAGAACAGATTTATAATTGTTTATGCTGTGATAAATAGTTTGAAAAATTAATTTTTTAAAGATAATTTTCAGTTTCATTGAATTATCTGCACTTGGCTTTATATTCTAAAAGTTCTAAAGAAATCATTGTAATTAAGAATACTTTGTACCAAAATTATATCAATAAAGTTTAGCATAAGAAAATTTAGCTTTATTTTTGTATAGTAAATATTTATCTGTCAAAACTTTAGTTGTTAAATATAATCATTCTGTAGTTAAACTAATAAAAAAAAAAACAAAAAACAAAAAAACCCACATCATCATATAGAGCAAAAAATGTAACACCTTCACAATTCACATTGACTGATAATCAAGTTTAATATGTGTAAGTTAAGAAGAAATAAGAATATAGCAATTAAATTTTGTTTCATAATGAAAGTTGTTTAAAAGTTTAAAAGCAGAGGTTGAAACTAAGAAAGAAAAATAAAACCTAGTAAGATGATAACAAAATAGAACTTAAAGGAGTAAATCAATCAAGTATGAATTGAAAAAGAAGATGACTTAACTTTGCTTTATCAGCCTCATATATATTATTTTATTTGGAAATCATAAAATAGCTTCAAACAAGATAAAGTAGAATAATAATAGTTGGAATATGAAGTAATCATCACTTGTTTTACCAGCAAAATCATATCAAAAGTGAAAATATAATACAAGTACATTCACTCAAAATGTTACATAACAGAATCTGAAACTTACGATAAATGTATGATAACATGATTTAGTATTATAATTCATATAATCAAGCCTGCTTTTGTAGTTAGGATAGTTGTGTATTTTCTACTACATCAGTAGTCTGATAAAAGCCAAGATTTTGAATCTTGATTTTTAAGGTCGGCAGACAAGCTTGGAAAATTGGCACATTTTTTCTTCTCCATTTGGCCTAGAGCCAGAATAAGCAAAGATTAGTAAATATCTATAATAATTGATAATTGATTTCTTACTGTTATTCTTATACACTGATTTTAGAAATCATCATTGAGATGTACTGACAGCATGGATTCCCTTAACTCTCTCACTATCTGTCCCTATCAGCCATTGCTTTTGGTAAGTCCTCAAGATGGCATTCAGTGCCTGCAAGGAGCTGAAGAATGCAAGTGTTTGCTGATTGGTTAACTGTTATAGTGACCTATCTATACGATAATGAACTCTTCCTCCTTCATAACTACTAACCCTATTTTATTCTAAGTTTTCCTCCCAGCGTGGAGTTGATCAGACTCTTGTGTTTGGTGCCCCTCTTCAGTTGTTGGGTCGCACTTCGGCCAACCGTGGTGACAACTGCATATTTTCCGGTCAGGTGTGCCTTGGCACTGGAGATCTTTCGGCCCTCTTCGGAGGGGTTAGGTTAATTGCCTGGCACCTGAAGCAACCCTCTTTAGAGGAATGCTGATGGGGCCTGAGGTATTTTTCAAAATGCTGGGTGTATGTGGGCTGAGGCCCTGTGCCTGGACCCACCTTAAAAAGCCTTGTGCCATATTCATCCGGTTGGTGGGCTGGAGGACAAATAGTTTTCCTCCCAGTGTTGGGCTGGGACACACCTTGGTTTGCCATGTTAGATGGTACAACAGATCTGGTTGGGTGTGTCCTGGTTCCGTTGGCAGTTGGTTGAGGCCGTCTGACATGGATTCTGGTAAGCCGGCATTCATGTCGGGTACACCAAGATCAGCAACCTTGAGCCTCAGGGGGCTATCCCTCCAGGCACTAACCCTCTTTGGAGAGGCTAGGTTTATTACCTGTCACCTGAGGTGCTCCTTTTTAGGAGAATGCTAAAGGAGCCTGAGGCATTTTTGGAGCTGCCAGGTGTGTCTGGGCTACAGCCCTGCGCCTGGACCCACCAAAAAAAAAGCCTTGTGCCACACTTGTCTGGTCAGTGGGATGAGCAACAAATACTGTCTTCCTTCCAGCTCTGGGCAAGGACACACCTTGGTCAGCTGTGTTGGACGGTTCACGGATCTGGTCGGGTGTGTCTTGGTTCCACTGGTCGAGGCTGCCTGACATGGATTCCGGTAAGCTGGAATTCATTTCGGGTGTGCCAGGCTTTAACCCTCCTTGGAAGGGTTAGGTTTATCACCTGGTGCCTGAGGCCCCTTTTTAGGGGAATGCCAACAGGGCCTAAGGCATTTTTGGAGCCAACAGGGATGTCTGGGCAACGGCCCTGCACCCAGACCCACCTAAAAAAAGGCCTTGTGCCACACTTGTCAGGTTGCTTGGATGAATGACAAATAATGTCTTTCTCCCAACAGTCAAACTAGACAGTTTGGATGGACACATCTATCTGCTGTACTTACACTCTTATTTTGTATATATGTTCAACCTACTTTCTCTTCTTCCGTGTCTTCTTTCTGGGTCCTAATAGGCTGCAACACTAACACTGGTGTGTCCATGAGTAGGAGTCCATAGGAGCACATTACTTATGGGTTCATCCTTACTTCTTCATCAGTACCCAGCATGTCTTGCTCATCTTAGCTAATTTGTGGGATAGGAAGTAAGTGGCTGTACAGCTACTCTTTTGTAGGGTGCTACTTCCTCGGCTTGAGTGAATATGACATTAAGCAATTTTAAGCTACCAACAAAATAAGATATCAATAGAAATAGAATTTCAGTCATTAAGATGACAAATTCAATGCAATTCAAATATTAAGTAGCAATAAATTAACTAAATGTTTAAATGAACAATATACTTAATTTGTATGAAGGCTTAGTTATAAACATTATCAGAACGGAAGCGTTTTTCCAAACTACCCTGAGTGCTTATACAGGCAAAACATTTAGTTTTATTGTACTTGATTTTGTTAACAACTAAAATTGTCACTCAGTGAGTGTCTATTCTTTGTTAAATTCAGCATCAAACAATTCTGTTTGGTTGTTTTAGTTCATTTTCAAAATGTTTTACATTAATACACTTGTTATTCTAGATAGGTAATTAGTAGTAGACAATGCCATTACTTGTTTTCAAAAATAGAAACTATAAATAAAACATTAAGAAATTTCTACTTTTGATATTTATATTGTTGGAGTTTGCTTTAAATTCTTAAATTAAGTACACCATTTCATCAATAAAAAGAAAAGAATAGAGAATAGAAAAAAGGATATTAAAATGATTATACATATTAAACAAAGATATAAAAAATTCTTAGAAACCATATTCCCAAATATATAAGTGAGGAATAAATTAAATGTATCAAAATATTAGTGACTTTTGCTATCTAAGTATAGTATTCAGGTGTTCAAAGTATAGTTTAGATCAGTGCTACTCAAAGTAGTGGTATGGGTGCCAGTACTGGTATGCATGTCATTGACTGCTGGTATATGGTGAATTTTTGGTTTCACATTATTATAAAATGTAATGTAAAAATGAAAATGCATAAAATCTCTCTTTATTGTTTAATATCATTCTTTTCACATGTTGTGATATAATACAACAGATAGAAATACTTGGAACTGGATTGGAAATAGAAGCTATGTCCAAAGTCACAAATATGGTACCAGTCTGTGGTATACTGGAAAATTATCCTGCTGGTATGCTACATCAGATAGTACAAGGATAACTGAGTTAGAATATGTTAAATATGTATTATGTTTACAATACACAATATGATTTTAATAGTATTAAATAGTTAGTATATAATGTCCGATTCATATTGAACTAAAAAAATGGACTTAAAAATATGACGCTGCAATTTCAATTTTGAAACATTTGTAAATAACATTATAATTCTTAAAAAACCTAATTGAAAGAATAATACAACAGATTCAGTGCTGAACTTTGAAAGTCAGAATCATAAACCACAAGCCAGGTATACAATACTTTGTTTGAAAGCAACCTTGAATTGTCTAAAAAAAAGGGGCTTATTGAAGTATTTGTGCTAGTTGTAAAAACCTGGTTTCTCAAAAAAAAAAAGAACACCACACAAAAATCAAATTACTTTTTTAAAAATCTGGAATGAGTGGGTGAACCTGCTACAGTGAAGTTAATGAGCAAGTCCCATATCAAAATATCTCATTTCTTATGAGTACCAACAAATCTGCCAGAGAAGCATAATAAAAGTTGTCAAGGACAAGAAATGTTTGAGAAATATGTGCTGAAATGTATTTTTACTTCAGTCTCATTGGTTCATATATGGAGGTGGAAAAGTGTAATATATATATATATATATATATATATATAAAATGCATTTCCACCACCTTGCACTAGTTTCCTCGTGGCTGAGTGGTAGAATCTTGGATTGGAGTTTGAGTCAACTGGGTTTCGATCCCAGCTTTGGGAATCTAGCCTGTCTAGCCACACTAAAGAGTTCTGATAGAACGAAACTGGTCTGTCTGTGGATGACAATATATATATATATATATATATAAGCTAGTGTTAGTTGCTTTATAATCCACAAAATATGTCATACTATGTTTTTTTATATTTAAAGCTGTAGATCAGATGAACTTCTCCATACCTAACTTCAAAATATATCTGCATAAAATGGTATAATTCAGATGTTGCTTATCTCAAGTAGGTACCAAAGACATTGTTAATTGAAGAAATGATTACATACTTCTTGTAAAAAATTTTAAATGTACTGTAATAATCCAAATATCTTCTTTGAAATTTTCATTTATGCTTTAGTTGCAGGGACATAGTATAAAACTAGGTTTTAAAAACATGGTGAATATACATTTCTTTACAGCAAGTCTACTATCTGTTAACTCTGTTCAAAGACCTTGTTTTTCTTACTGTCACGTGATAGCCCACGGAGACGATAGAAATAAGATTAATACTATCCTCCCGTTGAATTAACAGTATCTAGCCGTCAAACAAGTGACTGTTAAGAGAGAATGTGGGTCACAGGTGTTGGTACTTAGTAACCTCAGGTCGCCGGACACCAAGGGGAAGAAGAGAGAAGCCAAATGATTGGCTGGGACCCCAAAACGGAAGTGGGGACCCCTTCCCCTCAGTAGAAGTAAATAGTAAGAAGGAGTTTTTGAGCAGGGTTTGTAGCGGGCAGACGAACCATAGCCAGTATTCCGGGTTGAAGACAAAAGAGTACCTGAGACACGAAGGACCCCAGGTTCTTCAAGCCAGTGTAAAGAAATAGAATAAAGTCTATTAGCCCGTGAAAGAAGAAAGATTCTCCAGTGGAACACCATCAAAAAATAAGATAAGTAACTTTGGGCCATTTCTTCTTTATACCCAAACTTTATATACCACTCTCTCTCTCTCAACTTGAAGAAAAACAAAAGTCAAGAAAAGACATTTATATTCGTGGACTGTCCAATTATTATATGTTTTGACACTTTGAAAGTGTATATAACTGTAGTAAAGGAATTCATGTATTTTTATGTTACCATGTGGTCTATGTTGTTACTTCATGCTTTCTTTTCAGCTTCTATTCGCCTTATGTTATCTTGCTTAGAATTGTCCTCTTAATTCCTTAACAATATCACACGGGAAACCGGAGTTGCCGACTACTACAATATAATATTATTACGACTAAAACCTATAGGTCCATATTCTTCCATTATCTAGGGGAAAGAAGTTTAGCGGCCTGGTGGGTGTGTGATAGTGTGAAATTTGGAACCCCTTGCCAGCGGCGGTCAGTCTGGTCCTAAATTAATCCCTCACGTAATATGCCAGTTCTTATATGCCTGAGAGAAAAACTCTGAACGAGGACTTATTATGTAGGGGATCAAGTGCCAACCTGCCCCGTCTTCACACGTGCGAAAATAAAAGTCCCGTTTTGGGATTTTAGTCAATTTGCCGTCACAGACTTATTATGGGGTCTCATCCGGGGATATTTTAACCTTTATTCCCGACCCATACAGACCTTTTATGGTGTCTCGTCCGGAGATATTCTAATGTTTTATTCCCGACCTCATACGCTTTTATGGGGGCTCGTTTCCGGAATTATGATTATAAATAATATTTATTGCTTGTAGTCGTATGACAATTCCTGCCGTCTAAATCTGCCCTGGGAGGCCGTGAAAGAAAAAAAAGAATATCGTCGAAACAGTCAAAAATTACCCGTTGATAACTGTTTGGGAAAATTAAAGAAAAATGGACAAAATAGGAAACTTCTTAAAAGAACCCTCCATGGAAAAGTTGGAGAGGCTGAGAAAGAGCGAGATAATGAAAATTGGCGAGAAGCTAGAATTAAATGTTGAAAATTCCATGAGGAAACATGAACTCGTGAGGAAAATAGCCGAACACATGGTGGACGAAAATGTGTTTGAAGAAGCAGTATTGGAAGACCTACCAACTGAAGTATTAAGAATGACTCCAGAGCAAATTGAACTGGAGAAAATTAAAATACAAGCCCAAATGGAACTAGAGAGAAATAAGATGGAACTGGAAAAAGCAAAAATTCAACAAGAAATAAGGCTGTGAGAAGTCGACTTGGCAATAAGAGGACGCAAAGGAAGCCATGACAGTTTTGAAGTAACGAAGCAAGCGAGGCTAGTCCCAAAATTTGAAGACGCCAACGTGGACGGATACTTCGCACATTTTGAGCGAACGGCACTAAATCTCGGATGGCCGAAAGAATGTTGGTCGATGCTACTCCAAACTGTGCTGACAGGAAAAGCACAGAGAGCATATGCAACTCTGCCCACAGAAAATTGCGCCGACTATGATTTGGTGAAAGCAGCGGTTCTAAAAAGCTCCGAGTTGGTTCCAGAAGCTTATAGACAGAAATTCCGAACACAGAGAAAAACGGAAAACCAGTCTTATGTGGAATTTCTGCGAGAAAAGGAAAACGTGCTGGATAAGTGGTGTGACGCTAAGAGGATAGACGGAGATGCTGAGAAACTCCGGCAGCTAATATTAGCTGAAGAATTCTTAAACTGTGTGCCAAAAGAAGTCAGGATTCACCTAAATGAAAGAAAAACTGACGTGACTTATGAAATGGCCGCACTAGCAGACGAGTACATCCTCACACACCGAAAAACGAAGGAAAAAACGTTCACGGGAAATAGAGTGAAGTTTAAAGCTGAGTTAAGCCCTGAAGGAAGACCTAAGGAAGAAAATAGAAGGACCTTCCAAAGTAGCAGCAGAACAGTGGTCTGCTACAAATGTGGAAAGGTTGGACACATAGCCATAAGGTGTCAGCTAGGTAAAGGTCCTGAAAGAAACCGAACCCAGCCGAGAAAACCTCAAGGAGCTGTAACAACAACTAGAGGGAACAAGTCTTATCGACCTTGGACGAAGAGAGGTGTGATAAGAGGCCCACATGGAGGACCAGTGGAAGTATCAATTTTACAAGACACAGGAGCATCTCAGTCGTTACTTCTATGAGAGAAATTACCTAAAGGGGTAATAGAAGCAACACATGAGACTGTGATGATAGAGAGTATTGGCGGAAAGAGGGTAAAAATACCGCTATGTAAAATAACCCAAATTGAATGTAAATTATACTTTAAATAATTTCTTTTAAATCTAAAGCATCAAGAATTTAATCATATAGTCAGTTGTTACTACGTATAATGTTAATTCAGTAATCAAGTAGGAAGTAGAGTTCAAACTTATTTAGTCAATATGTCTTGCATTTAAAGTTAGATTAATAATTTTAATCTATATATACATTGACATCAAAGCTAAACTTCAAAGACCTAAAAACAATTCAAGATATACTTAAAATACAATTGATATCAACACTCCACAAGTTGATTGTATAATCATATCTATAAAGCATATAAACTGGTTTATGTATGGTTTGAAAGAGAATCCATCCTCATGTTTAAAAAAATTGCATTAACTATAATCTAAAGATATCTAGTATTATTTATTAATTAATAGTTGAAAGCACAATGGTAAAGGTAAATGTAAAGGTAAATGTAAAGGTAGATGTTTTGATTTAGTTTGGAGGTGCCCGTGGTGTATGGAGGTGCTCGTGGTGTAATGGTTATCATTGTAGGAAATGGACATGTCGACACTAGTTCAAATCCTGGACGAGACTGATTGCATTTCACATAGCACTAATATCCTTGGGAAAGGTATGAATCCAATTATTCTCCCTCCAGCTATGGGTAAATAGTAGGACAGACTGGGTTCTTCAGCCTTGGTGAGGTAACTAGTCTAGGAGAAGGAAAACTCTGAATTCAAACCTGCTAAACTCTACTTAAAAAATTGACCTTGTGTCATATCCTGCCTGAGTGGAGGGGTCAGTAAATAGGGTAAATGTTTTGATTTAGAAAAATGAACAGAAATATGAATATAACAATTTTTAGAAAGAAAATGGTATGAATAAGGATAATATACATGTTTAGTAGAGAACTTTTAAAAGATGTTTTACTTTGTTTTGTAACTATATCGAATTGATAAAAATGTGATGCAAATTTAGAAATATCACTAATAGTAAATATACTAATAGTAATATATCACTAATAGTAAAAGTAATACTAATAGTAACATATCACTAATAATAAATATCACTAACTGTAAATATAAAAAGTAAAGTTGGTGACCTTAGTCGAAGGTGACCCAAAAGCTCTCTTTTCAACACCTACTACACCGAGGTATAGGGGAGGGTGCTACTCCATTCCCAGGATTGCTCCACTTTACCCTTGATCCTCACCTTATAGTGCTGAGTGTTAAGCAAGGGGGCATCAAGTATCATTTTTTGAGTCTCTGGTATGACTCAACCTGGGATTGAACCCCAGTTTCCTGGATCATTGACGAACACTCTACTCATTAGGTCAAATCAATATTGGAGTAGAAAAATTGAAACTGCTTTTATATGAATAATAATAATAAGACAGGAGAAAAAAGAAAACACAAAGCAAATATAAAAAATATGTACAGATTATCCATAAATAGATAAAAAATATAAACCTTCTTAATGGATGCAATAGCTAGGATTTCGAATGCCAATTTTCAAAGCAAACAGACTTACTTTTTAGAACTCTCTTGGATCTAGTGGCAAGGGTTAGTCCTCTGGTAGAGAATCAGTTGTAGTGAATGGTTAAACCAAACTTCAATTCAATGGATATCCTTCTTATACCTTACAGCATGTGTATGCTAAATGCTAACAGTTGACTCTACAAGAGTGTTCATTGGCCCTTTAACAGGTTCAACCAGATTTCTAGTTACTCTCCTCATCAGGTAAGCCTGGTGAGGTTCCAATTTAGTTGTGAGCAACTGAGCCATGAAGCAGGTTGTAATGGTTTACATAGTATCAGTAGCACTCTCTGAGCAATCTGGCACAAACAATATACAAGGTCTTTTAATTAAACAGGTTCCACTTAAAATAATCTATTCTGTCCAAATTTATGTACTGAGTATCTTCATCAGAATAATGTTGAATGCATTAAATGAATTTTTGTCAAGAACTAGCAGAAAAAAAAGTCTAGAAAGCAGCATCAGCTAACATTTTTGGAATTAAAATGTCACATGAAATATAAGAAAGCTTGGTGCTAAAGAAAAACATTTTTGACAAAGAGAATTACATTTTTTCCCATTTATTTTTGGATTTTTTAAATAATACCAATCTAAAGCATATGATATAAATTTGACTGTAAAATAAAGAATCTGATCAAAAGTAAATAAAATTACTCTATTGTGATAAAACTTAGCCTAACAGGAAAAGTGAGACTAAATTCAAATGTTATATTTACTTTATTGATAAACTATCAATATAATATAAAGACTAAGATTTTAATTATGACACTACTATGTTTTATTTTTCCAATAAATTCTTCAGGTATAAAATTAGGTGAAATTCTTTAAAAAAACATAATATTGACTTAAGTTTTTAAAATCAACATCTATTACCAAATTCTAATTAAAATTTTGATTGTGTCAGAAGTGTTTTTTGTAATATTTTTTGAGAATGATTTAATCTTTCTATAACTCATCATCATTATTGTAGTTCTTTTTATACATGAAATTTGACAGAAATTAACTCAAACATGTAGAGAACTACACCTATAAAATTATTTTTGCTATGGATCCTATAGAGTTATAAAAACAAAAAAAAAAAACTTAAAATAGTTAATAATGTTAGAGTCAATGAGAAATTAAAAGAAGCAAGAATTATAAAAAAGGGAGAATGGATATGAATTATGAATCAATTACTATGTGTTCAGTATATTGGTGTGATCCAAAACTAGTAAAATCTGAAAGATGGATGCTTATTTTCAAATGTGATGGGAATAGATTTTTTCAAGCAAAAAAAGTTCACAGTTAAGATAAAATGTAAATAAAATAAAAATAATACATATCCACTGTTAGACTATAAAATACTATATACATACTGTATGTAGTATCTTAAATGGTTATTCATTTAGTACTGCAAAATACATATGAAGTATTCATTATATTTTCAAATTTTATCCAAGAAGCTTTCCAACAGAAATGTTTTTCTAGGATGCTGGTGCAAATATATATATATATATATATATATATATATATATATATATATATATATATATATATATATATACACGCACACACGCACACACACACATACGAGGGTGAGTCAAATATTTTGGTATGTTCTATTTAGCGGTGAATATATCATGTCACTGAAGCAGTTCAAACCATGGAAAGTACCAGTTATGGTTGGTAGCATTATGGTAGCTGATGCACTGACATGTGCATTGCTTCAATCCAGGTATGATTTGAAAACCAAACAGATGAATGTGTAATGTAGTTTAATTTACAAGTTTGAACTAGGCCATAATGCTGTGGAAGCAACCAAAAACATTTGCTGTATGAAAGATGAAAGTGCAGTTGATCCCAATACAGTAAACAAAGTTTCCAAAAATTTCACTTGGGTTGCAAGAACCTTGATGACTAGGCCTAAAACCATGGATTTTGAGCCTTTGCTCCAAGCCCTAGAGGCAAACCCAGCAAGTAACAAGTGGAGAGTATCAGGTAAGCTTGGCATTTCACAGGTTAGTGTGGTTCATCACCTTTACAACCTCAGTAAAAACATCAGGAGTTGCTGAATTGTGCCTCATAGTACCAACATATCGCAAAATTTTTTACTCAACCTAGTACACACACACACACACACACACACACACACACACACACACACACACACACACACACACACACACACACACACTTTGATTAGATTTGAATTTTTCAAAATCAGTTATATTTTCTCTAAAACTGTGCAAATCTAGGCCAGTTTTACATCCTGAATTCATTGTGAGTGATTCAAACACCTGAAATTGATCTATTTTGAACTTGCTTCTACAGAATTCATTCAAGCAAAGATAATGTACCTGTACCTAATTTGAGTCAACATCTGATAGAATAAATCCTTAAAAGCAGTTAATCAAACAAGATCATTTAGATCCAAAAAAAATTCAAAGTTACATAATACTCATATTCTGAGTCATTTTATATGCAGGACATGTGGAAGAAAACAAGTAAAATGGTCTCTACCCTTCAAATTCTTACTAGAAAAGAAAAGAAAAATACACCTTGAACAAAAGAAAAAAAAGAAAACAGATGGCTTATGAGTAATGCTGTGAGCCAAGTGAAAATGTCCAGTCTTAAATGTAGACAGATCGATGGTCATAGCAGTTTGTAGTAGAATTATTTATAAGCTATGTCAGCTTGATATATTGCTCCGTCAACCAATACAATCTAGTATTCAAATTCAATATATTGGGTCAGGATTATAATACAGCCACTGCCAATGTAGCTGATGGTCAGACTAAGGTATGAATAAGTAGTATAGACTTGCATTAAAAACATTTACAAAAGAAGTAACAGATATCTAAAAGGAAAAAAGGAGAAGAAAAGAGAAAGAAAATAAGATGTAAAATGAAATAAAACCCCTTAGAAAAAAACAAAGTAGCAATGGAGGGAAAAAAGGAAAAATTAACAAAATGAAGAATGACTAAGAGAGTGTGTCAGAGAGCAGACCTTTATTGAAAAAGCAAATTCTTAAGTTAACAGAGTCTATGCAGAAAGAAAACATGATCGACAGTTCTCTTCATGAATGAAGTAAATATGAAGTGGTGAGGTCAAAATAACAGACACATGCACACATAAATACTTGTGTAGCTTTTATTCAAAAGTATTTGATAAATTTGGATCAATAGACTTAGTTCAGTTGTTTAAAAGTTATAAATATTATAAGTAAACATGTCAGAGAAGAAATACAAGGATATAGAAATAAAAAAAGAAATTATCTCAATATAAAACTGAAAAATGATACTTTTATGCTACACAACTAGCACTAGGTTTGAAAATTTGACATAAGTATTTTGGAGTCTGTATTTTATACTTGGCTGTCCTTATTGCTGCCAATCCTTAAAAATTTTAGTATCAATGTTTTCATAAAAATAGTATCAAGGGTTTCATGTATATTGTATGAAATCAAACTGCAGTTAGAAATGTTCTAAAGACTCCCAAGTTGAGAGAATTTATAAGGGTTTAGGATTTTCATATTAAAAGAAAAATCCTTTATTTTGGGACAGATATCTGTGCTGTTGTGTAAGATTTTCAGAAAATGAATATTAGTTGCATTCACTAAAACCTTGGAAAAAGTGAACAGATACAGATGTGCAAGCTGTATATAGAGTGGGCAAGTGTTTAGATAGTTGATAACAAAAGAAATATAGTCTGCAAGTTCATGGTAATGGAAAAAATCAGACATTTGTTTAGCATCAGATACATTGGCTTTTATATCTGCTGCGAGATACAAAACAATAATACACAGAGAGCCAGGAACATGAAGAAATGCAGTAACGACCACAAGAATTGATCTTTTGTATAACAAGGCATTCTTTGACATTTTGACGTTGATGCAGCTGCCTTGTTGCTGTAGGATGCAAAATCAGTTGCTGATTATTCACACAATGTATTGCTCTACTGCCATAAATCTTTGAGGTGAATTTGGACACAGGCGGAAAAGACAAAACTAAAAGTGGATTAACAGAAAAACAAAATGTCAGAGCATGATAATGAAAGTATTATCCAAGACATGACTGACTGACCCACTAATGTCAACTGAATATAGATACCTGATATTCAGATAGATTAGCAGTATATGATTAGAATTGGAGAGCTTTATTTTAGAAATGCATTTATTTAAGGAAATTAGCTCTAGAGTATAGGTCTATAAACCCACAAGCTTTAGATTAACCTTCTCGTAACTACAATTTTGCCTTGAAGTAGAAAAAAAAAAGAATAATGATTTTAAGCCAAGAGCTCATTTCCATAATCAGATCTTGCATAATCCATGATCTATGAAGCATTTTAACCAATTTTTTATGTTGCCATTTTAATAAAACAAGAAATGTTTAATTTGACATTTTGTCATAAATGTTACAAATTGAGTAAAAATGAACATTTGAGTGCCACTTAGTAACTTTCATATACTTTTGTTAATCTTTGACTAAATACAAAACAATGGATATGAGTATACTTGGGTTTTGGACCTTTGCAAAAGTCAAATTGCATTAGTTTTCATCACAATACTTCTCAAAATTTTAATAAACCCACTTAAATATCTATTTGCCAAAAATAATTATATAAATAACATAATGTCATTAATTAACAACTATTTAAAGCATAACACATACCCTGTAAAGTTATCATCAAAATACAGCTAGAGAAATAAAAATAAACTTTCTAGATTAATTTTCCAATGTTAGAGGGCTAAAATGTAATTACTAATTGGTCAAATCTTATTGACAAATGAGATATTTGGCTTCTCTTGAACAAAGATTATTATCTGTGTGAGACTGCCAATCAAAGAGTATAAAAGTAAGGCAATATGCCAATAGTATGTGAGCCACTAACAATAAATACAAACATTACATAGTAAATCCTGAGTAAGCTTCCTCACTATTCTGTAGCTCTAACTATGCCATCTTCTACCAATACAGTGAGTGACAACAGTAGCAGCAGAATAAGGAAACAACATTCAGATCTGATTTAATTATTTTGTATAAACTTGTCTAGGTAATATGATTGTTACGAAGGTAAAATGTTTCAAATCCACAGATGAGTCTGTCATTATAAAAGTCAAATAGGGCGTGAACTGGTTAGATATACAAATGTGGAGATTCTATTGACATCTCAAACAGAAATGGGTAGCAGCTGTAACTATAACAGCTGGAAAAAAAGGTGAGACAGAAAAAGATTTTAAAAAAAGAAAAAAGTAGAAAATTGTGAAAGAAAAAGAGGCTACATTGATGCATAGATCTGAAAAGTGATGAATAGAACACAGAAAAAACAGAAATAGAAAAAAGAAAAAAGTAAACGAATGCGATAAATAAAAAAAGACTTGCATTAAGAAAGATATAATCAAAGGAAAAAAGATGGCTGCAGTCACCATAGTCAAAGTGGCCAAAATTAAATATAATGATAATATTGGCACTGGAATCAATAGTCAACAACTTACAAACTTAACTATTTGATTTATTGTGTAGATATAAATATCAATTCCATGAAAAAGTTACAAAATTATGTTTTTAAAATGATGACGAAAATTCAAACTAATTATTAGTCCCTAATATTAGTATTAGTTTTTATAAAAAAACATCATATAATGAGGGTTATCTGTTCATTTACAAGAGTTGTGAATCATAATAAGAAAATAAGGCTTTCATAAGCAATACTAACAACAAAAACATCAAAAAATAATGATAAAGTTATCTGTTCATTTACAAGAGTTGTGAATCATAATAAGAAAATAAGGCTTTCATAAGCAATTCTAACAACAAAAACATCAAAAAATAATGATAAAATTACAAAAAATATTTTGGTGAGAATACAAATTAGAATTTTAGCCCTTTCTTGAATCATACCCAATTATTCAATCAAAATACTACCTTTTCATCAAAAAGATTCATCTAGTTACCAATTCTTTTCCAAGCCATTTTAACATAAGTAAAAATACTGATAATGTTTATCAACAACTATCTATTAAACAATTAAATATCCTTACTTATCCTACAGTGAAAGTAATAGATTTTGTTTTTCTAATCAGGTTGAGATAAGCAGTCTCATTTATATAATTTGCCATGTTAAAATATGGCCAAACAATTATGCAGGTAATATTGTGATAAAACAAAGATTCTGACATAGAATGAAGGCATGTTCTCAGAATATATGAAGATTATCCTAAAAATGAATTAACCAAAGAATAGGACCAAATTAATGTTGCTGATTCATTGTGTGATAATGCTTTTCCATTTCATATGGGTATTATCTTGAAGACGCATGACATCATACTCACTGGATAAATCAAACAGATTTGAAGACATAACAACTGAAGAATCCTATAAAACTAGATCTAATGTACTCTTACAATCACTCAGAGCACAACTTTTTAAGACAAATGATCAATAAAAATCACTAAATTAATTGATATTTACAAGGGAAGAATAATATCAAATCCTGGATGAAGAGGAAAGTCATAAGTAGAATCTAATCTAAATGTTTTGAAACTTTCAGGGTTTGAAATACCAAATTTAGTTCTATAACAGCAAGTGTAAAAATAATTAGCTCTTCTAGATGGTGAACATTGTAATTTTAAACAATATATTACAGAAAAATTTGTTTCAACTCTTTTGGTGTGGAGAGGAACTTGAGTTGTCCAATATACTTAATTCCTGAGTATGAGATACAATTTTACTCATATTACTTAAACATTTTGGATCATGTGTGAAAATAGATTTTGTTTGATAGATCTGGCCCTAAAAGTTAAAAAAAAAACAAAAAAACTTTATTACTTCTAAAATTTTATTAAAACAGTCATTTTTAGAAGTATCAGTGAATAAAAAAATATTTTATAAATACACTTGTGTAATATACCCACATCACACAAGATCTGGAATTTTTTCACTTCAATATTTTAATTGATTTTCAGAATGTAGTGTACTGTTATAATTGTGAATCTTCAATTGATTTTTTTATTTGCAAACTTTTTCATTTTATGGTCAAAAGTACATTCCAGACATTAGATTTATTTCTAAATATGCCACACCAAAATGGTTCATTCAAAAAATTTTAAGGAAAATACTTTAACATTTTTGTAGATAAGTTTAATTGCTCTTAACATTTTCATAAGAAGATGCATTGGAACTTTGATTTATTTAGGAAGATTTTTATAATAGATCAACACTTCAGTCTATGAAGCATAATGAGATTGTATTATTTATGATATTTATCTTTAGATATCTATTCAAAATTTACCAAATAACCTGACTAATGAGTTAAAAAATAACCATATGTGAGACATGATATTGAAGAAGGTCAAGAAAGTATGTATATATTAATCATATTGGAGTAATGTAAATTATAGCATAGTATATTGAGAAACGCTTGTTCAGAAATGTGAATTTTGTATTAAAAGACAAAATACCCAACGTTTTACATGGACACATTAGTCATGTATTATAATACAAAATTCAAAAGAAAGTTTCATGGAAACTACTGACAATGGGAAAGTGATCTGGGCAAAGAAATTGTAACAAGACTCAAAACTACAATAATTCAAATACAAAGAAATAAAACATCTAATTCTGTTGATCTTTAGTTCAACAGTTGGTTTCAGATTATTCATTATTAGTAGTGTAAAACTATATCTGATATACACAAAATAGGCAAATTATGAATGATATTCATTTATTTTTTAGTTATAACTAATATCTGCAACTTGGGAAATATGCATAGTGTAATGGCTAGCTGTTAAATGACAAATCAGATCTAAACTTTGGGTACCACCCATGGTGTAATAGTTAGCTAGTAAATGACAATTGAAACTTGTAATTTGAGAAATACCCATGGTGTAATAGCTAGTAAATGACAACTGAATCTGTAACTTGGAAATTGTACATGGTGTAAGGTTAGTTAGAAAATGACTATTGAGATCTGTAATTTGGGAACTTGTCATGAGGTTAGCTAGTAAATGATAACTGAGATTTGTATTTTGGACACTGTGAATGATATAAAGGTTAGTAAATGACAAGTGAGATCTGTGACTTGGTGTAATAATTAGCTAGTAAATGACAACTGAGATCTGAAATTTGGGTACCATCCATAGTGTAATAGTAAGCTAGTAAGTGACAACTGAGATCTGTAATTTAGGCAACACCCATGATGCAATAATTAACTAGTAAATGATAACTGAGATCTGTGACTTGGATATAGTGCATGGTCTAAAGCTTAGCAAGTAAATGACAATTGAAATTTGTAATTTGGGCATTATCCATGGCATAATAGTTGGCTAGTAAATGACAACTGATATCTGCAACTTTAAACAACTAAGAGAATTATCATTGATTCAATGAATGATACAAGTAAACTGATAAAACATATTCTAGTCTCATAGAAATCACTTAAGTGAATAGAAAAAAAATGAAAATAATGAAACTTGTTTGATTATCATCAACCTTTATGGTAGTCATGTAATGATACAGATAAGTTATGGTACACTGCACACAGTATGATTCATATTATGATACATGTTATAGAAAAATAGAAAAAAGATTCAGTTAATACAATATATCTGTATCATAGTAAAAACATATAAATAGATAAAATTAAAAAGAAACATCTCTGAATGCGAACTAGAAAATTTGAAAGAAAACATGTTATGATTTTTTGTAGTGTTCTGATAATGCCCAACATCCTGGACCATTTTAATGCACTCATTTTATAATAAAATATCTTAAAATAGTTTTTAAATGTAAGAACACATTTGAAATACTATTCTCATAACACTTAAATTTTCTTTCCAGAACATTATGGGTTCTTTTGAAAACTACACTATTTGAAATAATGTGTCCTAACCCCCCGCTGAATACCCAAAGTTTATTTTAAAAGTTAAATTCATTATAATTGATTAAAATAATTTTATCTTTTAATTAGTCATTGAATTGAATTCTTTTTTCTATAAAAACAAGAAAATGGGAAGTATGCTCTTTTATAGCTTTCTTGTTTCCATTTCCTTGTACTTCAAATCCAAAATAATTCCAAACCACAGATTTATATTGGGTTCTATGAGGTCTTTTTAAAACTATTGAGTTTGAATCTGCTTCAGCCATGTTTTCATTCACTTGAAATCAGGTTATGTATCAAGCTGCTACTGACTGAACAAGAAGTCACTATTGAGTCAAACGAATGAAATGAGACCCCCCCCCAAAAAAAAAAAAAACTAACATGTTTTTATAAAAAAATAATTTTAAAAATCTATAATGTATATTTCTTGATAAATTACAATGCATTTATTCTAAATAAACAGAAATAAAGAATTAAAATTCTTTAAACAGTAACAATAATTTTAAATGGAGATGATAATGAAAAAAGTTGCATTTTAAGACTAAATTGATAACAGTAATTGTTTTCTAGTAAAGTCAGCATTTTCACTTCATTTTTTTTTTTTTACTTTTTCATCCCGGATAAAGAATAGTTGAGGTTTTTTCCATTTGTCAATTAGCAGTGTATTGTGATACTTTTTCAAGTATTGTGATTAGTATAGTCAGTGAAAAAATTGCAAAGCCTCAGAACATCGATGAATCATTATACATCTACTTTACAGTGACTCAATAAATGCCGAAAATTTGTAATGCTTTGTTACAATTGGAAGTAAAATTATTTCTATTGGGAATATTGACAGAAAGTTTTGAACTTTTAATACACTACTAGATGACCTGTGAACTTGTTGTGCTCCTGTTGTTACAGCTCTGCATAATAATAGTGTTAAATTTATTAAGAAAGGAGAGAAAGATTCTAATTTAAACTTCATATTTTTACGATTAAAAAATTACGTTTTGCTGCACAAAATTATTATTCAGTTGCAATTTAGAATGGAAATCACTTAATTCTCCAAGTGATTTGATAAAAATCTCATGATGTGCCAGTTTTGTTGGGTTATAGTGACATATATACATACATATATAATGAGAATTTTAGAAAAAATATAGTAATAAAGATATTTTAAATGATTTTTCCCTTGTATTATCCTTCATCTTAATTCTAGTTACTTTTTATTGCAACTAATTATTTCTCAGAAAACAAGCAATAGTCTGTATTGGAAACATGAATTAAGAATTAAGAATGAGGATCAAACTCACACCAATTTTTGCCTTGTGGAAGTCTAATTTTACATACTAGCTACTTTACCAACTAAGCTGTCATGGTATCACAGAAGTCTAAATATCACAAATAAAATCACTCAATAATTGTCTCTAATGGGTTAGTGACATATTTGCTATTATTTTTTATTTTTATACACAAGAAGTACATTTTTATTTATTCATTTTTTGATGAAACACTGTCAGTCATTTTTATTAATAATTTTGTCTAGTACTATCCTTCACTGAAGTGACAACTTGAGTGATTTGTTATAAAAAGTAACCAGAATTATGAAGATAATACTAGTTGAATATTTTTTATTATTATTGATTGAAACTAAAATCTGGGAGTAAAAATATTTTACATCAGATATATATTAGTTTTGTTTATGGTAATTTGAAGGCCATAACTAAGAGGAGAAAAAAGTTCAAAGAAAGAAAAGAGAACAGAATTTGTGAAAAAAAATACTTCTAGAAAAGCTGATATAATTGTATGAATTATGAAATCAGAAAAGTGTCAGAATCAGAAATCTGAAACTAATTTGACAACATAAAGGATGAAAATTATAGAAGAAGATAAGGGAATAATGTGAAATTTGATGAGCAAAATAACAAGATATTTGAAATGTGGACGAAATACCTATTGGTCAAAGTATTTTTATTACTTCAAATTCATCACAATGTTTGGCTCATGCATCTTTAATCTTATTTTACATATGCATACTCACCTTCTTAAATTTATACATATCTCAAATCTAGTGCTCTAAAAAATGATAAAACAACATATATCCAGAACAGAGTAGTGAAGATTATTAAATCATACATAAAATGTGATTTGAAAATGACAAAAAGAAACTTACTCGAAAGCTTATATTGTCATTTAATGATGATATCAGATTTTATAGCTACAGAAAATCTTTCTTTTTGTTATTAACCAGAGCTTATCAAGAAATCTAAAAAGTCATTTAATACTTAACTTCTTGACAAGCACATTGCTATTGTATGTGTAGTTATTTACAGAAATAAAATTGTAAGTATTTAGGAAAAACTAGGCATAACATAGCTTTTGACTCATTAGTAATTTCCTCTGTAATTTTATTTAACTGATCAACATTGAACACAAGAGAAAATGTTCAGTTCTTGTTTACTTTTCAGAATTTACGTTCAGCTGAGTAATCTAAGATAATGGCAAGTGTGTTTGGTTAAATAAGTGATCAAAATAAAACACAAGATCAGATTCAGTATAAGAATTCAGGACAATGTGACAAAAACATTTAAGAAATTAAGTTCATGGAGATCAGTTTTTATTCCATCCATAGGTTTTAGGTGGCAAAAGGCATTTTTTGACAGGTGAGAGACTGTAGAAGATGAACCTAGTCTTGTCAACCAGTCATTTGATTCCAAAAATCAAAACCCAGCTCTATAGTTGCCATTTGGGAACTATCAAAAACAGCAGATCACGAGAAAACAGTGTCAGTTAGACTTTCAGCATAGTTTCCAGGAGTGGAAACAACATGTTAGTCGATGTGTGGCATCTCAAGAGAACTATTTTAGATTATAGTTGAAGATAATGTTGATTTGCAATTAAGTTACCAATGAAGTTTTTCACACAACTTAGTTTGTATTGCTGAAAATTTGGTACAATAGATTAACAGATGCAGATGAAAAAAACCCCAAAAAACAAGGGTTTGAAATGTTATAAAATTAAAAATTCTGGAACCATTAGTAATGAAATAAATCTTTATTTCATATGACAAAACCTCCTTTCTTGCCAGTTCATTTCATTCAGTGGTGACTTACATAGGTTGAACATTGTACAATGAAAATTTCAATTCAAAATTCAGCCAGTAACTTTATGTCAGACAACAGATTTATTGGATTTCCTTGTTAAAAAAGTTCTTATATATCAATATGAATATTTTAATAGAAGTCGGTGATAATGTTCTGAATAAAAATATTCTTTAACAGTTTCAAAAGGGTAGTTCCTGTGTTATAGTGGCTAATGTGCTGGATGGCACCATTGTAGTAAGGGAGTTTGAACTCCAGTCAGGCTATTACATTCACTTTCAGACTAACACCCTAGGAAAAGTATGAACACTCTTATTCCCCAGCTGTGGGTTAAAGAGTACCACTTCTGTCCTACAAGGATGGCTTTGACATTAAATAACCTACAAAGGTTGATATTAAAAAAACAAAGAAAGAAACCAATTTTACAAGTAAAACACTCAGGAAACTTGTCATGAGCCAGAATCAAACAAGAGTTATTACTAATATGACAAGTGGAGGGAATAAGATATGTTTCGATCAACAGTTGCTTTGAACTTAGTTTTTTCCATTAATAGTTTTGTTATGGAGATCACATTTGATAATTGCAACAAACCCTTTAATTTTCTTTCAGATATGTTTTCAGTAGTTGAATAACAATAAACATGAAACAGAGCAGCTGAGATTATTGCAACATTATCATTTTTATTATTACAGGCTAAGAGAGGGATTTTCTCATCCAATGTGAAAGTGATTACCTCCCCAAAAAGTATAGTATAGATTTGGAATTAATTTTCAGTCTTCATGGATTCTTAAAATGTTTAGAATTTAGCAGAAACTCAAATTTCCTTTTCAAACACTATTTTGCAAAAAAAAATCATTTATAAGTATTTTTAATAGAAAGTTGATAAAACTTTACAAAAGTATGAATCAGAAAATATCTTCTGAATTACCTTTAAAAATTCAGGATGAATTTGCAAAACTAAAACAATCAAATAGCTAATTTCTAAGAATGAAGGATCTGAAAGTTAAAATATGAAAATAGTGGAAGTAATTATTTCATTTAAAATAACTCAAAGCAAAAAAATATCTTTGGCATATCTATTTCTTTTTTTTCTTAAATGAGTCGACAAACCCCTTCAAACAATAGTTCATTCATACCAATTTATAAAAAGCAAAAGAATGAATGAACAAATTAGAAAAGTTCACACACACACACATACACACACATACACACACACACACACACACACACACACACACACACACACAGATATATTATACAAGTTGTGGAGGTATATACATCTATTCTTTAACTGTAAACAGCTCATATTAAGTTATAGACAAAACCAGTTTAAGAAAAAAGACTAGGTTGATAGGGGAAATGGTACTTAAAAATTATTTTATTTTTCAATACTGTACATTCATTTAATACACACACAAAAAAATCTTGGCCAAATCCTGTTGATTCTTACTTTAATTGATTTTTAGGAATATCGGGGGTCCCGGAAAACCGGGGTCCAATCATAGGTCAAGTCATACCAAACACTCAAGAAATGGTACTCGATGCCTTCTTGCTGAACACTCAGCATGATAAGGTACAGATCAAGGATAAGTGGAGCAATCTGGGAAAAAAAGTAGCATCCTCTCCTACACCTCAAAGTAGTTGCTATTGAAAAGGGAGCCTTTGGATCATCCTCAACTACAGTCAACTTACTATATATATATATACATATGTTTTCTAAGCTAACATTATGTTTTTGCAGGTCTAATATTTTTTGATATCCCATGGACACAAAGTGCTTATCTGAACATCCTACTCATAGTATAGAAACTGTTTTGCAATGCTTAATCTATTTTTTCTTACAGTGCTTCTTTAAATAAAGGACACATTCTACTGAATCTCTCTCTCTCCTTATATATATATATATATATATATTTGTATATATTTTAATATGAATAGGGCCACAAAGTGATTTATACTTTTTCTGAAATAAGTTTTTACTTCTTACTCATGTTTCGATTCTAGGTTCTTGCTTTCTTCAAAGAACTTTTAATAGTTTTCTGGTGTGGTGTTTGGTTTATATAGTGATCACTGTTTTAATGAGGTGGTTGTTTCTTTTAATTATGTAATAGACTCCTTGGCTCTCCTTTTTTCTTTTTTTCTCTTTCTTCCTCTTCTTCTCTTTCCAAGAGTGTGTTTTGTGTCCTCCCTTGTGAGTGCACATTCTCTTCCTTTAATTAGTCTTTGATATTTGATGCGCCATAAAGTTTTTTTGTTGTTTTACACTGGGTCATTGTGTGTGTATGTATGCATGTCTGTGTGTGTATGTAGTTGATATACTATAGCATATTGGTAATTTTTTCTGGGTGTTACAGTGGTTTAAAATTCAACTGACAACTACTTTTTACTGTGTGTGTGTGTGTGTGTATTCAATTTTCTATTCAGTGTGGCTTGAATTTTTCTATGAAGTTTTTTCTTTTGAAGTAATGTGGTTTAAAATTTAACTGACAACTACTTTTTACTTTTTTGTGTGCCTGAGTGTATATGCTTGTATATGTGTTTGTTTCTGTCTCTGAGTGTGTATAGTTTATCTTCTATTCAGAGTGGGCTTGAACTTTTCCATGAAGTTTTTTTCTTTTATTTGAAGTAATGTGTAGTTGTTAGTCTGGTATATGGGAATTGTTTTGAATTTTCAATTCCTACATTCATATTGGTGTTTAGGTACATTGAATTTTCTACTTTTTGGTAATTCATTATTACTTTTGTGGAGGGATATTCTGGTATTGAGAGCTTGCATTGATCCTATGTAAACTTCTTTGCATTTGTTACATTCAATTATGTAGATTATGTCTTTTGAGTAGCAGCTTAAATCTTTATTTATTATGAATTTTGTTTTGGGGTTTTCAAATGAATAGGATTTTCCTTTTATAATTATATCACATGCTCCACATCTTTTATTCTTGCATTTTGTGCCTCCTTGTGCTGTGTGTGTACACCAAATGTAGAAGATGTGAGCATTTTTTTAATAGATTTTTGAATTGTCACAAGCTTTTAATAACTTTTGTTATGTCTAGTATTTCTGTAATTTTATCATTGTTTTTAAGTTCCTCTAGATTTTTTAAATTATTTCTGTGAATAGTTCTGGGTTGTTTTTAATGTAGGTTGCAACATATGCTAAGGGTTTTTTGTTATGTTTTTTAAGGTTTCATAGCCCTCTAAGCAATATTTTTCAGATAATTCAAATCCTTTATTTATTAGTATTGTTGGGTATCCTCTCTGGTGGAGAGTTGTGTGTAGCTCTTTAAGGTGAGTATTTCTAAGGATTTTATGAGTGATTATGGTACATATTCTATGTGCTAGAGTGTAAGGGATGGATTTTATGCAGTTGTGGTGGTGCTGACTACTGAATTGGAGGTATTGTTGGGTGTCTATGGGTTTGTGTTAGATTTCAATGATGATTTGGCCATTTTCATTTTTAAATGAGGATGTCGAAAAATAATTTTAAAAAGAATATAAATCTCTTTGTGGACCTATTCATTTTAAAATATTTACTTTTTCTCTCTTTAGACCAACAAAAAAAACAATATATATATATATATATATATATATATTGGTGAACGTTATTGAGGGTGACCAGTAGTAATTAAAGTTGGCGACCTTAGTAGAAGGTGACCCGAAGGCTCCCTTTTCAATAGCTACCACACCGAGGTGCAGGGGAGGGCACTACTCCATTCTCTGGATTGCTCCACTTTATTCTAGATCCTTACCTTATAATGCCGAGTGTTAAGCAAGGTGGCATAAGTACCATTTTTGAGTCTTTAGTGTGACTTGACCGGGGATTGAACCCTAGTCTCCTGGACCTTTGCTGAACATTCTATTCATTCGGCCAATGGCCTGGTTGAAATATATATATATATATATATATATATATATATATATATATATGATTATGATTTTTTAAGATTTATTCATTGGGCACAAACTTTTATATGAATATCCAAGAAAGGAACTGATGACTGAAAGATGATAAACTTAAGTTTTATTTTTACTTTCCTTAGATATAGATTGACTTTGGAGAGAGAGTGCAGAATTAAAGGCCAGGGAATCTGTGATTCTATTTTTGGTGATAGCTTAATGATACTTATTATATCATTTTTGCCTTTGAGAAATTAAACTATTTTCTTCAGTGGTTGATATAGTGCTTTTGAATCTTGTTAGAGTCAAAGGTATTTTGAAAAAGATCAATTCTTTCCACTGTGCTGAATATAAGCTTGAGATCTAGAGTATGAAGTATTATTGTATATGATATGGTGATAGTGAAAAATATTTTTGGCCACCTGAAGCACAAATATTTGGCAAGAAGTAGAGCATGATAATAAAGAGTGATAGAGAAAAGAATTCACAGACAGACAAAAAAGAAATGTGAAATAGAGAAAGAAATCAAGAAAATATCTAGTAAATGTAAGATATAATATAGATTTTTTTCTGAATGTCTTTTTCTGAAGTGACTATTGTATTCAAAAAATATTTAAAATATCAATATAATTCAAGTACATACAGATTTAAATAAAAAATTCAACTTTTTCTCTAGAGTAGAGAAAAAGAGAAAAAATATTTGTTTTGTTACATCTTGAGCCACAATAGTAACTGAAAAATGTCACTATGACTTTGGTTAAGTTAAAAGGAGTTTCATATCTCAGCAAACATATGCACATTCATAAAAGACAGTGTCAGTAAATGTTTACATAAAAATCTATATATTCATAGTTAAATCATGTGGTAGCAGTACTACAATACAATGGTTATTTTGAAGATAGCAACAAGTACAACAAAGGAATAAAAAAATGATCTGTTGAGAATTTATTGGAGAGAACAAGAAGAATACAAAATAGCTAAGGAAAAACAAACAAATGACTCAATGTAGAAAATGTTAACAAAAGTAAAAGACAATGTCAATTACAAAGCAAAAGACAAACAAAAAAGACAAAAAGGGGTAACAAAAAAGTCACATAATACAATGGGTCAATTAGTTATGGACTGTTTTGTTTGTGGATAGGGAACTAAACATACTTCTCCAAATTTATAATGCTACTTGTAGAGAAAAGATATTCTGTTTTGTTAGTAAAAATAGGTGATGATAGACACAATATTCAGTAACTATCAATGTAATGGTACATATACTGGTACTGGTTCATTAGTCCCTGACAGCTAGTACATAGCAATTTTCCAGTTTGACATTATCATAATATATATAACATGTAAGGTAAAAATGAAAATGTATAAAATCTTACTGTATTGTTTAATATCATTCTTTTCACATGCTGTGAGAGAAATATTTGGAATTCGATCATTAATCAAATATCAATATGGCACAAATATGGTGGGAGTCCTAGGCCCATTAAAAAAATATAAGATCTAATAGTACATCATCCTATATTCTATAAAGAGGCAATAAAACTATAAAAAAGAATTACAAGTAAAATGAGAAAAAATATTAATAGGTAATTCAAGTTAGTATAAAGAAGCATTATACAGAATAAGTTAGAAATACTTTTATGAAGAGTAATAACATTCAAGTAATATACAATTTCCAAGCCTATGCTTATAGAGAATATTTCTATTTCATTTTTTTATTATAATTTTACATAACATTCTAGAAGTTGAGAGATGTATACTTTCTCTTTTTTCTTTTCTTTTAATGTAAAAAAGAGAGGATTTCTATTGCTGATTTTCAAAGCAGATAGACTCTCCTGAGGCAAGAATTTCTCAGCTGCATTGCTCTGCATTTGACCTTGTGCCAGATGGTACTTAGCTATACATATTAAAGAATACCTAATACTGTTATATACATCTTTTTCTTACAAGAAGAAATAAGTAGAGTCTTGAGCAATCCAGTTCCCTGATGCTATTGTAAATAATGTGTTTGGCTTTTTTTCACAGCATAAAGAAGTTTACATTATTTTTGGTGGATTAGGGTCTGATTTCATGCGAGATAGATCCAATTTAACTTGAGAATATAGATCCAAAAACATTTGATTAATTTTAATTATTTCTTTAACAATATTTAACAGAAACAAATTTACAGGAGAATTATCAATATTCACAATTAATCATACTCAATCTTCTTTTGTGATCTTATTAAACCAGTATTATTGATTAAACATGATATATATATGGTTTTATATACATGGTCTTACTCTTACAGGTTATCAGAATTATTATATTTTAGAATTAGTGAGAGAGAGAGAGAGAGAGAGAGAGAGAGAGAGAGAGAGAGAGAGAGAGAGAGAATATACACACATGCATGTTGCAGTTTAAAAATAAATTGTGCTCAGTATATATATATATATATATATATATATATATATATATATATAAATTTCAAAAATCTAATCAAAATAACAAATCATATACACTTACAATTTGTTAAACAAAACTGAACATACTAATTGCAATGTATATTCACCAACAAAATAAATACAAAAATAAAACCTATTATTACTAAAATGATCAAATATTTCCTAAAAATATCATGTTTTTTTCTTATTCAGAATAACAGAACCTTCACTGTTTTAAAAGAAAAGAAAATATATATGGGTTGAATATAAACTAAGGCTACCATAGATGATTTTATAGTTAAAAGAATTTGAATTACATAAGATTGGACCAGTAACAAAAACTGAATTGATAACTAAAGGATGTAAAAATCTGATGTAAATACAAGGTTGGCTAAGACTTATTAAAATAATGAAAGTGAACAGTTAAGATTCCATTAAAATATATCCAAAAAGCCATCTTCAACCAGACAGTTAGTTATTAAATTTCCAATATTTACATAAAAAACTAATTTTAAAATGTGTGTAATTGTGTGTGTTTGTTTATGTACATTATGTTTATGTACATATTGTTTAGAACAATTTTTTTGTGCCGCATTGACAGATTGCATAATGCTAGTAAGAAGATGATAGACAAGACAATAAGGTAATTGCAAGTGGACAGTAAATCCACTGTCAGACCAAGCAATCTACTTTGGCCCATCTAATATGCAAAGTTCCACCTAACTTTTTGTTCAGACTGATTATACTACATTAGCAGGTTCAAGTTGGATAAAACTTTAAATATCTTTTGCCATCCGATTAAGACAAGTGGTCTTCTTCATCTTAGCTAATACATTTTCACAAGCAGAAAATCAACAACTGTTGAGAGTTAACTTATTTACCCAGTTCTGATGTCAGAATGGTGTTTTGCTTAATTGTATGTGTTTAACCAACCTCTTCACCACAGGCAAGATGGCACACAAGGTCAATTTTTAAAGTGGATTCAGAATCTTTTTAAGTGTATTCAGAATTTTTTTTCTCCTAGACTGGTTGCCCAAACAAGGCTAAATAATCCAGTCTGCTCTACAATTTACCAATAGCTGGAGGAGAACAGATGGATTTATGCTTTTCCCAAGAGCACTAGTGTCAACATGAAATACACACAATCTCATTCAGGATTTAAACTTGGGTTATTATAGCCATTCCCTAAAATGATAATTATTAGGCCATGTGCCTCAATTGTATGATTGGCGGTTGAAAACTAAGATTACCAAATAGTCATATTTAACTCAAAAAATTCCTCAATGACATCCATAAATTTATCAAGAATTTTCACTAAAAAGTGATTTAAACTTTTTACTGGTGATGATTCAGTGAAACTATTAATAAAAAAACTGGAAAAGAATGAATTCAAATCAAGACTTAGGATTAATTTTTCAGGTAGTCAGTTTCTGACTGCTTATAAGATATTTGACACTGACAGTTATCTAGTGCTTGCTAGTCAACATTCTTGAAGGCTGCAGCTTATATCAAAAATTTTATCTAAGGGTTTGGCCAAACTCTTCAATTTGGATTGCTAAATGTATCAAAAACAAAAATGTATCAGTTTAAAATAATAATTATAATGTCAAACAAATCAAACAGATGAATTTCATGAGTAGAGTATTAAGAGTGTTGGTTTCTAGTATTATTACTTTCTTTGGTTTTATACACCGTGAATCTGATCATCATAACTATATATGCTTACTTTTTAGTTTAAAGCTGAACTCATGACTGATGTTCTCTTACAGACTCCTACACATGGATGTGTCCATGTTAGATGACCAGCAAAAACTTAAATACATTAGCTCTGTGCAGACACTGGATGCAGACTAGAAGACCAACCAGAAGCAATGGACAATAGAGATAGACGCCAAGAGAGAGTTAGGGAATTATGTGGTATCAGCATGACTTGATGGTGGTGATTATTTTTTTAGTAATGGGGATTGATTAAAAAATTAGGACAATTATTGCAAAGTAATATTTTAACTAAAGTAGAATTCATATTCAAGTAGTCTCAACACACTGGAATAAACCTTCAGATGTATTATACCTTTATTCTTTTTAAAATGGCATATAAAAGTTTAGATATCCATTAGACAAAAAATGAAGCTCTTAGGAGAAATAAAATTTCATATGACATTCCGAAAATTGAATAAATCTTTAAAACAGTAAACTACAGCAATTAAGGTTAACCAAAGATTGTAAGAACTAGTTTCAAATAGTTTTTTTTTAAAATTCTGCTTTGCTTATTTATATTTTCAATTTATTAAAAGATCAAAGAATATTCTTAGAATATTTTTAGAATATTTTGTCCAGCAAATATGAATGAGTTGTGGTGATTATCATCTTTGAAGGACAATTTTTAGTTCTCAATCACCTGACTCCAAGAAAAAAAAGAAAAGAAAAGCGGAGATAAATAAAATAATTTCACAAAAAAAATGACAAGTCAGTTTAACATCTGGAAGGGAAAAGGGTCCATGAAACTAAGAATGAGAAAATTGTTTGTTATTACAATCAATATAAGTGTTAAGGAAATGAATATATAAAAGATAATGCTTAGGAATTTTCAAATTGTAATGGATATGGACATCATATTAATGGTGACATATTTACCTAAATACATCCTGACTGCAGATGCATATTCATTAAATTATGATGCAGCTATTAAATTGTAATGCTTGAACAATTTCTGGGAACAATGAAATACAGATTTTGTTAAAATCTCAGCGGAAACAGGTGCCATAAGCCACAACAAATATCAGCTTGTCTTTTGTAAAACAAGCGTAAATGTAAAACAATTTTGCTTTGAAACTTGCTCAGCTGGTGAGCTTATTATAATATATTTACAGACATGTGTGAAATAACACATACATACACACGTTTCTAAATATAAGTTAAATATATATTTGGATTTCTAAGCAGACAAAATCCCATAATTTGTTAGCCAAATTGATTATTTTTCTTTCATAAATAAAAAGGAAAGATGAAGCCACAAAGTAGAAACACCTGGGATTGACAATGTAATAGTGATTGTAAGATTAAACTGAACAAGTTATATAATTCTTTTACAGGTTTGAGCAAGTCAAAGTGAGTTTGTCTATTATTAGTTGCAAAAAAACAAACTACTATTCATATAAAAATAACAGAAATTAGTATCTGAAAGACAATCTTTCATTATCATTATTAATAAAAAGACGTTAATACAAATACAAAAACAAGCAAATGCTGATATATAATATTTTTTTCACTATTGCAATGTTAAATAAATGAAAAATATGAACATTAAAATTGAATTTAGAAAAAATAAATATTCTCTATTCAACATGATATTGCAGAAGAAATGAATTAATAAGTTTGAAATATCCAAAACAACTGCCTTGGAATTAAAACAATAAAGAATGATTTGAAAAGTGGGGTTGTAAAAACTAAGAGGTCTATGGTTTAAAAATGAGAACTCTTTTGTTATAGACTAAGTTGATGCAATAAACTATTCCATAGCTTTCATCAGAATCTCTGAGATGAGAAATTATCATTATCATTCAGATGTGCTCAAACTAGTGTCCTCATATTATTTTGGCTATTGTATCCTCTTGGTCTTCTTCAGGTGCCTGTTGTAGTCAGTAACCTTCTAGGAATTCAAACTGAACTCTTGATCAAACTCATGATAGATAAACTGATGGAGATGTTGATGTTCTGTGTACAAACAACATACTTCCAATTGAGTTCTGGCATATATCAACAAGAAGATGTCTTGTGTATGATTTTGCCATTATCTCTAGTGAGTGTAAATATATACATGAAATACTTTGAGGAAATGGTATTAAGAATAATACCATTGAAGATAACAAAGTAGAAAGATATAAACTCAATAAGACCCTCAATACAGTTCACAGCAGAAAAGAAAGATAAATAAGCTTTCCTGGATGTGCTAGTTCAAGCATCAGTATATAAGCCAAACCTCATAGGACAATATTTGAACTTCAATTCACACTGTCCATACAGTGGGAAAAAGGGATCATCTACTGCTTACAACATTGACCAAAACTCATAAGTGGTGATCTAAACATATATCAATAGGAGATGATCAGCAAGAGAAATACTCTTCAGAATAGCAACTACTCTGTAAACATAACAACTTCTATATAGAATGATCAAGGATAATAGTCAGAAAACTACAACAGTCAGTCGACCTTACATCTGAATGATGTGGGCAAAGATTGAGATCTTTGGTCCACACAACATCAGGTCAATATTCAAAAGTAGTTGCAACCTTCAAAAATATCTCTCAAACTAAGCATTCTTCAGGAAAGAATATGATTAAGAACTGTGTACATTCTATCTAATGCATTTTTAACAGGAAATATAAAGGTGAGACTTATCTCATAAAGTACTAGCCTTAATATTGAATGTCATACATAAAGGTAAGGCTACAGGTACATTGGAAAGTCATAATCTGAAGAGAGATGATGAAATCAGGCATAGTTGATCATATGTAAACAGTCATCAACACTTGTGTAATGAAGATGGTATGATAGATATAGAATAATATTGAAAAATAAGGCAACTGAAAGAATCAATGTATATTTTAGGTTCCAATAAACTCCTTAGGTAGCTTAGCATAGAAATGAATGCCATATGGAAACTTCTAATATAGAAAAAAAAAGAAAGAACAAAAAGCTTAAGATTAAAAAATTCCACCACCTAAATCATAAGATAAATAATAAAAGAAATAACACATCTCACAATAAGCTCCAGGCCTAACATGTAGATGGTGCCACTAATAAAAAAAATCCATATGATTTTTATAAAGTACTAACCTTCAAATGGCATGTGTTAAAGTTTGAGCCCAATTGAATTATTTGTTTACAAATCACAGTTATTTAAGTGAAGCTACTGTGCCATTGGCCTAAAGGTTAGAGTGTTTGCCAATGGTCTGGGGGACCAGATTTCAATCTCAGGTCGAATCATACCAAAGACTCAAAAAATGGTACTTGATGCCTCCTTGCTTAACACTCAGCATTATAAGGTATGGATCAAGGTTAAAGTGAGGGAATCCTGGGAAAAGAGTAGCGTCCTCTCCTATGCCTTGGTGTAGTAGCTATCAAAAAGGAAGCCTTCAGGTCACCCGCGACTACAGTCGCTAACTACTTTTTACTATTGCAAATTTACAAAACAATGGAAAAATCTGAATTTTGTGCATTGATAAGGCATAGCTTTGTGATGGGAAAAAATACTGTTCAAGCAAAGCAATGGCTTGATAAGTGTTATTCGGGCTCTGCTCTGGTGGAAACAATGGTTAAGAGATGGTACGCTGACTTAAAACGCGGTCATATAGGCACAAATGATGCTGAGTGCTCAGATCATCCAAATTCGGAACTTGTTGTGGAAAAGGCCAAAAAACTCCACAAACTCATTTTTGCCGATTGTAAATTGAAGTTGCATGAGATAGCAGAGGAGTTGGAGATATCAGAAAGCAGTGTATTGACCATCTTGCATGAACATTTGTCAATGAGAAAACTGTCGCCTTTGCTCACAGTCGATCAAAAACAACAACTCGACGATCCAGAGCGTTGTTCGCAACAGTTTCAACGCAACAAAAAGGAGTTTTTGCATAATTATGAGACAATGAAGGAAACATGAATCCACCACTTCCCTCAGGAGTCAAATTGGCAGTCAGCTGAGTGGACAGCAGCAGGTGAAAGCCGTCCAAAGTGACCAAAGATGCAAACATTAGCAGGCAAAGTTTTGGCCTCCACATTTTGGGATGAGCAAGGTATTTTGTTTATTGATTACCTTGATAAAGGAAGAACCTTCAATAGTGAATATTAAATAGCATAATTGGTGTGTTTGAAGGAAGAAATCTCTAAAAAAACGTCTACAAATGAAGAAGAAAAAAGTTCTCTTTCATCAAGACAATGCACCATGTCACAAGTCATTCACAACGATGGCAAAACTACAGGAATTGCACTTCAAATTGCTTCTGAACTCCCCCTATTCTTCAGATCTGGCCCTAAGTGACATCTGACAGTTTGCAGACCTCAAAATAATGCTCCAGGGAAAGACATTTGGCTCAGATGAAGAAGTGATATCAGAAACTGAGGTGTATTTTGAGGCCTAAGACAAATCATTCGACAAAAAAGGCATCAAATTGTTAGAGAAGCGTTGGAATCAGTGTATCACCCTTGAAGGAGACTATGTTGATTAATAAAGTTGAATTTTCCCTAAGAGTTTATGTTTTATTATTTAGGCCTGGGACTTATTGAATGATGTCGTATATTCTTGTTCAGTAGAAGAGGCAGACAAAATAACATTAGGTTTAAAGTTACAGGTTACCATGACTAAAGTGTCCTATAGGACAATGGCCTAATTGATGTAAACATTGGTTAAAGGGTGTCTGTTTATCAAGCAATTGTGAGTTTAATCTTTGGGTCAGAAACAAAGGCATATACTAAGTTAGTGGAAGAGACAAGTGGCATCTCAGGGAACAATTGACCAATATAGGATATCTTCTGAGCAAGGACTCTGGAATGTGCGCAATATAGCCCTGTAGATTAAGTAAAGGCTTTGGTTTGAAATTCCCAGAAAGCTACTGATTATAACAGATACATGAAGAAGGCTAAAAATATTGTGAATATAAAAACCAATTTGAGGACACTCATCAGAGTACATCAATCAATAATTATGGCATAACGAATGAAAACATTTTTATGAATGGGGTATTTTAAGGAATGAATCATCAAGAATCTTTTACTTTCTTAGATATTTTTACATAGATTAAATTAATTCAATTAGAAAATTGATAGTATAAAGGTGTAATATTGACCATCTTTTCATTACACTTCGATACAAGGATCATTTAAAAAGTTCTAAGCATCATCCAGAAAAAAACAGCTATAGCTGAACATTTTTGTGGTGGCAACATACTAACACTTCTAATAAAACTACAAAACACTAATTCAGATTTTTCTAGTTTTATAAGTGGTTGTGGGTAGCCACAACAAAAATATTCAGTTATGCTCTTCTTTCTGGGTGAAGCTAAGAACTTTTTGAACGACCCCCATGTACACTTTTAGTTATTTTTAGAACAAAAGATTTCAATCTTTATGGAGAAAGATGCTTTAATTGCATTAGGAGTTACACTAAGTACCAAAATAAAATGCAGGTGATAGAATAAAAAAAAAATGAATGAAAAACTATAAAGAAAACTAAACTAAAATGCTTTGTATTTTAATTGACCCAGTTTCAAATAGAATCTAAACACTTGGTACATCAATGTCAAGAAGTTCAGAATAGGAGATTACATGGATTTGATCTGTTGTTCATTGTGACAGAAGCTATTATAGTTTTGCATGACATTCAATATTAAGACTGGCACTAGTACAAATGCTATGCAGCCTACTGTCAGGTCTCTTCATGGTCTTCATTCAATTACCAATCTGCCTACTCTCTCTTTTTTGTTGTTTTTTATTTTTTGTTTTGCTTTTAGATAATTGATGTACAAGCAGTTTGACAGGAGCTTACTCTTTTTAGAAGAATGAAAAACAACAAAAACATTTGCCTTTTTGTTTAAGCAGTTAATCAGGACTAACATTTTGACTTGGGCAACGCATTGGTTATGCTTTTATTGGATGGTAGACAGTGGATGGGAGGTAGGCACATGTCAAACATCCTTGACATGTCTGCTAGAGGAAGAAAATCAGAAAGGATTGATTTGGCAGATTCATTTCTCCGGATAAAACAATAGGCAGTGGAAGGGGGCTAGAATAAATACATTTTTTGGTTGATTTTAAACAAACATTGGATACTAAAATATCATGACTGCAAGGATGAAAATGGTAAGCTTCTTTAAATATTAACCTATTTAATGCTTGAAAATATTAAATGAATATATTAAATTTCAATTTAAGTTTCAAAGAGAAATTAAATTAAATTTATTTTTCATTGAATAACATAAAAGGAACAGATATATTTTAAACAGATGTACTGAATTGATTATTCATTGTTAACCAAGAAATATTTTATCTTGTAAATTTTGAGCATATTTGCACTTCAATTATGCAAACAAATGATAATATCAATCAATTACTTTTGGTAATGATCAACTTTTAAGCCTTTTAATTATTCAAAGTGTAATTTTAGAATTATAAATAAAAATAATAATATCAATAAAATATATATTTGAAAAAATTTGATTGTATTGTTTTATCTATTTATTCATTTGATATCAGAAAAAAATTAATCACCAGTTTAAGATTTGAATTAAATAGAAAATAATTTTTAATTTTGTTAACAATAAAATTCATATAAAATTGTTCAGTATATTCACATTTAATGTTTGTTCTTTATGTGAAAAACCTAAAAAATGATTCCAGAAGACTTTTGGAAATCTTTTTTTATAGGTTTCAAACAAGAAGGAGAAAATGAAGAAAGTTTACAAACAAATGTAAATTAAAAAAAAAGAAAAATGCACATGTTGAAGAATATTTCTATTAATGAGTATCACACACATATACATACACAATATATATATATATATATATATATATATATATATATATATATATATATATATATATATATATGTGTGTGTGTGTGTGTGTGTGTGTGTGTAAAAAAATTCATTTAATGAAATGAACACAAAAATATTCGTTGAAAAGGAATTTAAATATGAATCATATGATTAAGTAAAACACTTTATGAAATAATCTTAGAGAAAACAACAGAAAAAGGAAATACTAACAACTTGATTTTAAGGAGAGGTTTAATCAGGCTTAAAAAAGAGATAACAAAAATTAATATATAATCACTAGGGATAAATATTAATGCTAAAATTTAATTCCTTTGTGTAACAATTTTATCACTGATATTGATTTTGAACAGGCTTCATTAGGTCTAATAAAAAACAAAGTATAATCTGAAAGTTGTATAATCTAGCAAAATAATTGTATAATAAACAAAAGTTGGTATGACAATAGATCTTTATTTAGAAAGATATTTTGAATTTTTAGTATGGAAAGTATCAAAAGAAACATCTCCATCTATTCTTTGTAAAGAACGTAGATTCATAAATGGAATACAGGGTAAGAGAACTTTTTAATTATATTTCTGGTCCTCCAATCAGTACTCATGAAAACTGAAATGTCAAAATATCATTATGTCTTAAAATGTCTTGGTAATAACCCTTATTTAACCTATATTTGAGAAGCAACCTAAAAGGAAAATTTAGCAGAATAACTTTTTTATATTCATAATTATAATTAAAATGCAAATTACTTTGATTTATTAATCTTTCTAAGTGAATTATTTCAAATTTAGGATTGTATTTTTTTTCCATAAAACATTTTGTATTTTTGAAAAAATATCCTAATAGAAAACAAAACAAATGAATATACAATATTATAACAAATAAAAAAAGAATTACCCTGACCATCTATAACTTGGAGAAGAGTCAGTAATGTTTCAAGCTTTCTTCACACACTTGAGCTTTGTGTTGTTGATATTTTTACTATATATTAGCTGATCAATTCTAAAGGAGTATAATTTGGAAAGAAAGAAAGAAAGAAAGAAAGAAAGAAAGAAAGAAAGAAAGAAAGAAAAGGTTCTCCTTATGAATTATACACCTGAAGAAAACTGAAAAATTGATGGGTCAAAATTGTGTGGTAACATCAATAAAACAAAGATTGCATCCAATGATCCAAGTAATGGTTGAAAAGACTTCTCATTTTTTAAAACAATTTTTCTAAATACAATTGTTCAACCACATTTAGTTATCTTTTAGTCTTTCAGTATAGCATTACAGTTATAGTTATTTCTTTTTTAACAACTAGTAACTCAAGATTATCCACCAACACAAATATCAGGAAGTTTGATGAGCCTACTAGGTTTGTAAAAGCAATAACACAACAAAAAACAATTTGGGTAGTATAACTTAAGAGATATCTATGAGATATGTTAAAAAATATCAAAATTGAAGCTGTATTTATAAGAAAGAAATGAATAATCAATGAAATACTAATTTTCTACAAGAGAGTCTCTTTGCCATTCAACATTTATTTCATTGAGTTTTCTATTAGTCAAAGCACCTCTGAAGTATCTCTTTTGATATGGTGCTAAGCTATGCCATTGTATCTTTTTTAATGTCCCCACTCCTTCAAATCTCTTACCTTTAAGATGAATTTTCAGTTTAAGAAACAAGAAAAAGTCCCACAGAACCATAAGAATATAACTATGGTAGGTTTTAGAAATATCAAACTAACTTCTTAAAAGGAAGTTCATTTTCTTTAAAATTCTACAAGGAAATGAGTATTTTTCCCTTTGAGGAGTATGTTAATAAGCATTAACCTACTGTTTCTAAGATAAGTATAACAAGCACATCAAATTTGACCTAAATTTTCATACAGCATACAAATCTTTACTAGGAAGAAGAGCTGTTTTGAGAAAGATAAAGCTGGATAGTAGATTATCAAATTGATCACAAAAGGTTTGATCTTCTGGATATGCAACTAATTTGACAAGGTTATTTACTGAAAACTAATTGAAAACAAAATAAAAACTCAAGCCAAAAAATATACATTTATAATGGTAAACGTAGAGAATAGCACACACAAAGTTTTAATCTTATTTTACTAATTCGAAGAGCTATCTGGAGATGTATTTTAGAAATAAAAATTATACAATAAGAGAAATTCATAATATTCTAACAGTGGATAGAAAAAGAAATCATAGATAATTAAGTTGAACAGCTTTAATGTTTATGGTAGTTTAAAGAGAAAATCTTTAAACAATTTGATATGTGATAAATAAAAGAATATCAGAAATCTTATTGAAATAATCTATCTGAATAGTCATCATAAAATCTGTTCAAAAAAGATAGCTTAGAGTAAAGGTAGAGAAAATGAAAGATGTTTTGAAAATTAAAGTTTTTATTATGAATAATAGAATTTAAAAAGTCTGTACATTCATTTAAATGAACTGTATTTTTTGTTGATCGTTTTCCATAAATGAAAATAAAAATACTTTCTAAAGTAAAATGGCTATTTTCTCCTAATTTGTCCTTGACATTTTCTACAACTGAAACAAACTGTTGAATAAGAGAATGAAAATGAAAATAAAAAAAATCAGAAGAGGAAAGTGCAATAAATAAATGAATAAATAAATAAAAAGAAAAGATAGAGTAAAAAAAAGGTAAAAACAAGTAAAAAGTGAATCTCCTCTTCAGCCTTGTGATGCCCTGCCTTGCCCTGACTTGGAACACTGATGTTTATTGACTTGCACTGTAGCAGTAACCATGGTGACGAGAGAATCCAGTAGAGACATCATCAGCAAGGCAAATATGTTAGGGAGGAGAAGGACAAGAAGGATGAATGTATTTAGCAGGTGGGAAGTGGGCAGGTTGGTAAAGTAGTGGCTGGCTGGTTGAAGATGATGCACAGTTATCTAGGATTGAAACAGACCAATGAGTAGAGGAACAAATTAAAGAAAGAAAAAAAGAATATTATCAATATCTGTCTATAAACTCTGAACACTTTTCATTTGTTTATTCTTTAAGACATCATGACATCTCAGGGACACCATCTTGTATTCAAATGAAAGATATATTTATTTATCTCTTGACTTGTCTTATATATTAAGTGAGAGTTTCCTAAAAATCATAGTCAATGATATAAAGAGAAAGAAGTCAGTAATTTATGAAGTATATCAATAAGAAAATATATGATAAAAAAGTAGACTTCAGCAAAACGTTACACATGATGTAAGCATTAACAAGGTTCTAAAAATAACAAGTTTCAAGAAGAGATTCAATGCTGACAGTATAGTTAATCTGTTTCAATTTTTAAAAAGTAATCAATATTTTTGCTGTTTTAAAACTTATCAAAACATAATGTCAGTATGAAAGAATCATACTTTTTTATGGTTAAAATGATAAGTGTGTCAAAATCTATTTTTAATATAAAAATACACATATACTTTTAATGTAACATATAATATGATATATAAAATGAATAGATGATTCTTACAGTCCAGTTCTCAATGAATTAATGTAAATTCTGTGAAATCATTTTCATTCATAACAGATAATTGAGTGCAAACACAAACATCCATCTGATTACATTAATACAAGATGCAATCTTTTGAGATTTATACTTGGAATAAAATGATCTAAATTGGGAAACAAAATTTCATTTAACTAATTAGACTAATAACATTTCAATACAATTATCATTGATATTGATTTTTAAACAGATTTTCTTAGTTTATGGTAGCCAATCAATTATTTGATGCTGATGATTTATTTAAATGATTGCATGTGCAGAAAGACTAAGTAATTCAAGTAGGAGATGGGATGAGGAGTATCCAGAGATGGATCAAAATGAAATGGATGCTGGCTTTTATATTCATCATATTCTCAAGTGTTCATCCATTCAGTATTAATTAGTTTCATTGTTATTTAACTTCAAGAGAAAGGATTTACTTTTAAGATCAAAATAAATTTCATTGGAAAATGATATTTCCTAAGTCTTGATATATTGATTTGTAAAGTTGAATATTTTTCTATGAAATATTCTTTCCATTTTTCAACTGATTGTACTCAAGGGCTCCTGATATTTATTAAAAACAGAGGCAGTTTGATTTTGTAAACCTGATCCAATGAAAATTAATTTCAAGCAAGTCCACAAGAAAGAGACAATTCTATGAAAATAATCAAATTGTTCTCCAGTGTTTGGGCTTTGATTAAAATAAACTGAAGGAGTTCTTTATCATATCAAATGTGGTTAGAGTACTGGAGGTCAAAGACTTTCTTGCTTCATTTTATGTATTAAAGGGTGTTTTTTTCTGCAATATTGCAAGAAAAGTATCACATATTTCAGTAGAATATATTCAACTTATAAAAACTAAGATACTCAAATAGCAGATTCAAGTAAATGTTTGCTGGTTATGTTCTGAAAGTAAGCTATCTTTCTTTTTCTCTTTCTTTTGTGTTATTTTTAGACAAGTAATCTTCTGTAAATATTAATCTTAAGTAAGCAAAGGATGGATGCTTTTTTTCCAGCTCAGCTGTATACATAAAGTAGATATGAAAAGAAGTAGCAGATGATAAGAACTAGGAAGAAGGGAATGATGAGTTCAGAAAGTAAAGTCAAAATGACTTAGGAAAACTTTCTATTAACTCATAGTTCCTGGTATACAGTTCAAGTTAGAATATTGGAAAACTGAAAGAAAAGATAAAATGTGATGTATTTAAATGTACAGTATGAAACTTTGTTCCAAATCAATCTTTTTTTTTTATTCCAGATATATCTAAAATATCATTATGTGTGGAGTAATAAACATTACTAATCTAGAATTCTATAACTAAAGTATATTTAATTCAGAAGTGGTTTTAGAACAACTACAAAATCAGTTACAGAAGAAAAGCAATGGGTGGAAATGTTTGAGGCTTTATCTTTAGTGTTGGATTTTAGTGATTTGTCCAACTTCTTTTAAATCAGAACAACATTCTGTCCTTTCCTTATGTGTGAAGTTTGTCAAATAGGATACTTACATGGTGTATCTAATCAAAGAACTCCAATATCATAATGCAAAGTTTATTTATTTTATCTCTTGCCACCTATCATCTGTATTATTTCATGATGAGGATTGTTACTGCAACAGTTTTCAACACAATTTACATTAATAAAATATATAGAAAAGTACCTGTACATTAATTCAGTATTGTTATATGTGAAATTAAAGTTTTTTTAAAGTACTCAATTTATCATAATGTATATAAAAAAAGTTGCTATAAAACTAAAATAATGTAAGCAAATATTTAGCATTATTTTTATTTGCCCAATATTCTAGTGAAACATTTTATGAAATCAAAAAACATCTGGCTTTACTACTATAAACCACTCATACAAAGTGGAGCACTTATCTTTTCTCTGGCCTGCTTAAGGATCACAATATTTTCTAAAACTGAAAAATTCAGGGACAAGAAGGATATTTGCCATTAATATATATATATATATATATATATATATATATATATATATATATAATATTCTGCTTATCTTTATGTGTGCATATACATTATGATTTTAGATGAAGATCCTGATTGGACACTAAAATTTAATTCAGAACATCTGACTGTGGTTCCAACCTCTGACTGGGAAGTTGTATATCACTTATATTTCTTTCTTTTTTTGTTCAAATAATATTAATGTATCAAACTTGAAGAAATGAAAACTAAATCCAACATTTCATAATAAATTTTATCACATTTCAACAAGGCAGCCATCCCTTGAAATTGAAAGTTTAAAATCTGTCTTTGATTTTTTTTAATTAAGTTGATTTCATTATTATTATTTATAGAAAAATGCAATAACTTTTTTCAATCCACTGTGAATGGTATAGTAAATTCACCAAGAAAAATGCAGTCTGGTGGTTAGGATATTATTTTCTTAACTGTTTATACCACATTTACTTTTCTTTGTTAACACTTTGATTATTTTTCCAATAAATAACTGATTTTACCCCAAGCAACACAACTTTACTGTTCCTAATGAAAAGGTAACAATTTTCAGTTATTCTTGCATTAGCAATGATGATAAGTAGATCTTAAAGATAATCTTTTGTTAAAGTAAGTTTATTTCTGTTGTAACCTGTTTTCAACAGGAATTGGATTAACTAAAAAGTGCATGAAGTCAAGACATTAACAGTAATGACTGTCTTGTAATGTAATAAAATTAAAAAAAAATCAAATATAGTTTTAATTGTGTTGAGTTTGATATATCAATATTTTTTGAACACATGTACACACAAATATAAATCTAAAAAAGAAAAAATGGAACTAGTTAAAGTTTCATGTGGTTTGGAGCCAGTAAAGTTTAGTAAGATTAGTAAATTCTAGAACTATCTCAGGGTTTAGCATCCCAAATTACCACAGCATAATCATGGTTAATTCAATTAATCTTCTTGAGTAAGATACACAAAAACTATTGAAGAATTCTGGTCACATGCTAAGAAAAAAACTGAAGAATAGAAGCAGTTAAAATTTAATTCTGATCTAAGAAATTTTAACTGACAATTGCAAAATGATGTATGTTCACAGGGCTGTGGAAAAGCATTTCTAGAAGAATAAAATACTTTATGTAAATGAAACATAGTTTGAATTCTATAAACTATCTTTTCAAAATTAAAATTGAACTTCTTTAATTTTTAGAATTTGAGATGCTAAACTTCATGGTATATGCATGTCCTTGATATGACATATCAGGTGGTGAGGTTCCAGTTATGGAGCTCTGGGGAGTAGGAACTACCTCTTCATTGACTTTACTCACTGGTCCACTTTGATCCTATCCATGGGTCAAATAGATCTATTTGAAAATTATTAGTATGGGATAGGAATGCCTGAAACAATATAACTGTGTGCAAACAAAAGATCATCATTATTATTATATAGGAATAGCTACTTGAAACCATATAATTGTGTCTACATTATTTGTATTAGATAGGAATACTTGATATTATTTGTACAATCAAATGATTATTATTGACAAATAAAAAAGTACAATTAAAAACAAATAATAGCAAAGAAACGCTAAAAATATAGTTATGATTATAATCAAACATTTACAAAGGAATCAAATTTTAGCATTAAATAACCCATGAGGTTGATGGTTTTATTTTAAGGGCATATCAACTTCTCCATGGTTAGTTTGTGTCAAGAGATTAGGGAATCGGGTCCATTGTAGATTCATATTTACATTGGTTGAATAGTTGTTTCAAATGAGTTTTTTTTACATATGGTCCTATAGAATACAAATTATTTTTAAACAGATTTATTTAGTCCACAAATGGGACCCTAACAGGTACTATCACTCCGGGTCAGACTGAACCTGGGTGTAATGGCAATGACTGGGTACCTACACTCCCCGGATCCCCAGAACTGAAGCCCCATCATCAGATGTGTTATATCTAGGACACTCATTTTGATGTGATACTGTCAGCGTATTCTAAGCACCACCGACAGAACAGTAACCCATAAGGGGTTGATATACCGTTAACAAGATCAAACCATAGCACACGCGTTCATAAAACCGTTATAATTTGGGAAACTAAACTACAAGATTGCTAATTTTAGTTTTATTTAGTTTAACCTAGATTATACAATGCTCTCAAGGTGGAAAACATTTTTAGGATCTTTAGGCTAAAAAAACAACAACAAACGAAAACAACAACAAAAACCTCCAGTCGAAACAAAACAATTAAAATAATTTCTCCCAGCCAGTTTCGGGGAAAGACAAGCACACAAAAAATATCGATGTTTTACAATTCTATTTAATTTTCACCATCAATCATTATATTATTGTTAATTCGCTGCTGTGAAGAAAATACCAAATTCAAATAAGTTTAATCTAAAATCACCTTTATTATTAAATAAAAAGAGAAAAGAAATTCTGAGAGGCCTGCAACAATTATTTCGACTTTTTTATTTTTGTTTAATCAAATTGAATTCCATTTTCTGCTCAGTTGATAAATCAAAAGACCGAAAAAAATGTTACGATAGGTTGTTATATATATATATATATATATATACACTTCTTGAAAACAGCCTTAGAGTTTTGTTGTTTTTATCTTCTTTAATTCATTTTTTATTTATTTATGCAGATAACTAACGAGCTGAAATGCTTGCACACGTTGTAACAATTACCATGTGCTCTTTATCTTTCTTTCATCCGCACACATACACATACACGCGCGAGCACCAATGTGTAGTCAATCAGAAATTATAACAGTTTTAATGTCCACCCACTCAAAGACCAGTCCAACACTATTCGATACAACTGCAATCTACAATTATGTCAGTTGAGAGAAGCTGATTCTGTTTGTAGCTTGGCTACTACATTCTACTGTGTCTTATCTTTTTTTATTATAAGTTTTTTTTTTGTTTTTTTTTGCTATTCAATCTGCTGTTCCATTCAGCGCAACCAGCTGGTAGCGGTATCAGAGGGAGGTAAAAAAGGAAGAGAAGGGAGAGGGGCATAAAAAGGGAAAAGCAGGAAAAACAGTCCAACGGGAGGAGAAGGTATGATAGTGGGTGGAGAGAAGTGATTACTTGTCATGCTATGACCTAGCCAGTATTACAGCATATGGTTTATGATGAAAGAAACAATTTTCAAGGCCAAGCTAGTTTCTTACCTGCTGTTAGCAGCAGAAGCGACGGCATTAATGGTGTTGCTAGTAATAGTACCAGCAATAACAATAGTAGTAGTAGTCTTAACTGTAGTTACTGTTAGTGTTGTTATATCACATGTGCCATTAGAGTTCCATGTGACATACTAGATAATTAGAGAAAACATACAAAAATAGGTGTGTATGTGCGTGTTTTCAATCTATACTTAGCTCGAGGGAACGAGTGTAACATGAGAGGTAGGAAAAGGTGAAAATTTAAAAAAAGAAAAAAAAAAAAAAAAAAAGATGCCTAGCTTTAAAAGGTGGATGTTAAAACTCGTTTAAGATTTGAAAAATGTACAAAAGCAAAATGAAACAATCATGTAAGATTTTAAAGACCATTATGATTTGATTTGATTTTTTATAAGTATTTTTGTTTTTAGCCAACCTGGTCCGCACTGCGAACAAAAAGTATCCAGACTTTTTCACTGGAGCAAGAAAAGCAGGTCGATAAATGCTAATTTAGGTTTGCAGCAAAATTTTAGAATGACCTTGAAGGAAAGTGAACCAAAACAGGCTAAGGGGGATGGCGAGGGGGAAAAGGGTACGAAAAGGCAAAAAGAGAAATTGAGAAGGAAGAAGATTTATCATTTAAATTTCGTCATATATTACTTTTAACTTTCAAAAGTGGTTTTAAAAAACGAAAATAAAGAAAAGCTATATTGTTGTTCAGTTTTTAACGTTATTAAATATTTTCATTTCGAAATTCCGTGTCTAATTTCATTAACCTCTTCAAAGAATACATTTTCGACTGTAAAAAAGAAAATTTAAATTTTTAGTATTTTCTTTATTTTCTCTTAGAATGCTTGAATTCTTAAAATCAAAATGAGCGTGATAAAATAAATGAATAACTAAATAAATAAACTAAAATTTAAAAAAATTTGATAAGAGAAACAATTTTACCCATATAGCCACGTGACATTAAAAAGAACTGTTCTTGAAAAGCTCAACAAAATATTAAACTTCAATGCTGTAAATTTGAAATTCAAACCCTCTAGTCATTCAACATTGAACTAGAAAGATAGTCTCCAATTTTTTTTTTCTATTACATTTATTCTTTTCCGTTTTCAAGACAGCTACTAACTAGGTAATTATTTGATAAAGAGTGGTAACAGCAAAATTTAATTAGTACTACTACTAGAAATTCAGATTATGAAACTGCAACTACTCAACTAAAAAAGTCTGTATACCTTCAATCAAAAAAATATTGATCAAGTAAGGGGATTATTTTTCATTAAGTAATTTTATTTACACAATATTCACTTGATTTTTATTTCAAGTAAAAATAAATAAATAAATAAAAAGAATGTAACATGATAAACAACTCCACATTGAGCTACACATACAACAGATATATTTATTGCAGTAATAAGACGTACATCAGCACTTAGTGTAGCCTTATGGAAAACTTATTTGATAAAACCCAATTATCCATTAACCTTGTTTACAAATACTATATTCTCTCAAGCAGTCATGGGTTATCTTGCTGGTATAAATGCATATATATATAATGCATACATTATATATATATATATATATATATATATATATATATATATATATATATATATATGATAGCTGTCCTCTCGGTTTCGAGCGTGACCACCCACTTTGTCTCATGTCCTCTCCCCCTCTCCACTTCCCCCTTAAATTCTGTGTTCGTAGGTGACTCTTCAGGCCAACCAAGCTGCGACAGATATTACCACAGAATTGGCACAACCGTTCAGTTTTGCTTGCAGTGACATTATTTGGGTGCAAGATAGATTTTGCACATTTACGCAGATGGCGTTTGAGACCAGCAAGAGATAGGTACAATTTTCCACATATGTCACAGTTAGCGTGGTGACTTTGTGGACCCAGTGCTGGTCCCTGTTCGCCTTTGCCAATCAGACGTTTGTAAGCGCTGTACTGCATACGGCTATTCTCAAAGGATTCTATGCTTTCGTGAATCAGTTTCTGCCACTTACTTCTATCTGAAGCCATTTTTCCCATTGGTCCGCAGGTAGTCCAGATTGTTTCAGGTAATATTTTATTGTGTCCTTAAATCTCTTCTTCGGTTTTAATGCACTTCTCTTTCCTTCCCATATTTCATTATAGAATAATTGCCTTGGCAGACGGCCGTCATCCATACGCACAATGTGACAAACCCATCGGAGACAACTTTTCATTACCATCGACTGGATGCTTGGTAGCCCTGCTTTTCCTAATACTTCTGTATCTGAAACATGGGACTGCCATTTGATATGAAGTATCTGTCTCAGGCACTGTTGATGGAAACCCTCAAGAAGTTTGAGTTGGTGTTTATTGAGTGTCCAAGTCTCGCTGGCATACAGGAGGACCGTCAAAACATATACTTTATACACAATGATTTTCGTATGCAACTTGATACCATGCTGGGACCACACACGTTTATTAAGTGCTGAAAAAGACCGAAACGCTCTTTCAATGCGGAAGGAGATTTCCCTGTCGAGGCTGCATACCTCAGAGAGGGTACTGCCTAGATATACAAAAGAGTGCACTACATCTAATTTGTTACCTTCAACGAAGATAATTGGTTCTATATAAGGCGATCCAGGTGCTGGATCGTACATGACGACTGTCTTTTTTAGGTTGATATTTAAACCGAATGAGTTACATGCAGATACAAAATGGTTCATAAAGCATTGCAACTCATCTTCAGAATGTGCAACAATATCACAGTCACCCGCATAGAGCAGCCTCCTCACCAATGAAGAATAGACTTTTCTTTGAGAGAGTAGTCTACGGACATTGAAAACACTGCCATATGTCCGATATCTGATGTAGATACCGTCAGAGTTTTCATAAAAGGCTACGAGAAAGACAATGGCAAAGTAGATATTGAATAACATGGGTGCAGAAATGTCACCCTGTTTGACTCCATTGTTGATTGATA
>OY757916.1:50962413-50989913 GCA_963585895.1 Sepioteuthis lessoniana
AAGCAAGGAGGTATCAAGTACCATTTTTAAAGTCTTTGGTACGATGCTATGGTATATACATATACATATCTATATATATATATATATATATATATATATATGAATATATATATTGTCCAAAATAAATTAATTTAAAATAGAGAATAAGTTAACAAAGTTTTCAAAAATATAACAGAATTTTAAGAGATGTTTAAATCATCCCTTTCATTAGTCTTTCCTTTAATAAATAAAACTACTACTTTATCATAGCAGTGAAAAACAGTAAAAAAACTATCTGCCATAATTGAAAAAGTTTCTCTTAATTATTATTCTTAAAGTTTATCTCAGTAAAAATACTATTAGATGGCATTAAAGGGTGAATACTGGTTACTCAGACTTTATTAAGCAAAAGAAAATAAAATATTAGGTAGTTTATAACAATTTTTAGTCAGATATGTATGTCAATAATTTTATACATAAATGTAGTTAATTCATTTCATTAACATTTCAGAGTCTCAAGCATCTTGTTTTAATTCAAGATTGCATTTTAATATATGAATGACATTTAGGTTTGTAACTTGAAACTTAAGAAATAATGAGGAAATTTTTCCTGAAATTTATAAGAAAACTGAAAAGTTTTTAAAGTTCTGATATGGAATATTTATCTTAGCCCACATTTTTTTCTAGCTATTACCTTCGTTTGAGGCATTACCTCCATAAAAATAAATGAATAAATGACTTCTAAAACCTCCAAATAATTAAAGAACATACTGACAACAAAAAATACTATAGCAAGTCAAAAATTTTGCAATATTTTAATATGTGGTAGTTTGCAGCAAATATATCACATGACCACAGCAGGTCAAGTCATGGAAGGTATCCCCTGTGGTTGGAAGTATCACAATATTTAGTCAACTGACATGTGGTGCATTGCTTCACTCTGTGTGAGATTTAAAAGCCACACAGATGAATGTACATCAGTCTAATTTTGGAACTTATGCTTTATAAGTTTGAACTGGGCCGTAACCCAGTACAAGCAACCATAAAGATTTGTTGTGTGAAAGGTGAAGGCACAGTTGATCACAGTACAGTGACTAGATGGTTGAAGAAATTTCACTTTGGTTGCAAGAAATGTGTTGATCAGGTAAGGTCAAGTAAGCCTAAAACCATGGATATGGAGGCCATGTTTTAAGCCATAGAGGCAAATCTGGTGAGTAGCACATGTAAAGTATCAGACAAGCTTGGCATCTCACAGTCTAGTCTGGATTGTCATCTGCAAAACCATCTGGAGCTGCCAAACTGTGCCTCACATTACCAATATGTGTAATAATGAGAACTTCAGAGATTTTATCAAAAATAAATTATATTTTCTACACTTGAAAGTTTTAAAGAATCTTTCTTTTTACCTAAAAAGCCAACTTTCGGGCTCATTTAACTCAATTTCAAAGTCACATCCTATTTATAGAATTTATATTTTTATTAATTGAAAATGAATAGTACTCCATAATTGTTGTTTAATTGCTATTATCTTGGAGACATTATAATTACTTGAGTAAGTCCTTATTATTATTAAGTTGCAAATTGGATTGTAAATTGCTTTATTCTTAAAGTTAGTGTCCATAAAGACTATTGCACAAGCAATCCTGCCATGATGTGCTGTTCTTGTTTTAGTAACATGCAAAAATTAGATCATTATAAAAAAGAATACTTTATGTTCTAAATATAATGTCAATAGTCAACTCTACTCCATCATTCTGATACAAAATTCAAACAAGCAAGTTCCTTGCCAGTTTCTTCATGTTTGTTTTCATTAACACATGTTTAATGAACAGTAAACTCATGAAATATGAATTAGAAATTTGGGAAGTTAATCATATCTAAGCAAGTTTGTTAGTACAAAATGTAATTTGATTATTTTGTTGTTTTTCATTTTCATAAGCTTTTTGAGGTATTTTGTGATTGGTACTTTCAAAACATATTTTATACTGAAATAAAAAGACAAGTTTGAACCTTTTGGTCATTAGAGGAAATATTTATTCATGAGAAAAAATTATTTTAAAGAATTTTTATGCAAGTTCCTGGCAATTCTAAATTTCTTTTTCAATTAATCTTTTTGACAGTAGTTTGGTGATCAAAAAAATAGCTTAATTTTGTGGCATGATTACTGAATATTTCTATTTTAAATTGCTTAAAAAAACAAGTGCTTTAAAAGAAAACACTTTTTAATAGTTTTTTCTATTATTAAGTAATAAAAAAAATTGATACTTATGTTCTTGAAAGTAAAAAATCTTCAGAAATATTAAAATATACTGATTTCAGAGGTAGAGATCATTCTATTCTAAGATCATTCAGTATAAATACAATTTGAAACACAAACCAGAAGTTCCTTCTCTCTCATTGGACTTTATTAAATATCTGTTAATCCTTTAACTCTTTATTCCGTTTAGCCTACATCAGAGGTATTCCTGCATAAGGTATTGCAGATTCTACATGTAAAAAATAAATACAGTAGATTAAAATGTAAAAAACTGAAGATTTTCAGGTTCAACTTTTTATTAAACAGAGTGAATGTAGACTGTGTTCAAAATAAAGCTTAGGTTAGTCAAAACATTGTGGAAATAACAAAAGTAAAAAGAATGAGATCAATAGTTCAAACAACTCTTGAAATAATAATGGCTCATCTAAAAATTACAGATTTCTTTTTAATAGTAAGTGTTTTTCTTATTCTATTTCCTATAAAATACTTGAACCTACTTTTTGCTGTTAATATTGATTAATTTCTAAAAGTTTTTTTGATTATTTTTAAAACTGTTTTAAAGCCTGTAATAATTGAGAAAATAAAAACATGAAATATGTTCAGAATAGATATAACAAACTATAGAGCTATACCACAGAAGTTGGTAATCATTTTTATAGTAAAAGAATTTCTTTTAAAATCATTTTCTTTTTCTTTTATGACTAAAAAAAGACAGTACACTAGCAGGGATAGATCAATGGCACTGAGAAAAGGAAATAGAAACTGGTCAAAGTTTGCAAAGTCTAAATCCTTTTCTTAAGGATTATATTTGTATTTCCCAAATCCTAAATGTTAAAATTATCAGATAAATATTGTAGTAAGTTTTAATGAAAGTTAAGACTAATTAAGTCTTTTTTCTTATTCCACAAATAAAGGTTGAGTGACACATTCATTATATTTTTACAGATAAAATATCTGCTTAAATAGCTTTAAATGTGTGAAATGAAGTCATTTCCAAAATCTGGTAAGCTTTCCATCATCGATTTTTTGAAGAATAAAAAAGAAAAAAAGAAACAACTAGTAAATTTAAAATTTCAGGAATCTATGTTAAAATTTAATGTTTTAATGATGGAGTAGAGTTGACTATTGACATTATTGACATAAAATTTCAGGAATCTGTGTTAAAATTTCAGGAATCTATGTTCACAGCACACAAAAAGAAATATGTGTGACAAGTTGAACATTTTAAGACAGCTGTATCAACTATTGAGTATAGAGAAAAAAAGAAAATTTTGAACTATATATATATATATATATATATATATATATATATATATATATATATTAGTAAAGTAGTAAAGTTCGTGATCATAGTCAAGGGTGACTCGAAGGCTCCTTTTTTGATAGCTACTACACCAAGGTGTAGGGGAGGGCGCTACTCCTTTACTCTTTGCCCCACTTTACCCTTGATCCATTCCTTATAATGCAGAGTGTTAAGCAAGGAGGCATCGAGAACAATTTTTTGAGTCTTTGGAATGACTTGATCTGGAATTGAACCAGGTCTCCTAGGCCATGGGCAAACACTCTAACCATCATGTCAATGTTATATATATATATATATATATATATATATATATATATATATATATATATATATATATATATATAAAATTAACTACTTAGAGTAACCTATTTCATATATACAATTATTAAAATCAAATTAGAAGTGTTTGTTTTAAAAACTACTTATTGTTACTTGCAACAGTTTCAGATAATAATCACATGAAACTTAAATTATATAATAGTTTAATGTAAACTATTTTAATTTGTTTTTAATAATAATAATTTAACTCTGACCTTAGAGTACTGAGTATTTTTAAGTATTATAATATATATATTTACACACATACATGCATTTGTATATATATATATATATATATATATATATATATATATATACTGCAGAGCAAAAATCTATTAAATAAATTCAAATTTTCTGTTCTCAAAAAGAGTAGCTTGTTTTGACAATGGAGATTTATATAAGTTTGGGAAAACTACATCAGTTGAGTATTGTCTGGGATTGCCTTCATGAATCCTATGAATAAAATCCTGGAAGGATAATAACAGAGGGATAAAAAGTGTAAAACAATATCATTGGCACATTGTATATGTGTCTACAATCCTATATGAACAAAAGCAAATGAAGTGTCATATTAATACTGAAATAGCTTAACTGTCATTGATTAATGAGTGAATCTAAGTTTGTTTTGAATATTATGCATGATTATAAACAACTCAATAGAAATACTATATAATCTTGTTGGTTAAAATGTTCACAGGTCCCAGTGGACAAGTTTGAATATAACTAAGTTTCTGCTCAAGCATAGCTATAGATATCTTCAATTATAGAGGGAAAAGGAAGTGAAAAAAATGCAATGTTTAAATTGTTCTTGAAAATTATCAAGTGAACTTTGTTTTTAGAGGACAACACTAGCTATATAACTACTAAAAATCTTTTCAGTTGTCACATAACACTTGTCAACATAATTTTTGGTGCCAAGAAACAAAACACGTTTTCTAGCTAATTTGATGGTTCTGATTCTGAAAAGTTTTTCAAGGTTAGCATTTCATTTTTGGAAAAAAGATCAATTTATGATCTTGATTGATTGCAAAATTTAATTAATAAAGGTCATAGAAACCTATTAATTTTCCAGTAGGCTGAGCAATTTATGTCAGCCAACTGAAATAAACTATTTTTATAAGAAAAATTATGTTTTTGAGTCAAAATTTTAAAAGAGAAGTACCAAATTTTCCCAATTTATTGCCAAAATTCAAATTAACAAATAGACTTCATCAGTAATACACTTTAGTAAACCTAATAATTAAGGTGATATAAAAAACATGAAACCCTAAAATCTTCTGTTTGATATTCATGAATTTATCCCATCACTTTTGTCCCTTTACTACAGAAGGAAACCAAGCACAAGGAAAGCTTTAGTTTTCACAGTGGTAAAGAAACTCCAAATAAAGACATCCCAATTGAATGTACCAATTCCATTGTACATAATGAACACCATGAAAATAGTTTCACCATAACATTAGGAAACGCATTAAGGATGATGAATTTGTTCATTCAATGAATGACTTGGAATTATGCACTTGGACATCATTTGTTGATGTGGTGAAAAACATCTTAGGCAATTGCCAGGATAAAAAATTCAAGGAGTTAGTGGAAAAGCTGTTAAAAAGTCTACAGGACACAGGCACTAATATGAATATTAAGGTTCATTTTTTACATAGCTATCAAGATAAATTTCTGGATAATTGTGATGATGTGAGTGATGAGCAAGGAAAATGAGTCCATTAAAATATCAAAACAATGGATGAGCACTACCAGGGATGGTGGGGCATACAAATGATGGTTGACTACTTCTGGAATATCAAAAGTGATTTAAATAACATTGAACATGACAGACAATAAAAAAAAAGAAAATTTTTATTATAGTTCTTATTTTCACAAAGGTTTTATTTCTGCTGTTAGTTTTTAAATGATTTGATGAAAATACTTATATAATCAATCATGTTATTTTTAAAGACTTACAGTTGGATTGTTATTGCAAAAATAGTATTTCTCAATAAGAGACTGTTATATAGCCATGACCAACCATACAAACACATAATACATATACATCTACATATGCATGCAGAATCATAACGATGACACAGTCTTTTAGAAAAATATACCTCTCACTTTATTTGAAAGGGTTGTGTGTGAGAGGGAGTTGGAGACTGAACAGAACTGCAACATATTGACCCACACTCTAATGGCCATAACCGCGTTTCTTTCCTGTTCTCCTGTGCTGCTCAGCCGGAGGCCCGGGGGCCCAGCTCTCTGCAGGGAGCTGTTTTCTCTACAGCATCATTTCTCCAACCCCTTCTGCTAGGTGCTGGCTTTCTCTACCACATCTTGTCTCCAACTCTACGATCTCCAAACTGACGGACTTCCTGTCTTCACCGAGTTATATAATAGTTCAATCGCCCACTCAATCTTTGGAATGGCATGTTTGATTGTCATCAAGCAGAAATAACTGTCATGCAGTTCACAGGTCACTCTCTTCTGGTGCATCAGTCTATGACTGTACCGTGGGATTTTAACCCTGTCCCATATTGTCAGCCAAGCCAATGGAATATGCACTTCCGTCGTCTTTGGAATGGCATGTTTGGCGGGGTCAGAGGTCAATATACAACAAGACCAATATTTGTTGGTTCAAATTGAGGGGTTTCTACAATTTTGCTTTGAGAAATATTCCCATCAGTCAATATCATATATACCGAAAACAAAATAAAAAATGCTTTTTTCCAAAAATGAGACAGCAAAAATGGTAGCTAACCAAGAAAAATATTAGGTAATTTTCAGATTCAGGGCCTTCAAATTAGCTAAAAAAAGATGTTTGGTAATTTGACAACATTTCAAATTTTTTTTTTTTGTTGACTAGTTTAATAGAATAATATGAATCTGTGCAGTAGATAATTATGGCAACAAGATTTTGATGCTTAAATGAGAGAGGGAAAAAATGTTACTTTTAGCAGTCAAGAAATTGTTTTTTATCTGACAAATTATTTGGCTAACCTTACAACGGCAAATCTAATTAGCAGTTTGCTATGTTCATTATTAAATAGTTTCTATTACAAGGTATCTTTGACCATTTACTCTAGAATTGTTGGTTGTAAATTTTCTCCAAATCTTTTAAATATGGCTACCAAGATCTTCCAACTTTCAATCTAATATCTACAATTGGCCTATGCTTAGGAAAACTCTTCTAGCAAAAATTTACTTGGACTAAATCAAGTGTAGCAAAAGACTAGATTTATAAATTTGAAAAAGTGAACTTTTGGAGATGAATTGCATAGTTAATAATCAGTAGAGGGTCTACATATTTTTTGAAATTACCTATATAATATAATTTGTAAGCAGTGAAATTAACCACTGTTTACATATTTATCTAATAAGCAAGCTTTGGTTAAAAGTTATTTTTTACTCTACAAATTAAAATCAAAATTGAGGCAATCAATCTAAATAGGGGTTACTATCATGATTCTAAAAGTAAGAATTTTGTCTTTTTTATCAAACCAATAACAAAAAATTAGTTAAAATAGTTAATTTTTTTTCTTACTAAGGCTTCTTAGGTTAAAATTCAAATTATATTCATAAACTAAAATTTCATTAGATCTCACATTGTAAATTATTTCAGTTCAGGTTAGATGAAATCTAAATGCCAACTTTTCTGAAAACATGACATACTAGATATACTGGGTTTTTGAGAAAATATATACTTGAAAAATAATGTATATTTAAACTGATTAGAAATGAAAAAAATACTTCATGTAAATAAGTTTTAACTCAGTATTTTTGTAAACTGATCTGATATATCCCACAATAATTCATTTCAATCAATTTTGTGAATAAAGGTTAAAACTCCAAGTTTCCACATAACATCATTTATATATAATATCATATTTATATTTCAACAAATCTTTTTGCCCCAAATTCATTTATCATTTTAAAAATTTTTTCTTAAATTGTTGATTTGGAATCCTTAAAAAACATATTCACCACTTATAAAAATCCAATTAAGATCAGTTTTGTCTTTTTATAGTAATATGTTAATGTATATACATTTTATATTAGTAAATTTTAACAGATCTATTTTGACACAAACCAGCTTTCAATACTTAAATAAAGGGATGATCTTTTGGTCACAATGTCTTCTCATTTTGTTCTAGAATTTTACATAGATATATGATTCCAAACTCTTTGCCAAAAATATTATCAAATGTTTAATACTTGCCTTTAAATTATATTCACTCCTTGGCTATAGTTTACAATTTGAAAATGTAGTAGCCCAATGTTTTAGCTATCATCCATTGTGTATGGCCATGCCAACCCTGTACCAAGTAGTTGCACACCAGATTTCCTAAAGGAAATCTTCAGGCATATGCAACATTTTATGCACACACACACACACACACACACACACACACACACACACACACACACACACACACACACACACACACACACACACACCTATCTTTTTTGCTCAGTGGGCTGGGGCTGTAGAATACGACTGCTTCTTTGCAGAGGAGTAAGGCTCCTCAGCTAACGAGTGTCCTAATTATGACACTAAATAATCTGATGGTGAGGTTCCAGTAAAGCTGGAGCTCTGGGGAATGCAGGGTACCCTTTCATCACCATTGCTCCCAGGTCCACTGTCTTGCAGTGGTAGCATCTGATAGGGTTTTATCTATGGGTAAAATAGAAGTAAACTGTGTACTTATACTAAACTGAATTGTTTGAAATAGTACTGTTTTTTGACATTGAAACTGTGTTCTTATGCTAAACTGAATTGAATGAAATAGAACTGTGCATATGTATAAAAATGAATTTGGCATTAATAACCTACAATGGTTGATGTGCCACCAAACCAAACCAAACCAAGCTATCCTTTTGCTCATTGAGTACTGAAAATTTTAAGACAACTACAAAATTGTCAGATTTCTTTCTTCAACATCTTCTGCATATCTGAAATAGCTGCAGGTTCAGTCCAGCCCTAGAGGCTAAAGAAGAAAGGTTTTTAAAGGCTAAACAAGTGGTAGACATAAAGATCTAATCTGGAACAAGTAAAAAGTTGGTTCAGGGTGGTTAAAAAAGAAAGAGAGAAAGGACAGAATTTCTATAAGCACTTGAGAGGAATCCAATTTAAAATCAGCAAGTCAGTGGTAGAAGATTCAACTTTAGACTTTTAAGAATTTATCAGCTAAATTGATATTGATCTTCTGTCTAATAATCAATAAGGGTGAGGGATGAAGAGGAAACAGATTTATCATAATAAACAAATGCAATTGTCTTATTTTTAGCTGTGTGTTATTTTTATGTTTGCAACAACCAGTTTGTTTACAGTTTATACACATTCTTAAAATGCAGTCATTTGTTCTTCAAGCAAAGAAAAATTGTTAAACGAGAATGAAATGAAAATTCATTCTTCACCACATTTTGTTTATATTTTCAAAAATTTTCTATTTTTATAAATCATCTCTCATTTTTATTTCAAGAATAATACTGATTTTGAATTGGCAAATTTTGACAAGATTTTCTTGATTCTATTATTTTTCTTTTAGTTGTACACAAAAGTATTTATATGATTTGAGTATAATGGATTTTGCAAGAACAAATTTGGATTTTATAAGAATTCTTTTTTAGGCAGATGAGTCAGACCCTCAGTTCGTTAGTTAACTATGTTTCTGAATGAATTTCTACACAAAGAAAGGGAATGGACATAAAAAATAGTGGTAGTTTAATGACATAATCTTGGATTAAGTTTAATTGTAATTAACTATTTGATGATGAGCCAAGCAACTGACATGGAAAAAAAACAATTCTCCACAGTTTGTAATATTTAAAGTGGTAGAGCTTAAAAGAAAGTGTAACATTTCTAAACAGAAAAATCAAAATTGAGTGAGTTCCATTATTGTAGAACAAATAAATGCTGGAGTGGTTGTTTTGAATTCTATATAAATATAAATTTTTGTCACATGCCTCTGAAACAATTGGATCTACATAAGATTTATCTTGAGAAAAGTTTTAATAAGTAAGGATTAGTGATAACAGAATTAATAAAAAAAATTATCATAAGCATTATATACTGTTGCATCTTCTAAATTGCAAAATTAAATAGAAATGTATATTTTTCTTTGCATTTCAATAAAACTTATGAAGAAAGTAAAGCATAATTAACCCTTTCATTGTTCAAGGCAAATTGGAAATGTCTACTTACACATTTTCACAAGATTTTATCCTCTATTTTAAATGTGGTTTGAGAACCATGTCTGATTCTCAAACATGAAACACAGAGCCAAATGTGGCTTTTAAAACAGTGAGAGAGTTAAAAAGTCAACATGAAAGACATTATGCAAAAATACATGAAACTATAGATAATGCAATGAGTTTAATAAAAAATAATGTTTCAAAATTTCTGAGATGAGAAATTGTTAGTATTTACACAATTTACATCCCATCTATTTTCAACTGAGAATATAAAGATGAAACCTGCCACCCCTTGAAAGTAAGACAAGAGGAATACTCAAAAGTAGTAGTCCAAAGAGAGATAATGAAGGCAGGCATAGCTGATCATGTACATAAGGAAAAGGGAGGTCATCAACATGTGTGGAATGAAGTTAAAATAGAAAACAACACTGAAAGATCAGGTGATGAAAGGAATCAGTACATATGCTATAGGCACTAGTGATCTCTCTCCTAAGTATGTCAAGCATTACAGATGAACAAAATATGGGAGCTGTTAATTAAGGAGAGCATAGGGCCCAAAAATCAGTAATAACAACATCAACCGATTGGAAAAAGAAAAGCATACATGGTCTGATTGAAGAGTCAGACAAAATAACATTAAGTTTAAGGCTCTTAAAAGTGGTTTCCAAATTGTCTCAGGATATTGATTAAGAGCTTCTAGATGGAGTCTAACTGGAAATCATGAGTTCAATCAGTGGAAAGAAAAGCAGCTTTACAATGGCGAAATAACCAAGAAAGCAAATCATTTGATATGTAATATTTCAAGGTATGCATAGTGGAATGAGAACACTCTAGCCTATGATAATTTAATTCCATGGATTGAAAAAATAATTTAGTTTGGAATTCCCTGAAGGTTATAGACTACAACAAAAGAGACCTAAAGAAGACTGGAGTGCACAGCAACTGAAATATTGGGAAAATAACAACTAAGATGATGACAATAGTAAGAAACATGTAAATAGTGTAAATAAAAAAATATTCACTACTGAATCTATCAGAAATGATAACATCTTTTTCCAACTTAACTTTATTCAGTGTTATTTTAATTTCTAATAGATTCAGTAGTGAATAATTCCTTTTATTTATAGTGTAAATATGAATAGTTGGTAACTATAGTCGAGGGCGACCTGAAGGCTCCCTTTTCAATAGCTACTACACTGAGGTGTAGGGGAGGGCACTACACCTTTCCCTGGGTTGCTCCACTTTACTCTTGATACATATCTTATAATGCTAAGTGTTAAGCAAAGATGCATCAAGTACCATTTTTTGAGTCTTTGATATAATTTGAACAGGGATTGAACCTCAATCTCCCAGGCCACTGGTGAACACTCTACCCACTATATCAATGGGCTGGTATATATATATATATATATATATATATATATATGTATAGAGAGAGAGAGAGAGAGAGAGAGAGAGAGAGAGAGTGACTTTAAAATGCTTCTCAAATAAATCAGAAGAGAATTTTATGTGAAAAAAAGGACATAAACATAAAAATTCTGAACTTTATTCTATAATAACTTATTAGGATTAAAACTAGAGAAAAAAAAACCTCCCATAGAAACTAGTTCAAATATGTATAGTAATTGAAGAGTTTGTCACCAGAGCCCAATAGAGAATTAATATGAGGTCAGATGTCAACAGACTTGTAGATTTTGTAAAACCTATTTTTAATTTTAAACATACATCACACATAAAAGAAAACACCAAAGCATCTGTTAAATACTCAAACAGACTTATAAGATCTTATATTTCTGCATCTCAAGGTTTTAAATATAAATGGCTTTAACTACATTTGAAAACCTAATTGAAAGTTAAGAAATTTGCATTCATTTTTAAGCCTGATTTAGCTATCCATATACAACCTCACAACATCTATAGCATAATGTTTATCTGAAAACAGCTGCAGATCTCCTATCTAACATATAGCAGTAACAGCAAGAGATGTATATCATACAACTAGCATGGTTAACTTGGAGATGCCTAGGTTAAAATAATTTTTTTTTCTTAAGTTTATTTCAATAGGAGTATATGAGTTTTCATAAAAATAAAGAACATTGTAATCAAATACTGACATTTTACTTAAATGTAGTAATGTTTTTCATCTTTGAAATTTGACAAGCTACAAACAATGCCACAGCATCAACATTAGTTAATTGTCAATATTGATAAATTAATAACTGAATACTGTGATACAAAGTTTTGGCTAAAATTATAGGTTACTCAGATCCTGGAACTTTGAAGCAAACTGTTTTGAAATAATAGTATACATGGGTATGATCAAAACCAGATTTAGGCCTTAAAAGGTCCATGGACTAATAGAATTTGGGTTACCTTGTTATGTATGTTTACTAATCTCTAGTATAAATTTAAAAAGATATATTTTGTACAATATTGAACAAAGTAGACAAAATGTTGCAAATCTAAAAAAGATACATAAAAATGTATGTGTAAATAAAAAAGATGCATCAAAATCTAAATGGAGCCCTTTAAAAGGGACTCATAAAATTAAAAAAACCCACTTCAATTAGAAAGGCCCAAATACTATAAATTGTTTCAAATTAGTTTAAAGGAACTCCATAACATTAGAAAATAAAGAAATCTCATCTATTCTTATATCTTTATTTTTTAGTTTTATTAGGAGCCCTAGACTAAAGGGCCCTTGGAGGCCCCTCTAGTTTTGGGGCCTTTGGGTTGCAGCTCATACTAGTTCATATGTAACTGAAGCACTGGGTATGCTACATATAAGTATATTGCTGTAGCAGTAATATGACTTTTCAATCACTAAACAAATAACATTTCAAGTGATTGATTTAAAGTAGTGCTCATAAAAATAAGGAAAATCCAAGAGAAATGTCATTAAAAATAAATAATTAATCAATATATAACAATATTTTTATAAGTTTCATGTTTTAGAAAAGACTGAACATTTTCAAGTTTTAAAGATTTCATAAAAAACAAAAATAAATTGATTTCTTGAAATAAAAAAAATCTATTTAAAGTGAATCATTAACCTATTTACTTTCACAAATGAGAAAACTCACTTTAATAAGATTACAATTTAATGACATGGATAAGTCATTTTACAATAATATATCTAATTTTTTATCAAAATGGTAGTATCTCCTTGTTCAAACAAAGGAAATTTATATATCTACTTTAGTGATATAAAATGTTGAGTCTGCCAACAATGAGGTCGGTGAAGAAGTTCATACAGAAAATCCAGATTCACAAATCCAAAGGACAAGAATAAGATTAAAAATCCAATTTTCTGATCCAAACAAGGCAATTTCACTTTTTAAAAAATACATTGCTAGTCGTTAAAAAAAGCAACAGCTTTTACTGAGAAGACAAATTTTTCAATCATAACCATTTAAAATGGAAATAGATTATTGTAGAAATTTGTCTTTTAAGCCAAATAACAAACAATAAGTAAACTACCCTTGGATCTGACAGCAGAGGTGATTTTAGAGATCTTTCAGATACAGTGGGTTAAATTCAGGTCAGTCATGTTTTATTCATACTGAGAGTAATGCTGTCTATTAATAATGAAAAGTTCTGTTTAAGCAAATGGGTTCAAATAGGCCATGTTGAGAACCACTTGAGAAAAACTTTACCATTGGGAGACTCCATGGCATCTTTAAGTATTTTTTTAGAGTTATGTCATGATAGATAAGATTGTATGTGGCAAAGATCAATTTGACTGTGAAGTCAGTAGTTATGTTCTACTAAAAAAACTATTTCTTTATCTATTTATTTAATAATAAGATTAAATGAGATTCCACAGCCATAAGTTCAATATTTTTTAGCCAAAGAGAAAGCAAATATGAAAATTATCTTTGAGAAAGCAAGGCGGATAATTTTTCTTACTGATATTAGTTTACAGATACCAACTTAATTAAAAGTAGAATATTTAACTTGATATGAAGTGTTGAAAAATTTTGTGAAGCAAATGACTAAGTACAAACCAAAATGCTTACTTCATTATGATAAAAAGTAAAAAAATTAAGATATTCTCTGTCAAGTATGTCTTATAGCTTGAGAATGTGTTTAACTTTTGTGAAAATAGATTGGTTTACATCTAGCTAGTCGTTCAAGTCTTTAATCTGCAGTCTATTCTAATAATAGACATGGTAGTTTTCCTTTTATTTTGTCCCTGACAGTTTTCTCTGTTTTATTTCTTTTATAACCAAAAAATAATAAACAAAATAAGCTGTCTAAAATAATTGTCTAGGTAGTTACATTTTTAGTATTAAAAAATAAAACAAGATTTGAAAAACATTTTCATTGAAAGGGCTAACAACAAACGGCTTTAAATAGAACTATCCAATATGCTATATAAAACTGATGAAAAGTTCTTGTGCCTAATAAGATCAATGACAACAAAATGAATTGAGCATAATAGTTAGATTTATAACTATCTTCGTTTTATTCCTTGAATATTCCAATTTTTGAAAATTATCAAATCATTTACTCAGGACATTTTTCTTGTTTTCCTCCTTTCTTTTTAAACTGTTTTTTTTAATAAATAGATCAAAGAACAAGAAAACTAATAAGGCATTACATCCCAGAGACAACGTTGACAGACTATATGTATCTAGAAAAGAGGGAGGAAGAGGACTTGCCAGCATTGAAGACAGCGTTGATGCATGTATACAACGGCTTGAAGACTATATAGAAAAACACGAACGAGGACTGATTACAGCCATCAGAAATGATATGGACAACACGATAGACGATAGAATGACAACAACTAGGAAACAAAAATGGGAGGAAAAACAATACTATGGCCACTTTAAACGACTAATAAACAACATCTCACACCAGAAAACCTGGAACTGGCTAAGAAAAGGAAACCTTAAGAGACAAACAGAATCTTTCCTAATAGCAGCACAGGACAATGCCATAAGGACCAATCATATCAAAGCAAGAATAGATAAGGCACAACAAAACAGTAAATGTAGGCTATGCGGTGATAGAGACGAAACGATCAATCACATAATAAGTGAATGCAGCAAATTAGCACAGAAGGAGTATAAGACGAGACATGACTGGGTCAGCAAGGTAATCCACTGGGAAATGTGCAAGAAATTTAAATTTGACCATAGTAATAAATGGTATATGCACAACCCAGCACCTGTCCTAGAAAATGACACACATAAACTCCTATGGGACTTTAACATACAAACGGATCACCTAATCTCGGCCAGAAGACCAGACCTTATAATAATCAACAAAAAAAAGAGAATTTGCAAAATCGTTGACTTTGCTGTCCCAGTGGACTACAGAATAAATCTGAAGGAATGTGAAAAGAAGGATAAGTACCTCGACCTTGCTAGAGAATTGAAAAAGCTGTGGAACATGAAAGTGATGATTGTGCCAATTGTGATTGGTGCTTTTGGCATAATAACTAAAGGATTATTAAAAGGCCTGGAGGACTTGGAATTTGGCGGACGGGTAGAGACTATCCAAATGACAGCATTGCTGAGACGAGTCCTGGAGACTTGAGGAGACTTGCTGTCACTCAAACTCCAGTGAAAAACCATCAGTTAACACTGATGTGAAAAACTCTAAAGGAGTAAATAATAAACCTTAAACCTTTGCTTAAAATTAACCATTAAGATGTCATATGCTCATTAATGAGAAAAGTAATTGTTTACTTCATTAATGTTAATATCATATTAAAAGTTGCTTAAATCTTCTTGGTATTTTGTATACTGGTATCAACTCTTTTAAATGACCACTGATGCTTTACAAAAATACAAAATCAATGGTTGACTCACTCGATGGTGACACTGACTTCTCAACATTGTTGCTGGAGACTTGCAAGAAGATATATTAGCACCATATATGTTTATAATCTACCTAGATTACATATTACAAATGTCAATAGATCTAATAAAAGAAAATGGTTTCACATTAAAAAAGACAAAAAGCAGATGATATCATGCAGAAACTATGACAAACACAGACAACACAGATGATCTAGTGTTTCTCACAAATACACCTACCAAAGTTGAATCCTTGCTGCATAACCTGGAGAAAGCAGCAGGGGGCATTGGTCTTTAAGTGAATGCAAATAAAACAGTTCATGTGTTTTAAAAAAAGAGTCATCTCCATTTTAAGTGGCATGCTGCTGAAATTAGTATACCTTGGCAGCAATATTTCATCTACTGAAAGTGATGTCAACATATGCATAGGGAAGGCCTGGACTGCTATTGACAGGTATGACACATATGGAAATCTGATTTCTCTGATAAAATAAAATGAGATTTCTTCCAAGCTGTGGTTGTGTCAGTACTACTGTTTGGATGCACCACTTGTACTCAAATGAAACTCATGGAGAAAAAGTTACATGGGAACTACACAAGAATGTTATGTGCTGTTTTGAACAAATACTGGAAGCAGCATCCCACAAAACAGCAGTTGTATGGCTACTTAACTCCCATCTCACAAGCCATACAAGTAAAATGAATAAGACATATTGGGCACTGTTGGAGAAGTAAGGATGAGGGCCAAAGAGCAAGGACTTACATTCATCAGCTCTGTGAAAGCACTAGATGCAGTCTAGAGGATCTACCAGAAGCAATGGATGATAGGGAAGGATGAGAAAAGAGAGTCAGGGAACTCCATGCTATCAGCACAACTTGATGATGATGATGATGATGATGATGATATATCAGAAATTAAGGAAAGTAAAAAAAATAAATACCAGTATCAGTCATTTAAGATAAAGCTCTTTCCAGAAAGAATTCATTCCCCTTCTATTGCATAAGAGATGTATATGGATATGAGAAATTGTTTTCAACTTAAAAGTGTAATACTAAAGAAAGGTATACTTGCAGGTTGAACAAAATTGTAGAGTAAAGAATTAGAAAGTTCTAGGTCTTATTTCCAGAGGTAGGTTTCATGACTAATAACTAAAATTTCTTCTATAGAATAAAAATAGTACTAAAACTGATCTCTTCCAACAGTTGGTTTAGCAGGAATAAGATCTGTCAAATCAAGAAAGATGATACTGGTAGGCAAATGGTTAATACAGAGATAAGAGTTTTGGGAGAATGTCATCTGCTTTGTGGACAGGGCAAGGGACATTTGCCATAAGAGAAAGATTTTAACAAGATTCTTAGACATGACTACATTTAAACATTAGTGGCTTACAGGCAAACAAATCAATCATTACTTATTTACCTTCCTCTCTTGGTGTTCATCTGCATTGCAAGTTTTAACATTAATGGTCAGTCAGAGGCAGGCAAATAACGCTGCTGATGTTGATTGAACATGAAGTCTACCAGAGAACACACAGAAGGAAACCATTAAATTCTAGACTAAGTCCATAAACTGTCAGCATGTAAGCTGCATTGGTTTGACAGAAGCTTGGCTTGTTATGCAATTGCTAATACAAACAGTGTTGTGACAGAGAGAGAGAGAGAGAGAGAGAGAGAGAGAGAGAGAGAGAGAGAGAGAGAGAGAATTAGCTTAGATGGTGAGACAGCTTTCAAGTGGAATTGAATGGCTGGTGCAGTTTTCCAATCTGTAGATAGCTAAAGTCAAATCTCTCAAGTTGACATTAGTTATGAACTAGAGTACAGCAATAGAAAGCCACTGGGTCAACAGAATCTAACAGCAACTCTTTCAATACAATATTGGCTGGCCATAATCAGCTTTTGCAATGGAAATTTGTGGTTATAAAACATTAGACTCAATTTGATAATTCTTATACTCAGCAATGAAGAATTCTTTTTTCCTATACTAATTTTTGTTAAAATGTGAACTACTGTTTGCTTTTGCCACATTTTGAAGATGCTTGGATATTTTATATGAGTTATTTTACAACATTGTTTGGATGCCATTAGAATGTGTGCTTAGTGTAAGTTATCATTGTAGGAAATGATATAGGTGATGCAAGTTCAAATCATGCTAATGCTTTTGGAAAAGGCACAAATCAATCTCTCTTCAGCTATGGTTAAATAGTAAGGCAAACTGGGTTCAATCCTTGGTTGGCAACCAGTCTAAAAGGAAAACTCTGAATTCAAATCAGCTTTACTTTACTTAAAATTTGACCTTGTATCATATTCTACTTCTGATGGAGAGGTTGGGTAAATACATATGACACCATCAATTTTTAAAACTGATATTCCCCATCCTCACACCAGAAGCAGTACATTCATTTATTTTTCTTTTTATAGACTTTTCATTAAATCTGAAAATTAGCCTTTTCTATGAATAAATAAATGACTATTTGAAAACCAAGTGTCTTTTAAAATTACAAATTATGATGACCTAAAAACTACTTTAATAAAACTTTGATTTATAAATGTTTCATTATAGTCAAATGGAGGTGCCCATGGTGTAATGGTTATCACTGTTGGAAATGGACATGGTGACCCAAGTTCAAATGGATGAGGCTGTTTGCATTTCACATAGTGTTAATACCTTAGAGAAAAGTATGAATCCAACTATTCTCCTACTAACTATGGGTAAATAGTAGAGCAGACTGGGCTTTTTAACCTTCATATGGCAACCAGTCTAGAAGGAAAACTCTGAATTCAAACCTGTTAAACTCAGTTTGAGTTGCATTTTGTTTGTGCAGAGAAGTTTGTAAATAAATATACCATAGTAAAATTCTCAATTGAAATAATGAAACTCAAGTCTTTGCTACAATTAATATAAGCATATAAGCAGAATAATTTTGATTAATTTTAAAGATTCAAAATAAAAGCATTTTTTTCTTATTAATCCAACAAAATATATTTGAAATTTAAAATCTACAAGGAAATTTTATCAAACTATTTTTAAAAAATCCAACAGTGTATTTATCATCATTATTATTTTATGTAACCAAATTATCTTGTATTTTCATTGGAAAGTATGAAACAAAGCAATTTGAATTAATTGTTATCTCAAGTTCATTGGCATTGCAAATGCTCAGTTGTTAAAATTTCACTTTATATCATAAGATATCACTTTTCTGAAGAAGTGTCAATTTAACAAAATCAAATAAGAATGTACTCAGACTGATTTCTTTACTTTCTCTGTATTAGTATAATTTTTGTTATTAAGCAATATGCTTTTAAAAAGAGCAAAAATACAATTTCTAATAGCATGATTTTTATTAAAAAGTATCAATCTCAGTTTAGTTTCAGATTCAGTCCATTTTTAATAATGTTTTTTATTGATTTATGGTGTTCACAACCTCCACAAAAAACAAATTAGTGAGTTAGCAATTACCAATTCTAACAAGAAGCACATTTTGATAATTAGGTACTCAGGAACTCAGTATCAAACAAGAATTAAAAGTTTGACAATTGCACAAATGAAAAGAGTTGATTCAAGTATACAAAATACTAAGAAGATTTAAGCAACTTTTAATGATATAATAATATTAACATTGAGGAAACAAACAATTACATTTCTCATTAATGAGCTTATGACATCCTCGTGGTTGGTTTTAAGCAAGTGCTTAAGCCTTTTTTTTTTAAAATTATTATTACAATTTACATACAAACTGAAAAATTTTCAGGAGAGGAAAAAAATTAGAAAAAAGTCTTTAGTAAATAGTTTGATAATCTTTAAGAATTGGAATATTCAAGAAATAAAACTAAGATAATTATAACTTCAACAATCATGTTTAATTCATTTTTTAAAAGATATTTTCCTTTTTTCAAATAAAATTCACTTTTGTTACATATTAAACAAAAGAGAATGCTTTACAAAGAAACTTTTAACCAACAAAAACTATTAAGCATGAAATTAAATCAAAGTGAATTCTGAATAATCAGGTAATAAATAGTTCTGTCACAGTAAATAAAAGTTGGTATTAATTGGTGAGAAAATTGATTGATAACAAAATAACTAAAAGATATATAAGCCAACCAATAATCTGATCTACTTTTGAAAATTGCTTCTAAACTTTTCCACACTGACTGATATCATTTTTGGAGGGGAATTTATCAATATCTTTTACGGATACTTTGACCAACATATCCATAGCAGAAAGTCTATGGTCATAAAATGGAACATTAATTCTAGTTTTATGAGATCATTTAAAGATTTTTCAGAGGTAAATTTGAATTTACTGAAAGAACATCCAATTCAGAGGAAAAAGGTTTGTGCTGTGAAAGCAATCAACTTTTAAAAAATCTATCTAAATAGAAAATTTGGTTTGTATTTTTCCAATAATTAAAAAAAGAACAAAAAGAAAATGCAACAAAAATAATACTTTTGAGAATGAGGAGAATATAAAGTTTGCTATCTTAGAATAACTTAAATATATGAAAAAATATATGAATTTGCTTTTGTTGGGACAATAATATCAAAGATGGTCAATATTAGAAATGTCAGTCTTTTATTATGGACTGATAAGCTCAATATAATGTGCACTTGGATTTATTTTACTTCAAGGGTATATAAAGTTTTGCAAATAATTTCTCTGTTAGGAACTGACAGCAAAATGATGCACATTAATCTCATCCAAAAAACCTGAAAATTAGATTTTTCACAAAAGGAACACTTCTGATACAATTTTTTTTTTCTTTTCTACTTAATCATTGAATTTAATGAATAACAGTAATTGTATGAATAATAGTAATTGATTTTAGTGCTTCTCTTATTTCCTATTCAATAAAAATCATGATCTATGTACTCAACATGCTGAATTATTTGAACAATACAGTCTCTTTTCATGGAAATCTTTAGAGTGCACATATGTAGATATTCTATACAAAAAAGATACAATCTTCATGTAAAACAAAACAAAGAATGATGATTAAAAAAGTCCTTGACAATTTAGAGAACAACACTAGATAATTTTGTAACTGAAGCAATATTTTCTTGAAAAAGTTTTGGAGAGGCTTACTGAACATACAAGATTTTTTAAAAGTATAAATGTAAAAAAATATTGTTAAAAATATCATAGAAATAATTTCAAAAGCAATGTATTACTAAAACCAAACATTTAAAATTATATGGAACACCATTGAATACATAATATATCATTAATGTTAATTTACCATAACGTTAATCATGAGAGTAGATGGTTCTAATAAAAACAAGCAATTTCTGTCCTTGTGCAATATCTTTTGTCAATAAAAATGTAGGGATATATAGTTTTATTTCAAGACTTTATTATAACTTTTGTTAACAGTACTGAAGTATTAAACAATTCTAAATAAAAATCTAAATTGGAAATCTATATTTATATATAGTTGTGTGTGTGTGTGTGTGTGTGTGTGTGCATTTTATGTAAGATAACTCATCAAAATAACAGTCATTTACATCAGTGAGTAGTCATTCAGCATGTCCTCTATATCTTGGCCAATATTGTGATTCATTGCTTGATGGAAATATCTACTTTGAATATTCAGCTTTAAAAATCAAATTGTGACAATTGTTTTGTCATTCATTTCTAATTTGGTCTTATGTGACCCTCATAAATAAGTGATAATTTTGTTGATAGCATTTATAATTAAATTGCATAGTTATTCAAATAAACCATTTTCTGCTCAGAAACTGGTAATGGCCTTGGCCTTTTTTTTTCTTTAGATGACAGCTTGGTGAATAAAGTGGAGTAAGCAATGTTAACATTTTTTTAGTATATTTTGAAAATCTAACAAATCTAAAATATTTATTTTTTAAAATGATTATCTAAGTTACTCAATTGGTTCAATAATGAATTTATTACTTATTTATCATTATCAAATTTACTTAAAGAAAAGAAAGCAAATATATTATCAAAAACAAATGACATTAAATATTCATTGGCTATGAGGAAAGAAATCAGGTTAGGTTGTGTGCATATAAGCATAGTGCAGCAGTTAATGTTACCTCTCCAGTTTTTCTGTTCTCTCTCAGGCAACACAAGGAACTTATGCTAGTAATACATAAAATTTTTGATTGGTTGGTTGACATTGAATTAAATAGAATAGACATAAAAATCAAACAGATATCTGTCCTTTCTAAGAAAGAGTAGAATTTTTTTATTCATGGCAACATGGCTATATATATATATATATAGATAATAAAATAAAATTGTAAATAGAGACTTGCTAAGAAGATTATAAAAGCAAAGAAAATAAAAGATTTTTCATTTATAAAATTCGAGAAATTTTGAAGTTAAAATTGTATAAAACAAGAAAAAGAGGTTTTCCATCAGTAATCAATAAAATGAGTTGTATGTATTTATCCAACCCCTCCGCCATAAGCAGGATGCAACACAAGGTCAATTTTTAAGTGGAGTTTAACAGATTTGAATTCAGAGTTTTCTTTCTCTTAGACTAGTTGTCATACCAAGGTTAAAGAGCCTAATTTGCTCTATTTACTCATAGCTTGTTGGGAGATTATAGTTGGATGCATACCTTTTCAAGAGTATTAGCGCCAAGAGAAATGCAAATAACCTCATCCAGGATTCGAATTCGAGTCACCATGTCAATTTCCTATGAAGTTAACCGTTACACCACGAGCACCTCCAAATGAGTTGAAATCGACAGATTACCATTGCTAAATTTTTATGAAGAAATTTAGTTTACAAATTAGTTTTCTAGTTTAGAATAGATGGTTAAAAGGAGGTGACACATGATGAATATTCATATCTGTATGTATATATACATATGAAAAAACAAAAATAAAAAAACCTTATAGCTTTTGTGTTACATTGTTAAATTGGAATAGTTTAGACTACAATGGTCTGTCATGAAATTTAGTGAATAGTAATAAAAAAAGAATATACAATCCTGAAATGAATTTCCTAAATTAAACAAAAATAAAATGTATGGGTAAAAAAATGGGTAAAAAGTAATGACAGGCAGTATCCAAATGTTATTTTGTTTGTCATTTACTAAACTTAGTTTATCACAAGGCCAGAAGTATAGGGCAGCCAGTGAGGATAAAACACACAATTCAGTAGTAATGGGCCTGAAAGATTAGTTTGCTAATGTTAGAATGCCTAATGTTGTGTTTTAATTACAAAATTATTGGGATTTTCATTACAAAGATAATTTATGTCAATTCTGAAATATGATTAATATCATTATGAAATCAAATTAACAGCTTATACAAATATACACTGGCATATGAGCAAAGATAAAATAAGGTTAATCTAATATACAATTTAAATATCACATTTATAATAAAAGTGAAAACTTTTCTTTAAAAAATCCTAATGATTTGCGCAGCATGGAACTTGATATTTACCAACTTACAAACCCAGAACTATTTACAGATATATGTGTATACAAGAGTATTTGTGTATGCGCATGTGTGTACATGTTAGATTAAATCTTAAGAATTAAGAAGGTATTGACTATATTTTAGGTATTTTTATAAGCAAGAACATTTTAAATATTTTCTAAGGGAAGCATGCACATTTATCTAACTGTATGGTAAAACTGATTTCATTCAACATTATTTCAGAATAAATCAATATTATTGATCAAGGATTTCCTATGCATATTCACATTATCTACAATAACTGGGGCTCAAGAAGAATCAATAAACCTTGACTAGGTTTCAAGGCATGTAAACTTTACAGTCCAAATAGTAGAGCATGAAGTTGGGTTCTAAGAAGAATTGAAAATATCAACTTATTACTTTCATCATTTAGTGTTTCTAATATGTCATTGTAGTTGACTGAAAAGTGAGTGAGTTATATCTACTATTCAGGCAGCAATAACTGCAAATAGTTATCACATCTACTGTCACGGAGCAGAATATGATTACCGAGTGTTTAAAATATCAAGAATCATGAAATTAACATAAATTTATTAAGAAACCAATTTACTGATTTAAGTCACATATTTGTTCCTCAATTTTTGTTGTTTTTCAGTAGTTAAAGAAAAAAAATTTAAGAACTGATATCATTAAACAGATACTAAATGTATATTTACACTTACGAATACTAACTTTATAGATACATAGAAGTAGAAGCAGTATTTATAACTGGAAATGAGGGTGAATGAATAAATGTACACAAGCATCTGATATTCATTTTATGTAGTACTTTATTAAACAAGCAATAGAAAAGAATTGACAACGCCATAAAAATTAGACATGAAGACTGGAGTGAATTATTTCAATAATACAGAGCAAAGTTATTTTCCTGATCCAATAAGACATACTATTTTGTTTTGATTTAGCAAAGACTAGGTATATTAGTTACTTGTGCATTTCATTTAAACTTCAAGATTTTTTAATTTAGACATACTAAAAAAAATGACAATGTATTTAAATCATGCTTCAAACATACTACAGATACAAAAATCTTCATTTTACTCATATTTAACGTTTAATAAAGATATATTTAATGATAATTACTCAGTTTATGACAAAAATGCAAGAACAAAGTTGCACAGATGCTTTCTAATATCTGATACTTAAAGAATACGGGCATTGTCAAATTTTTAAAGTTAGGAAGAAATATTGGTCAATCTAAAAGAGGAAAATACAGGTATCAAATAACAGAGAAATTGGAATTTGGTGGGTTGGTTGGTTTTACAGCATGTCAAAACTTGGGTTATTTTATGCTGAAGTCATTTTAACAATTATGGTCTCCAAACATCTAAGATACAAAATTGTATCTTCCTAATAATTTTAAATGGGTAAAAATTTAATGTTTAGTTGTGATATCAAAGTTTTAAGAAAAAATAGAGCAATGTAGTTCAAAATCATTTTAAACAATTACAAACAAAAAACCATATAATCCAAAGATAGGACCCAAATAGGTACTACCACTATGGGTTAGAGTGACTCTTCACTTTCCAAAGCTCCAGAACAGGACTCTCACTACTGGACGCAGTTTAGTGACATACCTAAGAAATGAAATAGGAATTTCCATTTTAAAAGATAAATAACTGTACAATACATTAATGAAAAAAAAGGAAACCATTATATCTCATCCAAGTCAACCCAAATTATCAGAAAGTTGTCTAGAATAGAAAACTAAACAATCTCTGTTGCAAAGTGGTAGAAGTAGTCGAGTGAGTTCACATTAGTCATAAATGGTAGCAAAATATCTTTATTAAATGTGTTATTAGAGTAAAGCAATCAAAAGAAAGTCACTTCAAAAATCAGTCAACATTCAACAGAGAAAACAGTGAGATGATAGATGTACTCTTTGAGTTTTAGTACTTTCTCACCTATTCAAATGAATCTTCATTCATTTAATTTGCAAACAGCCTAATCAAAAATTTTGTGTAAATCACTTGCGAACTATTATTGTTTAGAATACAGAGGGAATATTGGTAAAAAAAAAGAAGAAATCATCCATTCTAAATGAAGGACTTCACTGAATATTCACTGATATTTGCTTAAAAACAGCAAGCCTAATATAGAGAGATCATGCATTATACTAATGGATAAAATAACATAAAACCTCACCCCCCCCAAAAAAAAAAACAGAAATAGTTCCATAGAGGATGGAGGTCTTCAGTAAAATATTTGAAAGATCGGGTCATTGGCCAAGTGGGTAGAGTGTTCGCCAATGACCTGGGTCGCGTCATACCAAAAACTTAAAAATAGTACTTGATACCTCCTTGCTTAGCACTCAACATTATAAGGTACGTACCAAGGGTAAAGTGGAGCAATGCAGGGGAAAGAGTAGCGCCCTCCCTTACACCACGGTGTAGTAGATATTGAAAACGGAGGTTTCGGGTCGCCCTCGACTACGGTCGCCAAGCCCAATAAGTGACCAATAGTCGACCTGAAATAAATCCTACCTGTTTGGGCCATTAGGGATAATGAACTAAAAAATACTATACAGAAAATTCTTTTAAAAAATTGCTTCACATTCCAATGCAACTTGATTGGATATCCCATAAGAGTAAAGAGCAGTTCTGATAAAGTAAAAACATTAAAATCTACTAATAGTAAATCTAGGAAATTTTAATTTGCATAAAATATTCTTCAATTATATTTCATTTTTAAACAAAAGCTGATGTTTTAAAATAAAGGTGTATATTTATTTTAGTTGTTTTATATATAAAAGATTAAAATAAAGGTGTATATTTATTTTAGTTGTTTTATATATAAAAGATTTTGTAGAATAATCCTAATGTTTTTTGACTCTATGGTGTAACACCCCCCCCACACACACTATCAATCAAGAAAATGCAAGTGTAATAAACTTTAGTCAATAGAAGCATTGAATGATAAAAGAATTCTCTTTCAAAATTTGAGTCATTATTTATATAACTGTATGTCAGGATTTTTATAGCATTATTTTCATTCTAAAAATTCTATACGTAGTAAAACAGATAATAAACAACACTAAGAATGGATAAACTGATTTAATCTTTTACTCATGAATTTATGCAAATGAGAAAACTAAACATTAAATAGTAGTCATAAAATACCTTGAATGTCAACATTTTTGGAAGCGCACAAAAGAAATTAAACGCATAAATATCATATACTCATATAGAGGTCAAATTTTGAAGACCTAATTTTTCTTCAAAAAATTAATATCCACGTAATAATTTTTATAAAAGACAAATTAAAAAATAGTACTATAACTAGGAGCAACTTAAAAATTAATTCCATGAATGAATGATTTCAAAACCAAATATAACAGGCCTACATATACAAAAGATTGACTTATACTTCAGTATATTGAGTGTGAATTTAGATTTTAATAACTGGCCGGATACTAGATAGGAAATCACCAGATACGGTAACCACGATAATATTTAAAATAATACTAACAATGTTTTAGGTAAAAATTTTAAACAAATCATCTATTCAGGCCTGTACAACATATGACTTTTGGGTCATATGCGACCTGAGAGAGCTTTAGTCACAGCTACAGAGATCTTTTAAAACAAAATTTCCTTGCTCGATAAAAAAAAAAAGAGTTCAACTAACCTTGTGCAAATAATTCAATTTCAGGGAAGGATGATTTTAATCAAATATTGTCTGGCATGAAAAGAAGTTTTCAACGCGTGCAGACCAGAGCTATATGAAGGTTATTCATAGATGCTGAAATCAACATCGATGATATGTTTGTAACAAAGCACGATTGATATTTATTTCACTCTTCAGATAGGACATAAGAGAAATGAGTAATTTTAAAAGGACAAAAGTTTCATACACCTCAAACATGATAAAGTCTGAAAAAAATTATTGATTAAATGTTATGTGCGGGAAATAAATGAAGATATTGTCACTTATCATCCAAATAATGAAGTATTTATTTTATACAAGAATAATTTTCATTAGAGAGCTATACTAAATGTGCGCGCACACACACACACACACATGGCATAACGGTTAAAGTGTACGCCAATGGCCTGGGAGACCAGAGTTCAATCTTAGGTCGAGTCATACGAAAGACTCAAAACGGTACTTGATTCCTCTTTGCTTAACACTCAGCATTATAAGGTATGGATTAAGAGTAAGTGGAGCAACCAGGGAAAGGAGTACCGCCCTCCC
>OY757916.1:50997413-51004519 GCA_963585895.1 Sepioteuthis lessoniana
AGTTTATAATATTGTATATACAGTATAATATAGTATAGTATAGAATAGTAAAATATAAAACCATTAACTTATAAAAGAGAAAGATCACTAAAATCAATAGGCTTTTCTTTTGGAAACATAAATATGCATAACAAATTTGAAGATATTCTAATAATTACTTTCAGGAATTATGTCTGCCACCAAAAGAATCAATACAGAGAAATAATAATGTTTTATCCAATTTTGTGCAGAAGTTAAATCTTATGTAAGCCTAACTGCATAGACAGTGTGGGTTCAAGTACAAAAATTAATGGTAGACATCTAGGTCATGACTGTGACTTTCACATTCTGTTATTGTAGCCAATCAATTCATGACTGAATAAAATCTACTATACTCAGGATTCTGAATATCAACTGTGAAGTCTGATCAGAAACTGCTGATTAAGTTTGTTTCAATTTTTGATTATCAGAGTTTAAAAAAATAAATAAATAAATAAAATTAAAATATGACCCATAAATTACCACCCACTTACAATTGAATAAATATCTATAAATGTAGTTATTTGGAACTGCTACATATTCAGATCTTTAGTAACAAAATTTCAGTGCAGTAGAGTTTGGTATTACATAATTTCTAATAATATCTGTTTTGATTGTAATATTCCATTAGAAATAATAAATTCCTGGTATTTTTGTTTTATAAGAAAATTTTTTTAATAAAGATTTGGAAAGGATTTTCTTATTTATGGGAGTCACAGTAATCTAACATTTCAGATGCAAAATTAAAAAGATGGTTGAGTTTTAGGGCATATTGACCCTTGTAACTTATTTAATACCAAATCCAGTTTATACATACATATATTAAATATATATGATTTGTAAATTAATAGTTTGCAGGTGATATTTTAAACAAGCCATAGCTCATTTATTTGAAGTTAAATGATTTCAAGTGTTGCTATATAAGATGAACTATTCAATTTTGCAGTCATTTGTTTGCACAGTTAAATGGTTAAATTGTTCTATTTGACCCATAGAAGAAACCCTAACTACCACCCCAGGTCAGTGGACCTAGGAGTAATGGCAATGGAAGAGTACTCTGCATTCCCTAAAGCGCCAAGACTGGAGCCCCATCATCAGATGGTTTTGTGTCATACAAGATACTTGCTGAGGGGGGTCTTACCCCTCTGCAAAGATGCAGTCAGAGTATTCTACAGCCCCAGCCACCAGGTCTAAATTAAACAGAGGTGTTTCCTTGAGATTACAACACTACAAAAGGAAAATAATTTATATTTAACATATTAAGAATTTTTTTTTTTTATCTATGTATGGAATAAATAACTTAGAATACTGAGCAAAAATTAATTTTAAAAGCATAAGGGATTTTATGTTAAAGGTAGATGAATACATGTTAAAGGTAGATGATTTATACATCTGTAAAGAATATTTCTTATCACTCAAAAAGAAAAATGAAACAAAATTACAAAAAAAAGAAAGAAAAAAAGATAATATAATTATGAATATAACCAAGCAAACATGTTATTTCTTGCATAATTTACTAAAATATGCTGAATTAAGTTTTATCTGTAAATCAAAAAATGATTTTTTTTCTATGGATATTAAAAAATGTAGTTCAAACATCAATTTGAACCAACATTCTCTGTTCTTCTGATTTATGTAATGCATTTACTTTTAGATTTATTAGGTAAATCAAGAATGTAGACAAGTGAAAGCAATTTTGAAAATAAAACTTCTTTAATAATTACACTCTGTAAATTTTTTTTAACGTTTTCTTGTTCCTGAGCAGAAACTAATATTTTCTAATTGCTCATTCATAATGTAAATGGAAAAAAACTATTTTTCAAACTTAACTTTTGTGGCCAGATAATGAAATTTTCAAATTTAATATTGAGTACATGATACATGAAAGTAATTTACAATTACAAATCACAAAAAACAACTCATTTCTAAATATGTTTATTTATTTTTGTATAACTTTAGTATAAATACATGTAAATTTTGCTTCATATATTGTTTTATTCAGACCTTATGTAATTGAAAATGAGTAAATTTGCTTGTTTTTACATAGACATTAGGTTAATTTCTAAATTATCCTGGGTAGAAAAGCAAAGTTTGAAGGGGATAAGAATGATTTTCTTTATTTTCACAACATAAGCATCCATGAACAAAATGTGTGTTATACAATATTATCAACCAAGTGAAAAAAATGGAGAATAATGATAACATAGTTTTTTGAATAACTAAGAGTAACTTTCATAATATATTTCACAGACCAAGTATTAGAGAAGATGTGGATTTGAAGACACAGACAGGAAAATTATCATTTTAATTATTGGTTGACATTAATGTTTAGCTTTCAAGGTCAACATTCAACTTATAATTTCATGACAGCTTCTGTTTTTTCTCTTTGGAATTCTCTGATCCTATTTGCCTCTTCATGACAAATACATTTTGAATTTTACAATTTTAAAAAGTTCAAATTTTAAACTTAAAATTCAGATATTTCAATGACATCTGGTCAATAAAATAAGTAAAAATATTAATCAAGAATATAACAATATTTTCTGATATATTCAACATCCCCAGACATACAAGTTAAATTGAATAAATGACATCACCAAACTAATGAGAAAAAACTTTAGTGAGGAAGAGCGATTATAAAATGAACAGAAACAAATATTTTTAAATGAGCCTAGTTTTTATGAATGTAAATGACGGTCTAAAGTTTAAGTCATTAATTAATTATAAACATAAATGTTTTGTACAAAAAAAATTGTATCAATGCAGAGCTTAATACAAGTTACAAATCAATAGTAGCAATGCTTTTGCTTCAAAATTAATAAAAAGATAAATGATAATTATTTTCACAGAATAAAGTAATAAAAAATGAGATATTTTAAGGAAATTAGACTTGTAAATATTATATAATAAAAAAAAGAAAAAGACGATGAGATTGCATTAAATTTTTAATAATGTTTATCTGTCACTGATGTTCTGTTTAAAAGTTGTTTAAAAAGAGGATCAACTTTTGTAAAAAAATCATAAATATTGACATAATGCCAAAATTTTATATAAAAATACATTATACTAAAGAAAGATATTTGATTTTAAAAAATCATATTTGTCATGCATCAAACAAAGCAGATATATATAGAGGAATTAGCAATATATAGTCAAATATATGAAAGTTTTATCATTAAAAAGTTGTAGCACAAAAATACTACTTCATCTCATTTCAAAACTTGATTATTAAAAACTTAAAACCAAGTTGAATACAAGAAGATTGTCATTTAAAGTGTATATTTTTCAAACCCTTATATTAAAGTAGATCATGTTTTTATAACACCTAGAGTAATTTAATATCAGATCATCAACAACTGATAAGCAGTATGAGCATTGGTAAAAAACAAGGGTTTATTTTAAATCTACATCATACTAGTTAATAGCAATGATATATTTTGAAAACTAAAACAGTGATGAAGAGAGGTTTGAAAGGAGTTGAAAATGCAAAAGAAGCCTTTTAAAATCATAAAAGATATCAATGACAGATATTGTGTCTGATAAGAAATATATTTTTGTTGAAGAAACCAGATAAAACTTAAAGCCAGTCTAAAAGCTTGTATAACTGTCCAAATTTGATGAGTTCTGCTGCTTATTCCTTTTACTAAGCCTTATTGTAAAAATAAAAGAACAAAGAAAGTAAATAAAAAAAGAAAAAAGAAATATTGCGCACATATACTTTTTCTTTCATCACACAGCACAGATGCTGGCAAAGAAAAGATAAAAAAAAAAAGAAAAATAGTTTATGAATATGAGAAGGTTTTATCCTACTCTTTTTTTAGATATCAGTTGCTCTGGGCAATCAGATGATGCGTCAAAGAAATTTCTTTGATGCCAAACAAAGAAGGTTAATTCTGCAAGAGACTGCGATATTATTAGGCCAAGGCAGCTTAGTGCCCAATTCTGTCTGCTCATTGCTTTGAGCAAGAAAAGGGTCAAGGCAAAAAGTTTGAAATTATTTTCAGGTTCTTTGAGCCAGAAACACACACACACACACACACACACACACACACACACACACACACACACACACACACACACACAAAAGACATAGCCAATCTGTTTGAAGCTTTTAATATGGACCGGTACTATTTCATAAAGTGAAGGTAACTAACTGAAAATACCATAATATGATTGAAAAGCATTGATAATGTAATTGCCTTTTGATGTAAGGATTGCTAATAAAGTGAAATTTACTTCCATATAATTCGTAGATTCACATTATAAAGATACTGTATAGATGAAGAGAGTTCAGGCTTTAAGAAGAATGAATGATAACAATGATCACATAATAAAAGAGGATTGGTGTGGGACTTTTTCACATGTTTTGTTACAATATATATTGTACAAAATTACTTTGATATTCAAATATAAAATCCAATATTTTTTTCAGAATGATGCAACAAAATACTGTAAAATATAAAATTAAGATATTAAGTGATTAAACATTTTTGGTATTATGAATGGTTTCTTAATATTATGAGGAATAATTAAAGATGACAATAAAAACAATTCATGCAAATACTCAGTACCAAAATATAATTATTCTGTTCAGCTGATGTGCAAAAAGAAACAGTTACTATTTATGATAAAATATAAAGTGAAAAAATATACAAACTTTTGGAAACAGAGAAATTACAGAATTTATTTGTTTCTGAAACAATTTCTCTATTTTCAAATTTTATTATATACAGAAAAATTCAGTCATAAATTATTGGTAACCTTTTAGGTATTAAGTGTTCTTACATTTTCACAGTAACAAAAACTGAGTGTATATAAGAAAAATAAAAAAAAATATTTGGTTCTTGAGTCAGAGATTCCTTAAAGTTTGAAAAGGAAATATCTCAATAAAATAGATTTTTAAACATATTTAATAATCTATTATTTATTATATACAAGAGTCAATATGAGCATATGAAATTAACTAGGTAAATAGAATAATTTTAACTCCATCAGCTGTTAAGAAACATAAAGAAAAACAATAGAAAATTAAATTTCAAATTGCTGTGAAATTTGACATGGGTCTGTATAAAAAATGATAGTTATTTTCTGTAAAATATTTCAAAGCTTTTGAATAATTTAACAAAAAAGCATACTGCTAAAGAAAAAAATTAATGCAAATAAAAAAAATTCTTAATTTATTTCAAACAAAAACATAAATCATTGAAAGATTATATCTAAGAATTGTATTGTAATAAAAAAAAGAAGTTTTTATTCTCCTATTGTAAAGCTGTCTCAGCTTTTTCCTTTTTTTTTTTTCCCAAGATATTCCTATTTCATAGCATTTGGAAAAGAATAATAATCTAAAGCCTGATATTAAATGTAAATATTTGTAAGAAGATTTTTCATAAGAAAAGGCTCTTAATCCTCGGCTCTTACATCATTTAGAAACTGTGTCATTGGAGCATCTTTCTGAACACAAATCTAATAGCAAAAACAAACTATACACAGATATTTGCATTTTATTTAAAGATCAATGAAAATATTTTCTTTGTTGATCCTCAAAGCTTCTTCCTAAAGTATTCTATGCATTACTTGAAAATAGAAATCATAATATTGATTGCAATACACACACACACACACACACACACACACACACACACACACACACACACACACACACACACACACACACACACACACACACACACACACACACACACAATGCACTTCACAAAAATATCTCTGCCAAGTAGGCTAATATCTAAACTGATACTTCATTCTTTTTCAATGTTTAGATTTACATTCAAAACAATCTTTTAAACTGGCTTTGAATCATGAGGAATGTTAACAGAATAATCCGATTTACTTCCACAATAAAGATATTTAGAATTAATATACTTCTAAATTTTATTTTGACATTCCATTTGTATAATTTGCAAATCTTTTAAATTCTGTTTAAGACAACAAAAATTGTACAATTCCTATTAATTCAGATTACTTACAAGGCCTTGTTACCAACAAATAGACTAAAATGAGATTTGAATTTGCAAAAATGACTGCCACAGTAAATAACAGTGGGAGGGGGATGAGTTAGGATGATGTAGATTAGAGAAGATGTGGGTAGGATCAGTAAGGGAGAGTAGGAATTGACATAATTTGGGGATACCACCAATCAACACTGAAAGCGATCTGACCATTTTTTCTTAATCACAATGACTTAAATGAATGGTATTAACCTTTGCAATCTACAAGTGTGAACTTTGGCTAGCAATAGAAAACAATATCACACCTCTCCATTCTAACAAACCAATAATATAATTGAAGAAAACAACTATTTGCCAGATTACTGTTTACGCAAGTCCTTGTTGACCATGCTAATAAGGCCAGAAAGCAGCATGGTAATCACTAGCCAACAGACATGGACCTGTGCTAATGCAGTCCAAGGTGAGAGTAGAGCATGTGGGAAATGATAAATAGAAACAAAGGAAGAACCTTTTATCATTCAAAGCAGGATATATATCAATAGATACCAACTAGCATAGACAATAAAACTGTATTTGACAGAAAAAAACCTAAATTTTTTCACAGGGATTAGAAATGTGACTTAAGTCCACAATATGCAATGTTGGTTACATTCTTTGAATAAGGATTGTCAGCACAAAAAACTTCTTAAGAAAAAACACTTAAGCAAAAATTTTCTTTTATAAACTACAAGGTTTTATAATTCTAATCTGATGTGACTAGAAATGTTATTCAAATCTATGATAAGAATGCCTGTTAGGAAAGCATTAAAACAATTTATTTGAAACATTAGCATTAGTTTTTTTCTGTCTAATAAAAGATGGCAATTGATAAATTCTAAATGCTATTCAGCACGAATGTTTGAAGTGTGTGATAAAAATGAAAGATTTTTATTTAAGATATTTTTAGATAATAACTTAGAAGATATGTTAAAACAAATCAAAATATGCATAAATATTTGAGAATTATTTTCTTTATCTGCAGTCAAGTTCTATATTTTAACCAAGTGTCTATTTTTCATTTCTTTGAAGTAGGTTGCAATTTCTAAAATTGAATCATATCAACCTTGTAATTTCTTAGTAAGT